>CP135567.1:5072599-5456489 GCA_032401905.1 Swietenia macrophylla | reverse complement strand
TGGAGGTGATATCACCGGAGGGTTTGTGATAGGAGGTGTACCTACTGGAGGATTCGTAATAGGGGGGGAAATGATTGGCGGCCTTTTTGATGGTGGTGATCCTTTCGGGCGGCCTCCGTGATGGGGCGGGTGTTTGGTGCTGGGAGGGTTCCGGTGAGTAGGAGGGTTCGCGCGGTGGGATGGAGGATGTCGATATGGAGGTCTACAAGGGACACAAGCATATATTGGTGGCAATGAAATTAACATGAAAACCAGGAAGATGAAGGACATGGCTGTAACCTTCGAACCCATGGCGTAGGGTTCTTCAAAAGGTCTCTTGTCACTTATTCTCTTCCTTGCTTTTGATGGAGTTGATCAGAAGATTTATTTATAGATGAATTTTATGTGTAACCCGTGACTTGGTAATTAATTTCCGCAAGACGTAGAGCTATAACTAGTACTACCACAAAAAGTACAAAAACATAGCAGTATGGAGAATTCCAAGAGTCTTATTGTGAAAATAATTTTTAGAAATTAGTGTTGTTGGCCCGTTGCAAATTTCAAGATCCATCCGTGACTGTGGCTCAGATTAATCCGTGAAGTTGATTTCAGAGCTTGTTGAGTTCACAGAGCTCCACGACTTCATTATCTCTTTATTTGTTTCAGATCTTCCCATTTCTTCATTTTATTTCTTTTAGTCAATTATCCCCTTACTTTTTCTAGATACATTTTCTTTAAGAACTGTCATTGAGAGTGATTTGCAGCTTAAACAACTAAAGCATAATGGTTCTTAATTATACTCGGTCCATACTCTATTGTTGGCTGCTAGGGGAGAGATACCTGCATATGGTCACCCGAAATCAAGCCAGACAGAGATTAGATTTCACAGCACAGGTCATAGTTATACATTATCTTTTGGGTCCCTTCACGAAGGACGCATGTGAACTTTGTTTTCTTTTGTTTTATGATTTTGTTTAAATTTTTATTACACCTATTTGATATCAAGATGATATTTGTGCTAACCAAAGCTAGAGAGCAAGAGGTATAGATATATATTGATAAGGTGGTTAAAAATCAGTCCCTTTCACGAAGTACTCATCTCTGTAAATTCTAGACTACATTGGTGAATAGTAAAGGTTTTCTTGTGCTACTCTTGGCTGTGGATGACGCCCTAGTCGCTCCGCCTAATTCTTTGTTCTTCTACTGTTAGATGTATTGTTTAGCTTTTATTGCTGTGTTTTAATTGCCTGCATTCCTGGAAACCTTAGCTAGCTGAGTTCTTAGAAAAACTGAGTTGATTGATTCTATTATTGCATTGCTGGTTAGTCTGTTCTTGTTCAAGAAAGTTCCAGGGTAGTCAGAGCATCTGTGATCTAACGATATGCTTAACATGGGTTTGTGACGTGAATATGGGTTACGAATGGGCTTGACAAGATTAATTTTGTTACCAAAAGCTATGTTGAAATTAAAAGCATTAAGCACGTTTCTTTGGATGACAAGATCAGGTTACAAGAAGAACCACAATGCCTCCCCAGCCAAAGAGAAATTAATAAGGATGGCTACTCAAATAAGCAGAACGTACGACGCGTGTCCGGCACATAATGCAAAGTTTTTTGCCCGTGAATTGGCACTTTCAAGGCATGTGACGCCTTCCGTGCACCGGGTGACTTTTAACTTAATCGTGCGGAACTTCCCATTCTTGAAGTGGGCTGTTTAATTAATTTGATGACAACAGAACAGAAGCTGACGGACTCTGTCTAGTATATAATATATAGGATATCTATATATATCATATGCATACTTTCGTATGATATGATACGATTGTAAAATGGTTGAATCTCGTTAATCTCACGAGATCAATCGAGCTATAACTACGGAGTGATCGGATCAGGATGAATTTGATTTTCATAAGGGGTTCCTTTTTTTGATATACGTGTGTGCGCGCGCTATTTTGATTTGGTCCAATGCTTTACATAATCTTATGAGGAGTGTAATGGCATATTGAACTTTCTCACAATTTGGCTGAGCAAATCTTTTACTATTTATTAAGTTGGGTTGGTCTCGATTCAATTAACTGCAAATCTTTTTTTTTTTTGTTTAGTCTATTCTTCTGAATGCAAATGGTGGATCCTATTCCTAGCTAATTAAGTATTTACTCAAGTTCATTGACTGACAAGACTCGATCATAAACAAGCATTATCTCTGCACCACTTCGTCAGATGATTATTGGAGCTACAGGCATCAATCCTTGGCAAATCAATTACCAGTTACAGAGAGAAAATCTATTTCAATCGTTTTTCGAGGACTATGCATCGCTGTACAACCCTATGTTCTATCTTATTAGAATCTCCCCTACCGACATACGACATCAAATTTTTACGGAAATCAGAAACGATCTTTAAAATATTTCCCATAATGTATCGTACAATCAAATCAAATTCTCCTTTTAAATGATGTAAAACATTAAGTTACAATGTGAATGACCTCTTTTTCTTTTGGAGTTATTCTTTGGCAATGAAATTGGCCAGCATTATTTCATGTTCAAGTCCTCATCAAACCTTGATGTTTTACTAATTGCGTGAAATTTTTTCCACAATAAACTGTTTCAGTCACCGAAACTGTTCATGATTCCAGATATATAGAGAGTCCATGATCATCAATACATCGGAGTTAAATTAATATGCATTTGTGTGCATATATATATATATATATACACACACACATACATATATGTACGTACATACATACATACATACATATATATATATATATATATATATATTGTTCTAACTATATAGATTTTTTGTTAGCTTGAACAAATAATAGCAAATATCTTAACTTCAGTATGAGTAATTATGATGGAAGAACGTCCTTCTACATGACCAAAAAAAAAAAACAAAAGAAGCTTATTTCTTTCGATTGCTTTTAAGCTCTGCCATGGACCATTGATTAAATAACAAATTACGCATCAGGCAACATTAACCAAAATGAATAATAGTACAGTAAATAAAGTGCAAGGGGTCGCTAACTGATAGGAGTCAATAATTCAAAATATTTAAGTCTTAAAACCGGGATTTTTTTTTATTTTTCCAAAAAATAAAATAATATACTCACATCAATCAATATCAAGAAAATAATGCACCAACTCAGGGCCCTCCAGGTCCCACAAAGTGCTGGCCTGTATAACTTTACTGAGCAAAATTGGGATTTTTCATCAACATGTGTACCGTCAAGGCTCCATCGCTCAAGCAGGTGGTCATGTTTACAACAGTATTCACGATCCATGAATTAAATCTATTTTACTGAACATATTGCGTTAAAATTTAGATTGGTCAACAATTTGATGACGCAACCCAACTCAAAAGCTAGTACAATATTATTCTCCAATATTTAAAATTTATTGAAACTAATTCAATGAATTGGGCCAATTGGCATGAGATAAATCTTGGTTTGTGATGCTAGAATAATATATATTGTTAAGCTAATTGCTACTTAATAGCTACAAAAGCTACTTGGTACGTGATTATGTTTTGTTACCAACTACAATATCAAGCTGAAAGAAGCTGATATGGCCATTTTCGCTGAAGTATGAATTGATCTCTCAACCAAGTAAAAGTTTTTCATTAGGGAAGCTTCCAGAATTCTATTGCGTATGTGCCTTTGTGTTTTTGTTTGCAAGAAATATATAAGCCATGCTCATAGAACAATGGATTAAGCAAGGTGAGGAATCTTTATCGATAAGAGACAATACAAAATTTCAATTTATTAATTGAACATTGCCAATAAGAAATACATAATAAATAAAAACACACATGAAATGGATAAATTAAAGTAACGTGCAAAATAGTAAGAAATGCAATGATGGCGGCAATAAACTGAGTTGATTTATGCGCATTGGAAGCCAGAAGGGACTTTCTTTCCACAGTAATTGAGCAACAAACTCAGTGAAACTGGTAGGTTCAGGTTAACTCCCAAGACATTGGCTTTAATGGCAGTGCAAAGGCAAACAGCGGCTTCCAGATCAACCAAACCTTCAATGAGGCTGCAACAAGGGGTGATTGGCGGTTTTCCAATAACAACGTGTACTAGATCATTCAACAAATCAGCACACACGCCCAACTTTAGGGTATCCCTGGGGCAAGTGGGCTTGGGTGCAGGCGGGTGCTTGTGATGATGCTTGTGGCTCTTTGGGGGCGGTGGACAAGGGACATAGGTAGAGCTAACGAAAGCGAAGAAGAGTAGGTTGAGGGAAAGGAGAAGAGCAGTTGATGCTGCTATTTTTGCCATATCTCAAAAACTAGTAGCTAAATTATTGGAGGATTTGTGAAGCGGGTAGGGTGTGTTTAGTTGTGAGTGGTGCTAAGCTCTGAAGTGGGATAAGGGTTTTATAGAATGGAGATTGAGAAGAATTAACTTAGATTTACAAATTTTTTGAAAGAGACCCATGTGAGCACACTGGATATAGCAAACACAACCTGTCTACGCAACATGTAGGATAAGCTTTTGGGATTGTGGAGTTTGGAGTTTTCTGTAGTTGTAACATGTCAATTTCCTAACACCAACAAAATAATCTCGTTGCTCTAGCTGTTCAGGGAAGGTCCTCGTTTGACTTGGAGCTCATAGTTAGTTTTATTATTTCCACGGTAATTGTTCTATGTATAAAGAGTATTATCCACATTAAAGATGTGGAATTTCAAGATTTGAGGATTAAAACTGGTTCTCAATTTTTGACCTGGAAATAAACGGACAATTATTGTCTCCATACATTTTTGATGGGGCACCATAAAATATCCAAAAATTATTTTCAAGGAGATGAAAAAAATAGAACTTATAAGGATGCATTTGAAACTCTTTTTGACCTTAGCAAAAGTAGTGTTGCTAAAAGAAAAAAAAAGTGTAACCTTAAAGTTGCATTTATACTATCGAGAGTACTCGTTTGAGAAGAAGGAAAAGCACAAAGGGCTGGTTAGAAATGAATAATAATGGAATGAAGAGTGGTATAGTTGGTAAATGACATAGACAAGAGAACAAAATACGCGTAGGATTTCTATTAACTTTTCTAATTCAATAATTACTACCGAATTTCTTTGTTTATAACACGATTGTAATATCCAGATAAATTGCAAAGCTTCTGCGCCAGTAAACTGAGGTTGGCATCCTAAGCTTGGGTTTACTGCACAGCTGTAAGCAATATGATGGAATTAATGCTTGCTGCTTTTAATTGTCTGCTGGCTCGCCATGCAGCTTAGGACTCTCATTATCCTGACATGGTTGCCACATCAACTTCTTGTCAACATCAGAATCCAGAACTTAAGAATATTTTCAACGTCAGAGTTTGCGCTCAAACATAAATTAAGATTTTTCTTAATTATATTTATAACCCTTAACTAAGACTGGATATTATATTTATCTAAAAAAAGTTACAGGGAGAAACTGAAAAACAATAAAAACTTTCTTCAACGTGTCCCCTTCAAATGATATCATCTTGGAAAGACAATGAACTTGCTATTTAAATTAGGGGCGTCTATTTACAGTTGAAGACTACGATAACCGTGGACTATGAAATGAACCCCATAAAAAATTGGTAAACTTTTGCAAATAATCTAAAAGTTGAGTCCATTTAATATATTAATCCTTAACTCAATTTTCTTATTTTTATGACCACACAAAAGAGGCAGGTGCGTATGGTGTACCGCACTCATTATGCACATTGTATACGAGACCTTATCATCACCAATAATATAGTCTAAAAATTTCTCGAATATGTCACCCTCATGTACTCTTTTAGGTGCCTAGAAGAGTACTTTTGGTCCAAAAAAAACTTGTTTGGTTACAATTAGAAGACAATTGCGAGGTTGTTTAAAAATTTTTAATAATAGACCCAAATTTTCATTTATTTACAAAACGTTTTCTGAAGAATTTCAAAAATGAAAAAAAATATAGTTACTTTTTAGCCCCTTAAAATATAATTTTTTTTTTGTTTTCTTTATTCTGATCCCTGCAAGTTTTTAACGTATATACTTTGAACCTCCGCTATATTAATTGTGATTCACCTTGACTAAATATATATATATATATATATATTTGGTCAGGGGAGGCTATTTGCTCCATAAATAATATTTCGAATATCATTATCAATTTTATATTACTAAATCATCTTTTATATGATTTATTATTGAGGACATTCAATATATATTTTTATATATTGAATATATATATATATATAGAGGGGGAGAGAGAGAGAGGGAGAGAATTTTAGCAAAATTAAATATTTTACATAATTAATCATAAAATTTTTTAACCTATTCTCTGCTTTCCTCTTCTTCTATTGCAAACTTTCATAGTAAAATAATTATCACCAAACTCATCAAAGTCGATTGAAATGCCAACTTTGGTAGCAATCATATAAAACTGATTAATCATGTTACAAGTTATTGCATAAAAAAACCTTACAATAAGAAAAAAGTTAACTACAACAAGGTGTTACTGGTTGGAAAAAAAAAAGTCATAGATAGAAATAATTGTAATTATACTGGCAAAGTGCAAGTGATCAATTTCAGTTTGTCACTTGCAAGATTAGTTGTATAACTACTCATTTGTTGTAGTAATAGAGATGTAGCGGAGTTTAATATTAAAAAAAATAATTTAATGACAAGTTTGAAATTTTAAACATAAAATATTACTTTTAGTATGAATATAATTTAAAATATTTTATTAATAAATATGATTCGTAATATTTTATAAATCATACTCAACATAAAGAATATTTTATTATAACTAAAATCATTAATACTTTTTAAATAAAAAAATTTCAATTTTTAATACTTGAAAATATATATTACGTACTTAAAAATATAATTTTTTTATTATGGACTTTTTTTTTTTAAAGTTTCACACACTTTAATTTCATCTCACCCACACACAAATGTAGATTAAAAAAATTATCCCCCTAAGTCATGAATATAATTTAAAATTTGATACTAAAGATAAAAAAAAATATTTAAAAATTATTAAAAATGTTTTTATTAAGATCAAAAAGCTTGACAGTACAAAGTAGCTCATGAACTAGAGCGTTATAAGAATTAATAAAGCCTCGGTGCTTTGCTAGTTAATTTTCATGTGTTAAACACATAAAACATAACAAATAATTTATTTAAAACTTTAATTAAACGTAAAATTTTATATTTTTAATATTGTAAAATTAGTATTAGAAAAATATTTTTGTCAATAATTTAAAAAATTATAGAGAAATCAATTTGTAATTAAATTTTTGCTCGATTAAAAATTAGTTTTGTTATTGTATTGAAGTTTTCCATTATGTAAAACACCTAACCCTTAGGTGTTTTAGGATCTTAATTCAAATTTTGTTACATGTTTATCATTAATAAAATTGAAAGAGAGAGGACTTAATCAATACTATACTAAAAGTTGGGGAGGCTCAGATCAATTTCTCATTTAAATAAATTTCTAGCTTAATAAAGATGTTCAGGGTATCATATGTCATTCTACTTAATATCATTGATGATTGTACTACTTTTCCACAAGGAGAATGGTTTCATATGAGATTGTCTTCACCTTGCGTCTCATAAGGAAATTATGGCAATCATCAATTTACTTTTCAATCCCATTCCTAAGCTAAGCATATTATTTCACTCTTTAAAACGTTTATTCAAAAATAAAGAGATGATGGATGAAACAATTTACTTAATCAAGTGAATTTATTTTGTGAGGTTTATAATATAGATATTATAAACATGAATGCTTGTTATGTTGCTATATGAGGTCAAGCTTGAAATCAAGAAGGTAACTTCACAGTTGCTCAACATTATCGAGTAAATATTTTTTATGCTGCAATTGATTATTAACTACTAAGAACCAGGTAATTGATTTAATGAGCATGTAGTATAGTCGCTTATTTTTAGCTTATCTTTGGGCCCTTGCAAAGGTCGAAAGTCATTTAGAATTGGTGATATTTGGCAATTAGTTTATAAGCTCTATCTAAAAGACTTCACAAGCGATGAGAAGTTGAATTTGAAAGTTCAACTTTCATATTATAATTGTTGGAACACATACGCTTACACACCAAATTTGTAACTTTAATCAAGAACTTGTATTGAATAACCAAGAATGAATGAAAACTATGCTTAATGGAATCAAAAAACAAACAGATAAAGAACATAGGAAGTTTAAGGTGGTTCAGCCACTAAAAGTTTACATCCACGAACCAAGAACAGCTCAATGATTTCTTTATTTATCATTCACAAAGTAAGAGAATTACTGAGATTCAAAGTACCAATTACTTCTTCCCTTCTTAGTTTCCTTATTCCTATCTACTTTCTTCTTCAACCAAGAAAGACTTTTCTCATCATACAATTGTCCATCGAAAGATAATTATTTAACTTAATTATATACTACAAAGAAGGACTTGTTAATTGAAACAAGAAACCATTTAGTTTTTTTAGCTAAATTTTAGTTGTAAGTCTATTTTTCAACTTAGCTACCCAACTACATAACTAACATTCAAAGTTGATTTTTAACTAATTTATCTTCTTCAATTCTTAACCTTGGTTACAAATCACTTGCCTATTCCTGTCACATTTCTTAATTTTTACTCCCTTTCCCTAATAGCAACCAAATCCAAACAATGTTGAAATTTAACTACTGTCAAAGGTTTTCTTAACATATATACAGCAATATCATCTCTAATGAAATGAAATCTTATATCAATATGATTTGTTCTCTTGTGATACATCTGATTTTAACTCAAATGTATAACACTGAATCCTGTTTCATTCCAAGCTCTCCTGCTAACCTTTGTAGCCATCTTGCTTCCTTCATAGCTTTAGTTGCTGTAATATACTTTAACTTCATTATTGAAAGAGCCAAAACATGCTGCAGAGTTAATTTCCATCTTATAATATAACCACATAGTGTAAACAAATATTTAATTACTAATCTTCTCCTGGCCAAGTCACTTGCAAAATCAACATCCACAAATCCTTATTACTTTATTTGACCTTTGTAAAAAACTTAAACCTTTTTTTGAAAGAACCCTTTAGGTACCTCAATGCATATTTAAGTGCCTCTTAATGTCTTTTCTTTGAATTAGCCATGTATTCACTAACCATGCTTATAGTAAAAGCTAAATCTAGCCTAGTGCAAATGATGGAATACATTAAGCTTCCCTAGAATAAGGTATAAAACTCATCAATTTCTTACCTTGTTCATCTTAAAGATTATCTTTACTAGATCTATCCATGCCTAGAATACCCCTTGCATTATCAAGGTTTTTCATCTCAAATTCTTCTTTGATTTTCCATTTTAACTTTTATATCTCAGATTTCTCCTTACTAGCAATAAGCATACCATTCATATATAACAGTAGGTAGCTATCTTTCTGAACTTCAGCATGCTTGTAATAGACACAACAATTGAACCTGCTCATGGTAAAATTACAAGTCACTATAAAATCATCGAATTTTTTGTACCACTATCTTGGTGATTACTTAAGACTATACAATAACATCATAAGCAAATACATAGTTTTTTTAACCCTTTACAACAAAATCTTCAAGCTATTCCATCAGGATTTCTTCTTAAAATTTTTCATGCAAGAATGTTATCCTAAAATCCATTTGATCAAATTATAGATCCTTGATTACTATTAATGCTAACAACACCCTTATTAAGCTATATTTCATAATAAGTGAGAAGACTTTAGTATATTATATGGCTATTTTTTATGTAAATCCCTTAGCTACTAGTTTGGCCTTGTGCTTAATTGAGTCTTTGCCTAACATGCCTTTTTTAAGCTTGAAAATTCATTTACATCTTACTGTTCTCCTATTTTCAAGTTTTGAAATCAGAATCCACGTTTCATTCTTCATAAGTGACTTGATTTCATCATTCATGGCAACCAATCATTCCTTCTTTTAAGAGTTTTACATGAATTCTATATAAGTTTCAAGCTTATTTTCTATAAATTGTAGTATAGTGTAAAAGGCATATGCAATTGAAAATGCATAGCCATACTTGGTTGAAGGTTTTATATTTCTTTTGTGCCTATTACTTGCTAATTGATAGTCATTCAGCTAAAATTGAATTATTATTTATTCTTATTCATCTTCATCATTTTGATTTTAAGTTGGTGATGATGGCTCCGCCTTAAGATGAACCATATCTTGACTTAAAACACCTTTAGTCTGGAACTTTGCATTGTCCAACCTTAAATTCACTATTATTTCTTCATTAAATGTCACATTTCTATTAAGGATGTATTTAGGATGTTTCAGACTTGTACATCAGATTTTATAGCCTTTGACTCCTTAAGGGTATCCAAGGAAGACACTTTTCAATACTCTAAGGTCCACCTTCCTTTACTTGACATGAGCATAAATTAGCCTTTGAAGTTGCCTTTTCAGAACATTTTTCTTTTGGTGTAATCCCTTCCAAAGCTTTTAAAGAACATCTGTTAACCAAGTAGGCAGTAGTGACCAAAGCTTTAATCCAAAATTGTCTTGGAAACTTCAAATGGATTAACATTCATTTAACTTTTTCAATGACAATTTCATTCACCTTTTCAACAACCCTATTTTATTGGAATACCATTTTAATAGTTTTATGTTTTCTTATGCTCTTCTTTGAACATAAATCATTGAATTCTTCATCGCAAAATTTGAGTATATTATTTGTTCTTAGAGCCTTAACCTTCATCTTAGTTTGTTTTCCATAAGTAATTTTCAACCTTTAAATACTTCAAACACCTATTCTTGTGACTTAAAAATATACACCCATAATTTTCTAGTATTGTCATCTATTATAGAAAAAATTTATCTCTCTTTTCCTAGTGATTTTATTTGAGATGGCTCCCAAATATCTAACTGTATATAATTTAAGAAATTTTTTGTAGTAGTTATCCTTTTATAAATTTAACCCTGTAAGATTTTTTGAAGATACATTCTTCACAAAAATGTTTCCCTTTTTACTTTATCATTCCTAAATAATCCCTATCTACTCAGTTCTTTTAATCCCCTTTAATTCAAGTGTCACATCCTTAAAAGCCATAGTTTAGTTTTGTCAGTTTAATGCTTGATGAAATTGACACTAAACCTGATACAATTTTCCTATCCAAAATACATAAATTATTATTCATGATGTCTTTTAATACTACCATGGATCCATTTATCACCTTAAGCATGCCTTTTTCAACTTTGTATATACATTCTGAATTATTAAGTATACCTAATAAGATTAAATTTCTTTTTAATTCTGGAACATGTATCTAACATCTTATAATTCATAGATTAAACCACCTGTTAATTTTAAACTAACAGTCCTAACTCCTACTACATTACAAGCCATATTATTTCTTATTAAAACCTTACCCCTGTAGCATGCATCATAACTAATGAATGAAGATTTATATGAACACATATGAAAAGAGCATCCAGTCAAGAATTCACTGGCCTTCAGTTCTTTTTTTTTGATAAAACAAATAATTTTACTACAAGAGGAATTACTATCTTTGGAAGTTATAGTTGCATCACCATTGTTATTCTTTGATTCTTTGTGCTTGTTTGTTTTCCTCTCAAAACAATCCTTCTTGAGATATCATTTGCTACAACTCAAAGTTTGCATACCTAAATATTAAGTTATCTCAAGTAATAAAAAATTCAGGAGTTTAAGTGGCGATCCACTGAAAATTAATTATATATAATTTATTACAAGTTTAATTATCCAAGTATTATATAAATTATGTTAATGAGTTAATTGTTAAAATAAGAATTCAATATTAATAAATGCTAGAGTTTTTGAGATCTACTTTGGAGCATTTTATAGAAATTATTCTTTTTTTATTTTCTTATTTAGAACATAAAATATTTAAATAAATGAAATATTTCTTTAAGAAAAGGTAAGATAACAAAATATTAAACCTCCAAATTAATATGTGAAAAACTATAAATTACCTATCTTTTGAGATGTGAAAAATATAAAAACATTCAATTTACCTTTAGTTAATAATGAATAAATCTTTCTAACAATTCAAAACACTTTTAAAAAATGGTGTTCACTTAATTAAAATATTTTACAATGAATCACATATCAAAGGATTAAAGAATAAAAAGTACAAACTTATCAAAACTTCACTCTTAGCCCTAACTACAAATTTAAAAATATATTGTAGAAAAAAAAAGTTGAAGGAATAAAATATATAAATACATTAAGACCTAAGCATGTCCTCTTATTTTTATACAAACACATAGTTATAGGAAAATGTAAAGCATAAAAAGGTAAATAAGTTGTTAAGGGTAGGTAAATGTTAACAACATTCTTTCACATACATTAAATATGTTGGTCAAAAAGATATTGATGTCGTTGGATTTTGTCTTTAACTAAATAAAAAATTTTTGTAGATATTTCTCCTAGATTTCTAGAAAATCTTGATTTAATGTATTTGGACATATATTTTAGAAGTTATAGCCTAAATACTGAAGTTTGTCAGATTGGTCCATGGTTGCAATTCTAGTTCTATTAAGGCCTAATTTTGACAATCTAAATGCTCAAACTGGCCTAACCTTTGGCTTACAACATTATGGAGAAATTTGTTCATGAGTTATTAGTCTAAGAATAGCAACAATTAAACATTTCTATTGAAAGATGTAATTATTATATGAAACCTACATAAAATTAATCATTTTTTATAAATTATACTAACAATCATTTTAAAACTCAAAATTAAATAAGATACTTATTTGAGAGAAGTTAATGATACTTTTAGATGCAAAATGATAATTTAAATGGTCAACAAATGCACACTATTAAGGATTTATCATCCTTCTTCATGGCATTAGAAGAATTTTAACTTCTTATTTCTTGATTTTGATTTGTGTTGATTCTTTTACTAGCTATTCATTTTTTCTTGCCTTCCACTTGCTACCAAGACTTCACCATGTCCTGCATATGTGCTTCTTGTTTCTTCATTAGTTCCTTTGAATTTAATTCTACTTTAACATCTTGCATAAATATTGTTTCTTTACCAAGTGTCAATATATCTACAAAATGTTCATAAGGGTGTAGTAGTGAGCTCAAAAGTAGCATGGTTGATCCTTGACTTCGATCTTTATGTCTATATTTACAAGATCAAGGATGATACAGTTGAATTCATTGAAATGATCCTTTATTAATCCTCCTTCCCTTAGTGCAAAAGCATATAACCTTCTATTCTTACAAAGTCTTTTACCCAAAGACTTGGTCATATAGCTTTCTTCTAGGTTTGCCCACATTCTAGCAGTTGTATTTACTTTAGAAACTTCCTTAAGCACTTTATCTCTCAGGCTGAGAACTAAAGCATTGTGAGCCTTGTTGAGAATTTCTTTCTCTTCTTTATCAATTAAAGAATCAGACGTGTTTTCTTCACCCCAAGAGTGCGTCCCTAAGTCTTTAATGAACAAATAATGCCTTCATTTTGATCCTCCACAAGTTGAAATCATTTTCACCATTGAACTTTTCAAGATCCAATTTAGTTTGAGCCATCTAATCTTAATCTTATGCTCTGGTACCAATTTTGTTCGAACACAGATGCTTGCAAACCAAATTTGTAACTCTAACCAAGAACTTGTATTGAATAACCAAGTATGAATGAAAACATAAACAAGAATCCAAGATCAATGGAATTAAAAAAAAACAAACAGATAAAGAACACAAGAAATTTAATGCCTTTCAACCACTAATAGCTTATATCCATAAACCAAGAATAGTTGGTGAATTTTTTTATTCATCAATTACAAAGTAAGAGAATTACAGAGATTTAAGGTTACCAATTATAGGCTTCTTCCCTTCTTAATTTCCTCCTTCCTCTCTGCTTTCTTCTTCAACCAAGAAATACCTTTTTCATCGTACAATCATCCATCAAAAACTAACTATTCAACTTAATTATATACTACAAAGAAGGACGTGTTAACTGAAATAAAAAAACTAGTTAGTTTTGCCAACTGAAAATTCATAAGTCTGTTTTCTAACCTAGCTAACCAACTACTTAACTAACACTTGAAGCTGATTTTCAACCAACTTATCTTCTTTAACAATTATAACATAATTCAATGTCCAGAGTTCATAAGTTTAACAACTATTTCTGACCCAAGTAAATGGATGGTAAGTACTAGAAAAGCAAGCATATTCTCCCTTTTGTACAGAATAATTATTCCTGCACTTGCTCTTCCCCATTGCAACCATCATTTTCACCATGCATATTGTCAAGATTAGACTTTGTAGCAAAATGGAGGATAACTTTCTCATGGACTGATTAATTATGTAGATTGCAAAAAAAAAAATTAAATTAGTAGAAAATCAATCAGCAATGACTTTTGAAATATGAAATAACGTTGAGTTTTTTTTTTAATTTAGATTTTAATATGTCTCAATAAAATACATTGTTTAACTATTTATTTATATTCTGTTGTCGTTGAATAATAACAATAATTTTTAATAATTAAATTTAAATATTATTTTATTTATTTTAAAATTGTATGTTAATACTCAGTCTTCAGGAGTTTAAATCCTGGCTCCGTCCCTGGGAACGAGGAAACTGCAGTGCACACTTTGTTGGAAAACTGAATTATTGTTAATGTGAGTTTTTCTGACCTATAGAAATAAACTAAAAATCGTAAAAGAAAAAACTCTCTGAATTATAGCCATAATGTCAATAGGTTATTGCTTCGAAGCTTTCGCTTACTTTTGAGATAATATTTTTAATTTGGTCAAATTGATTATAAGAGTAAATTTTACAATTATTTGTTTACTTCCTTTTTCCTCTCCCAGAATACGCGCTAACTATCGACAATTTAGTTGACAAGGAACCAAAAAAATCAATCTCCCACCTTCTTTAAGTTTCCAAATTCAGATCAATATCCATCTATAAAATTTCAATGGCTTAACACGCAAGGCCATGCTTGACACTTGACACTCGTGAACTTATATACTATACCCAGTTTGACCAGGATCTATTTGGTCGAATATTATTTAATTAATATATAGTGGCATGCAGTCAGAGATGGATATTTGGGTCGGGTACCGAATTCTTTATCAATAATAATAATAAATATACATAAAATTTCAAATTTTAAATTTTACGTTAAAATAAAAATAAAATTAATTTTTATAATATTTGTTTATTATTGATGTATACTTTGACTTGAGACATTTATTTCATTATTTAGTCAAAATATGTAACTTGTGGGATGCTTGTTGTAACGAAGGACATGATTTTTTTTAGCTTTGTTATGTTGATATTATTATGTACAATGAGATTAATATAGTTCTTTTGTGTGCGTCAATCTTTAATTTGATCATTCTGAAATTATATGTGATTTTTTATTTCATGTTTCACTTTTTAATTTTGCAAAACATATGACTTCTTTAACTCACCAGCAATAATAGGCTTATCTGGAATCAATTCCAATAGCCAAAAAAACAATCAGTGTAATATGCTGTTTCTGGTCTGGACCAACGGATTTCTTCGTCAATTATTATTAAAAGAAATTATAAAATGAGTTAACGTGAACATTGCACTTCAAGGCAGTGAAAATCCACAGATTAAATCCTATCGTGCCATGTAACTTTAATATTTAGTTATCTCATAATTGTTATATATAAAATTTAATATGAAGGTGTTATATATTATTATCACATTTTTTAGAGAATAAAATAAAATTAATAAATTAAATAAAATATATAACAATAATATAAAGTTATCTTACACTTTGTATGAATTAATTTTGCATAAAAATTTATACTCTTATCCTTATACACACGTGTGTCTGTACACAAACACAAACATTCCTTTGCATTAGAGTGTCTAAACGCTTAAAAGGGTACAAGAGAAATCCGATGCTAAATGAAAAAATGTTGTAAAGTCGAAGGGTGGTGGAGTAGAGGGGATCATAAAACAAACATAAAATTTCGTGAATGAATTCACACGTCCAGTAGTGAAATTTGAATATGAAAAATGTGAATACGAATTTGAATCTTTATTTAGCAAAATTTTGATGTTCATTCACGATGTTAAAGTTCAACTCCAAAAATTTATTAATGATTCAAACTACATTCACGTTAGGTTGAAGAGAATTTTAATTTTTTTTCGTAATATGTATAATTAGAAATCAACGAAATTTGGACACCCATTTGATATTGAGCAAAATTAACGAAATATGAATCATATTTAAAGTCTTTGATTTGCTTTGTTTTAGGATATTTCAATGTATGGCTTGTTTTTTGAGTTCTTATTCAAATAAAATAATATATAGTTTAGTGCTAATACGTTCTTGCTTTAACGTAGTTTTAAGAGACTTATTAATTTAGCAAAATTGATTATAATGAGTGATTTATTATGATTATTCATTCATCCCGTTTCTCACGGCCATAATTTGCATTGGGGATTAATACATTGACAAGGAGCCATATAAATGTTTCCAAATAAGAATATTTCCAAGGCTTAGCACGGACAGCCATGGCTGACTCTCTCGTGAACTAATAGACGATTACGTCAAAATGCTATTCAGCACTATACTAATGTAATGGTTATCAACTTAATCGTAACATAAAATTTGAGACTGTGCGCCAGCTTTAAGGACTGCCCTTCAGTATTCTTCGGAAGACAAGTATAAGGCTCCAAAAGAGATAAAAGTAAGAGATAAAACCAGGGAACGTCGAATGAGAATCTAGCAGTAATACTATTAGCTATTGAGATAAGGATAGGGCTAAAGAAAAACATCTTGCGTAATGAAACTTCAAGATCTGGGGACACAAAATTTCAAAGCTAGCAACTTTAACTTCTATAGTTATAGGAATAATATTGTAGTTATACAACCGAAAATCACATAAGAACACGATTTTTAATTCATCATTAGTTACTATGAAAATCACATAATTTTATTACAATCTGCTTCCAAAACAAAACCTTCCTTATTCCATGGACAACAAAATCACATAATTTTATTACAATCTGCTTCCAAAAGAAAACCGTCCTTATTCCACGGACAACAATTATTACTGGACGTATATAGAATGCGTTAGTACACAATCCCAAAGTCCAAATACACACCATGGAAGGTCACAGATAATGAATAAAAAGAGCATACTTAAGTGCACTTGAAGCCCGTGGGGACCCTGCAGTAATTCAACAGCAATTGCAAATCAAGATTGGGAATGGTTAGTTTGAGCACATTCAAGACATTAAGTTGAAGCGACGTGCAAAGGCAAGCAGCAGCATCGAGTTTAACCAAATTGCCAATGAGACTGCAGCATTGGCTATTTGGTGGTACACTACCAACTTTAAGGGCCAAGAAGCTCAATACGTCGACACAGACACCCAACTTAAGAGCATCAGGAGGACAACCCTCCAGTGTGGCTGATGATGAAGGGATAGAGGTCAGGACAGTGAAGAAGAGGAGGTTCAGAGAAAGCAAAATGGCCGAAGACTTTAAAGCCATATCTCAGAGAAAACGTACGTAAATCTTAACGTTTGTGAGTGCTAAGAGAATATATGCGAGAATATTGGACTGATGCAAAAGGTTATGTGAGTTGGGGATTTTATAGGCGGAAGTTTGATCTGTTTGGGTAATAAATGTTCTTAAATAATATTGATTTCGTACAGCATTGTATTACCTAGCAAGCTGCTTCCAAATATTTGTTTTCCTGTACTGTCAAGTTGTCTGATTTATTCTTTTTAATGTATAGACAGAGGAACGGTTATCCCGGACACGGCTCCGGAAAGAACGGTCGGGCACTTTCCTGACGTCTACAAGAAAAGATCTTCGAAAATCAAAGTGTGAACGTTAGATTATCAATCAGAGGCTATTTTTACTTTAGACCCATCGCTTTCACCGAATTCGACGAGAACATTTCGTGTTTAAGCAAATTAAAGTCAAAACTTATCACGGGAGAAACAATTATAAGAGAGGAAATCTTCAATATGAGACAAATATATTATTATTTTAAAAAAAATATGAAACACGAAATTGTAATAATTAAAAGAATAATATTATGTATATAAAATTATGATTCAAAAATTGAATTACTGCTATACTTTCAATAATTGTTATGCATGAAATAATTAACTCTAGTATTCATTTATGAATGTGTAATTAAACATTGGATCTCTTTGTGATATAAATGTTGTTATACAATTTGGATGGCGTATTGCAATCCATGCACATGCCAGTGCAAGCTTCTTCCAATTACTTGTTTTTGCGCACGTCAACTTGTCATATAAAAGATTAATAGAAGGAAATTTTCAGTTCTATAATGTTGAGGCTGTATACGCACACATATATATTATGTATGTGTGTGCATATATTATCATGATTATCGTTATTTCAATGTCTGTTATTACCTAACTTTCATTGTTCAAGTTGTCAACTCACGCATTTTAAGTTCTATTTGAATCGATAAGCTACAAATTAAGCACTAATCAAAGGTGTTGAATTCCTACAATTATCCCATAATTAAGTTAATTTAGAGTCTCGTAGTTAATTCTTTCTGCTGTCTGTTGAAGCCCTATTACAATCAATTATAGGGTTAATGTTGAAGAATTATAGTCAAACATATACTATGTCAAATTATTCTCTAAAAAATACTGCAGGCCCTGTAGGACTCTATCAGTTGACCACTGTATCAGGACCCCGATTGAGAATATTGTGTAAAAATAGCAAGTAGCATTTAACAGATACCAACATAACCAGACCAAGAAGGCAAAGATGACCCCACCGATACTTAATGTCCTCATCGATCCTCTACGCCATTTTGTGTATAGATTTTTGCTGCAAAACCTGTCATCCATGACCTAAACAATTTCTGTTAGGAATATTCACGTCTATATATTTTGTGTAACCCACAAGGTAGGGAATGATCACGTAGAGCTCAATTGGTGAGGTGGTAAAAATAAATAAATAAATAAATTGCATTTTTACAATATAAACTATCTGCTGCAAAATTGAGGAGTCTTGAACCATGCACGGACAATACCATCCATGCCGAATTATTGGCTTAACGTTTGTAGGTTATTTCATCGAAGTTTTCACCTACTTTTGAGATTTATTTTTTCTTAATTTGATCAAATTGATTATAAATATTAGAATTATTTGTTTCCTTCCCTTTTCCTCTGCCATAATATGCGCCACGGATTGACAAATTAGTTGACAAGGAACCTGTAAAATCAATCTTTCACCGTCTCAAAGTTTCCAAATTCCCTTCAGTATCCATATATTAATAATTTCCAAGGCTCAACACGCAAGGCCATGGTTGAAAGTCACACTCATGAACTTATAAAATGTGCACGATCTGACCAGGATAGATTTGATCGAATATTACTAAATCAATATGGAGGGGGGTCAATTCAGAGAGAGGTGGGCATTCCTTATAACATCTAATATGAATATCTATATATTCATATTCGATGTTTGGGTCAGATATCCATTCTTTTTTAATAGTTAGAAAAGATAAAATTTTAAATTTTAAAAATTAAAAATCGATTTTTAAACTACTGGGATTTATTTATTTATTGCGGATGTAGACTTTGATTTATGACATTTATTTTATTACTTTATTTGAAATATGTAACTTGTAGTATGTCTACTATAGAGAAACGGGGAAACTCGGCAGCAATAATAGGCTTATCCTGAATCAATCGCAGGTAACGGAAAAACAAAAGAAAATATATATACTGTAGTTATGCTTTTCAGCGCCGTTTCTATCGGTTGCCATTTTAATTTTGATAAGATTGTCGTAAGCTTCTATGTATCCGACATTTCCTTGGCTCCGAGATTCGATGTGATTCGAACATATAGATTAAACCATGCAACAGGATCATTTTTTAAACAGAAACCGTAACATGTATCAGTGTCTGTCATGGACAGATAACTCCCTCGGCCTTCCTATGTACGCGTAATCTATACCATTTTAAATCTGCCGTTGCTGGAAAGGACTAACTATGAGATTTCTTAATCAATTAAATAATTTAAAAAAATTATAATATGGGTTAATGTGAACACTGCATTTCAAGGCAGTGGTATATCATATGATGATACGTATTTTTTATATTAAATTATTTTATGAATAAATGTTTTAACTTTATATTTTCTATGAATCTTGTCACATATAAAATCTACCATGAAAAGCTTATAGAAATTTATATTAATAAAATTGTACATAAATTCGTATTCTTATCTTAGGGTTTGTAGCATTAGGGTTTTCAAACTCTAGAAAAGTTATAAAAACACCGCATATTAAATAAAAAGATTCTGTAAAATCTAAAGGGTGGTGGAGTAGAAGGGATCTAACACAAACATATAATTTCTTGAATGAATTCACAAGTCCAGTTAGTAAAATTTGAATATCTAAAATGTACGAATTTGAATATCTATTTAGCACAATTCTTATGTCCATTCCAGGTTGCAAATTTATTCAACCCCTAAACTCTCTTAGGATTCAAACCATATTTACATTATATTGAAATTAAGTTTAATTTATTTTTTTAATATTTAAAATAAAAAACAATTTTCTCAAAAAAGAGAGAAAAGGACACCCATATTGAAAGGCTTTGATTAATTAGGAGAACTTTTGTCTTGTTATCAAGTAGACAAGTAGTATTTCTATTACTTATTTTAGTGATTTTAATTCCTTTTTTAGTTTCTATACAAATAAAACAATATAGAGTATATTACGAATAATAGTAACATTCAAACTAAAATAAAACAATATAGAGAGGTATTACGAATAATAATAACACTCAATATGTAACGCTGGTGCTTTTCAATTCTTAATATAAGGAAACTGCTGTGACCCACTTGGTTTGAGAAGTTAGGTTATTAGTATTGCAGAATTGGACGTCTGACTTGTATAAACAAAATAGAGACTCTTAAATTATTGGTTTAATGTCATATGTTCATTCTTTCACGTAGTTTTAAGAGATGTTTTAATTTAGCAAAATTGACTATAATGAATCATTTATAGTAATAATATTATTAGCTATTAATATAAGGATAGTGCTACAGGACAATATCTGGCTTAATGAAACTTCGAGATCTAGAGACAGAAAAATCCAAAGCTAGCAACTTCAACATCGACAGTTATATAGGTATAATATTGCAATTATGCAACCAAATCTTGGATTAAATGCTCAGAAAATATATAATTAACTACGCACAAAGAAAAAAATATATTGTTTCAGTAACAAGCAATTCTTTATTTAGCGGCCTGTAAGGAATAATTATTTCGCATAAGATTAGAGCTTTAATTCATCATTTGTTACTAAGAAAATCACATAATTTTATTACTTTTATGCTTCCAACAGAAAACCTTCCTTATTCCACGGACAACAATTATTATTGGACGTTGTGGAATGCGTTAGTACACAATCCCAAAGTCCTAATACAGACCATGGAAGGTCACAGATGATGATAAAAAGAGCATACTTATTTGCACTTGAAGCCAGAGGGGACCCGGCAGTAATTCAACAGCAGTTGCAAATCAAGATTGGGAATGGTTAGTTTGAGCACATTCAAAACATTTAGTCGAAGGGAAGTGCAAAGGCAAGCAGCAGCATCGAGTTTAACCAAATCGCCAATGAGACTGCAGCATTGGCTATGTGGTGGAACACTACCAACTCTAAGGGCCAAGACTCTCAATACGTCAACACATACGCCCAACTTGAGGGCATCAGGAGGACAACCCGCCAGTGTGGCTGATGATGAAGGGATGGAGGTAAGGACAGCGAAGAAGAGGAGGTTCAGGGAAAGTAAAAGGGCTGAAGACTTTAAGGCCATATCTCAATTATGACAGAGAACCTGCGTATATGTAATGTGAATTAGGTCACTGATGCAAAATGGTTAAGTGGGCTGGGGTTTTTATAGATGGAACTTGGATCTGTTTGGGTTTTAAATATACATAAATAATATGGATTGCGTATTACATTGTATTAACATGCACTCGGCACTTCCGATTGTCGACTTTTCTGCTTTTTTATTTGTCGATTACTTGACAATTTGTCCAACAAAAGACGGTACAAAGGTTCTCTTGTCTTTTCTTGGTACTTTACTATTTAGCCCATTGCTTTGACCGAATTCTACCAGCTATATTTCGTTGTTAAACAAATTAATGTCAAAATTTATCACGGGAGAAACAATTATAAGCGAGGTCTTGGATTTGAGAGTGTCTTGTAATAATATATAAGCTATAAAAAAATTAAAAAAATTAAATAATCTGAATTAATGTTTACAATAACTTAAATTAAGACTTTAAAACATAGTCTAAACGTTTCAAGTAAAACTTTAATGTTATATAGTAGTTTATCGTAAAACAATAATATTAAGTTTATAAAACTATGAGTCGAAAATAGCCCCTTGAAAAAATGGCATTTTGGTGGGGGTCTATTATAATAGTTTTTCGATAATCATATCAAAGTGTGAATTCTCAATGAGACCGTCTATTAGTGCGCGCATAACAAAACTCTCAGTTTGAGACTACTGTATTTCCAGTTAGCCTTCAAATTTCTCAAATCTGATAACGATAAAATTACCCACAGTAAGTTTGATTCCGTTAAAGACAAAGACTATAGTATTTATTTAAATAAACGATTATTTATTTTTATTGATTGAGTGAACTTGTCTTGAACGGCCTAGTGGGCAACGAACCCAAGTCAATGGAATTATGGCCGAAGCAGTGGGTAGGCAATTTAGGTAGTCGGCTAATGACTCATAATGCATTAAGGCCCCGTTTAGATGATATTTAAATAATATTGATTCTTTTATATGTAAATGATGAACTAACTCTTCGGCTCGTGTCTGGGCGTGGGCGTGTGGAAATGATTTCAATTAAATACAATCAAACTTCTGTTCTGAAAAAAAAAAACAATTCAACTAAAAAATGGCATAAAGATAAAAGGTATTAATAATGAACATGACGAGAGAGTTTTAGTATGATAATTCCACCATATCAATATTAATAATGTTTTTGAAACGATTAAATTAAAGATTAGAGAAAAAAATTAATAAAAAATAAAATAAATAAATAAATAGGTGTAAAATAAATGATATAAGAAAATTTAAATAATTAAATAATTTTACTATATTATTATGCTAAAATAATAAAATTGTTCTATTTAAAATTCTTTCAAATAAGATATATACAACTTATATGAATATCCAACAAAATTCTTGTAGTGAATTCCATCAAAGGCCCTTCAATAATCAACTCACACCTTTTAAGTTCTCTTCGAATTGACAAACTACAAAATAGGCATTAATTAAAATTGTTGGTTTTCGACAATAAGATACTTAAACTAGCTCCAAGTTTCATACATATTTCTTTTACTTAACCCTAACTTACAATCAATTATAGAGCTGGTGTTGAATATCAATAATCAAACATAGATTATGTCGAATCATTCTCTAAAAAAGAAAGTAAGCCCTCTAGTACTATTTCAGGTTATCACTTTATCAGGGATGATTATTGAGAATATTATATGAAATTAATAAGTAGCTTTTAATAAATACCAATCTAATTTTACTAGAGGCAAAAGGTACTATAGGCAAAGAAGACCTCATCGATCCTCAAGAATATTTAATATGTAAAATATCAAGTTGTATAGGTAGAGTCTAGAATTTACTTCATAACTCTCAAGTAATATAGGATCTTTTGAATTTAGGACTTGAAATATTAGGTACAAAGAATAAAATCGTGATATGTTAAAACGACGTTCGTTAGCAAAAATAGATAATATTGTGCTAACTGAGTCATATTATTACATATGTTATCATAATCAACTCACCCAACTGAAAATTTTCTAACAAAAACGTTAGGCTCTAAAGAATATGAATTGTAAAATCTTATATTAATTGGATAGAACCTAGGATAACTTCTTTTATTAATATAAGACATTTTGGGCGAGAACTTGAAATTTATTAAGAATAAAACCATGCGAGATCAAGAACCGGATTCATTATGTCATTCTAAATTATCAAAGCAAATAATATTATGTTTATTGGACTGAATCATCACCTAAGGTTCTCGTTACTACCTTATCTCGCTTTGTGCTATATATAATGTTTAGTGCAAAACGAAGGATAAAACATTGTCCATTGTAAATGTGATCTAACTCCCAAACTAATTTTGTTAATACTATTTGTAAAAAATCAGGTGAGTTGGTTGAAAAATAAGTTAGAGAAAAATTAGAGTTGATTAAGCAGTTAATTCACACAGTTGATTCTATTAGATTTTTAAGTAAAAGTTATTAAAAATTATTTATGGCAGTTGTCATTTGTTACTAATTTGCTATAAATAATTTATAATTTATAATAAATAATTAATTTAAGTTTGAGCTATCAATAAAATAAAAGAAAGAAAAATTTTTCTTCTAAAACTCATCATCTTCTTTTTTTATTATTTTTAGAGCAGAATTTGTTAAATAATTCTTTAATTAGTTGACAACTTCTTTAAATTTTATCAATAATTTTTTGATAATTAGATTTTAATTTTCAATATCCATGAGTTAAAGTGCTTTTAAGAATATTTACATTTATATTTTCTGCCCAAGTGCTTAAAAAACTAAATCCAATTTTTAAAGTATAGACTCACTGCTGCAAAATCGAGGACAATATTGAAGCAAGGGCAAAATGTCAACCATGACCAAAGTGGTTCTATTAGGAATATTCATATTAGAAATATTCATATTCATATCTAATATTAATCTGGGTTAGTGAATGGTAAAGTAGAACCTAACTGATCAGGCGGTGGAAAACTAAATCTCATATTTTGTCCTATAAATGATTTGTTGCAAACTTTAGGATAAAGTGTTGAACCGAAGACATCTACGACCGAAGTAATTTTGTTAGGAAAGTTCACATTTATATTTTGTGGCTAATCCATAAAAGTGACGTTGATATAGCAAGTCAGGTAGTGAAAAAACTAAAGCTAGCAAAATCTACATTCCAAAAAAAAAAAAAAAAAGACCAAATGAAAGGGCAGATATCTTTGTGAAGGTCTTCCAACTAGGCTTTTTTTAAACTCCCATATTTTTATTGTGATTTGTTATACTTTTACTATGATTTAGAAATATAGTAGTTAAAAAGTTTGCTGAATACTAATATTTTGTAAGAATTATATTATTTTTATTACTACTTTACATGCAATAATTTTATCCACATTGTAATTATAATGTTTTAATATACTGAAATTTTATTTTTTGTAATATTTATATGAGTGTGTGTGCGTGCGCATATGTGTGTTAAATATTTAACTATTAACTTAGAAAAAAATAATCAAATATTTAGTAGAAAAAAAAAATTTTTGATCGAACAGGAAGTTTTATTATGCAATCATTCTTTATTCAAAATAAATATCATATTTTTTTTCTCTAACATTTATAATTTTAGAGATCAGTTTCAGTTTGATAATTACAATTACTCATATTTAAAACAACTTAAATACAATTACATGAATCTTTTTCTTCAAATTTAAATTTTTAGGTCAAACATAAATTCAACATGTCATTTCTTTCTTTTTCTGTTTTCTTTTGTTTTTTTATTTTTTATGCCTTAAACTTTCTAGTAGTCAGTTGTTCTTGTTGGTGAGAAATTAAAGTATTAACAAATCTTTAACAACCAATCAAATTTAATTCTTGATAACCAACTTTAAGCAACTATAATAATTGAATAACTACCAAAGTAAAAACTAACAACTACTTTGACAGCTCACTAATCCAGCTCTGCACCACATTCTACAGATTTTCATTTCAGGCTTGAACTTCTTTAAGAATTTGAATCAACAATCCACAACTCTCCACCTTGACTCACATTCTCGCAGTTGTTAACATCAAACAAAACAAACAGCAAAGAACTTAATTCACGCATTCCCATCAGTTGTACTTAGTAACTTTAGGCAATGATCAAATTTCATAGTTGGCATAGCTTTTGTAAGCATGTTTGTTGGATTCTCTGAAGTATAAATCTTTTGAATCTTCACATCACCATTCCTGATGTAATGGGATTTTACATTTAAATGTTTTGTTCTCTCATGGTGGTTTTGATGCTTAGATAGTTGAATAGCACTTTGGCTAATATAAAACACTTCAACACACTCTTACTTTAACCTCAGCTCAGTAACCATTCCCTTAAACCAAACTGATTCTTTGATAACTTTTATCAAGGTCATATACTCTGCTTCTGTAGTTGATAGAGCTACCACATGTTGAAAGGCTGATTTTTAACTCACCAGACAATTATGCAAGTTGAAAACATAGCCAAATAATGATCTTCTCTTGTCAAAGTCTGTAAAATAATCTAAATTCACAAAGCCCTTTATTACTCCTGAATTTTTAGTCTACATACCATACACAAGCTTGCATTTTGAACTTCCCTTAATGTACTTTAAGATCCATTTTATAGCTTTCCAATGAAATCTTCCAAGATTCACCATAAATTTACTTACCATACTAATTGAATATGCCAAATCAGGTCTAGAACAAAGCATTGCATATATGATGCTATCAACACCATTTGCATATGAAACTTTTGACATTAAACACCTCTCTTTTTCAGTGTTGGGGCTCTGAGATATTAACAATGCAAAATGTTATGCCAAAGGTAATTTTACTACCTTAACTTCATTCATTTTGAATTTCTTTAATATCTTTTGCAAATAACTTTCTTGAAATAATACTAGCAACCTCTGCTACCTATTCCTTTTGATATCAATATCAAGTATCTTCTTTGACATCCCCATGTCTTTCATTTCGAACTGAGTACTTAATTGATCCTTTAATTCATTAATTTTTCCTTTATCCTTGCTGTTATTAGTATATCAACAACATAGACTAAAACATAAATCATATTTTCTAAGTCCTGTCCCCTTAAAATACATACAATTATCATATTGACTCTTACTATATCTCTTGCTGATCATGATGTTATCAAATTTGAGGTTCCGCTGCTTTGGTGACTACTTCAATCCATACAAAGGCTTCATCAATAAGCAGACCTTTCTTTTATCTTCTGAGCCAATAAAGCCTTCAGGCTAATCCACACACACACACACACACACACACATATATATATATATAAATATTTCTTCATTTAATTCACTATAACGAAATGTTGTCCTTACATCCATCTATTCTAACTCGATCATATATAATAATTAATGCCAGTAAAATTCTTATAAACACATGCCTCACAATTGGTGCAAATACCTCTGAGAAATCCATTCCTCCCTTTTAAGAATAACCCTTTGCAACTAGTCTTGCTTTGAACCTAATAGCTCCACCACTATTCACATCTTCTTTTTTTTGAATATCAATTTACAGCTTACAATATTTCTGTCCTTTGGCTTTGTAACAAGTTTTCAAGTATGATTCTTTTTAAGTGAATTAATTTCATCTTTCATAGCTTGAACCCACATATCAGCTTCAAGATTTCTAATAGCTTCCTTATAATTATTTGATTCTTCCCCTATAAGATGTTCTATAAAATTTAATGCGTGAGCAATTAAATCTAAATATCCACACCTGACTAAAGGCTTTATACTTCTTTTACTTCTGTTTTTGATCAGTTCATAGTTTTGCATATCCTCTCCATGTGTCCTTAATTGTTCTACTTCAGTTTCTTCATGATTTTCCCTCTTATTTCTTAAATTAAACTCCACCTCGAGCTCTAAATAAGTCTTCCCTAATCTCTAATCTCTAGAGTTTCTTGATTGAATAGTAGACTTATTCAACATTTCTTTCTGTTGAAACTTAACATCTCTGCTGATAATAAATTTACTATTTATGCCATCGCTATACCAGATTTTATACTATTTGACCTCTTTACGGTAACCTACAAAAATACCTTTGATGGCCCTATCTAGCTTCTCTTGGCTTATATGAATATATATTGTACATCCAAAAACTTTAAATGATCCAAGCTTGTAGATGACTTGTCTATACTTTCTTAGGTGTCTTAAATCATAACACCGATGTATAGCTTCTATTAAACAGGTGGATAGCTGTTGGAGCTGCCTCAACCTAGAAGAATTTCAAGAGACCAACATTTATGAGTATACATCTAACATTCTTCATTACAATTCTAGTAAATCTCTCTACAATCCCGTTCTGTTGAGTTGTAAACCTCACTGTCTCAATGTCTTATGCCTATTATTCCTTAACTCTTGCAGAAATCATCAAACTCTTTCCCATAGAATTTCATTCCACTATCAATCCTTAGAATTTTCACCCTTCTTTCCAGTTTGATTTTGCACCAATTTTACCCAATCTTTGAACCTTCCTAGTGCTTGGTTTTTACTTCTCAAGGTATGTATCCAAGCTTTTCTTGAGTAATCATCAATTATAGAAAAGAAATATCTTGCTCTACCAAGTGATTTTACTTGTAAGACCCCATAAATTAAAGTGCAGGTATCCTCATTTCTCCTTAGTGTCATGGATTTTAAACCAAACTTAACTCTATAGTGCTTTTTCATAGTATAACTTTCACAAATTTTAAAAGATTCAAAAGAGCCAATCTCAATTAAACCTTATTTCTCAGCTCATCAATTCTTTTTCTACCTAAGTGGCCTAACCTCAAATGCCATAACATCATTGAATCAGATTCTACAACATTCATATTGGTTGCTTTTCCAAATTCTTTCTTACCTTTTAAAACATAAAGGCCATTCTTTTTTACTCTTTTAGGCAGTGTTAATGACCCTTTAGACACCTTTAATGTACCACCCTCAGCCTTGAATGTACATCCTACCTCATCAAACATACCTAACGATAATAAATTTCTTTTCAAATCAGGTACATACCTGACATTTTCAATATTTTTGCATACTCCATCATGTAACCTAAGTCTAATGGTGCATATTCCTTCTACCTTGCAAGACACATTATTCCCCATCAAGACCTTTACCCCATCTTTCATTTCTAAGGTTATGAATAAGTATGAATACATGTGAAATACACATCCAGAGTCAAGAATCCACTCACCTCCTATTTTCATATGCGAGGCAACCAATATAAATGCACTCTTGAAGTCTTTATCTATCGCTATAGCTACATCCCCTTGTTTACTTGGATTTTCAGACTTTTTCTAATTCAATCTTTCAAGGCAATCATTGTGTCTCTGCCATAAAAAAATGTTTCCACAAAATGTTCATAGTTAGGTAGGAGAGAAGTCAACACCATTAAAACTTGATCTTTATCCTCAAACATAATGTCAATTGTTTCAAGATCAAGAATGATCTTATTAAAGCTATCGAAATGATCCTTGACATATCCTCCCTCATCAAGACTAGGACCATATAGTCGTTTCTTCAAGAATAACTTGGTTGCCAGAGATTTCTTCATGTATCTTAATTCTAGCTTATTCTATAGCCCAAGAGTAGAAGTTTCCTTCAATACCTCTCTCAATACACTATCTCCAAAAGACCATACCAAGGCACTGTGAGCTTTTTTCAGTATTCCTTTCTTGTCTACACCCTAAAGATCAGTAGATATTTTTTCTTCTTCAACCAATGCTTCCTCTAAACCTTCATGAACAAGAGAAGCCCTCATTTTTCACCTTCCATAAATTAAAATCATTTTTTCCTATGAATTTCTAAATTGAGAACTTTAAAGAACTCACTCTTTCAATTCTTAAATAGCTTTGATACCACTTGTTAATGCTTTGATCTCTCACTAACAAAAACAACTCAATACTAAAAAGTTTAAGGCACAAGAAACAAAATAAAACAAAATAAAAAGTAGATGCAAATTCAAGACAAAGCAATCTTTTCTCCGTGCATTTCATACTCCATCAGCTGCTACAAATTACAAGTTGTTAGTGTTATATAGTTTCCAGCAATAAATCAAATTCAATTATTGATAATCAACTTCAACTAACTATAACAACTGAATAACTACCAAAGTAAAACTAACTACTTTGATAGCTTAGTAATCTAGCTCAGCACCACATTCTACAAATCTTCATTTCAAGCTTGAACTCCTTTTAGAATTTGAATCACAAATCCACAATATCAATGTAGGCTTGATTCATTTTTTATCTTCAAATTTTAACAAACACTAAAAAATATGAATCACTACTTTTGTGTTCGCGTAATAAAGTTTATTAAATTTCAAATCAAGTTTGCATGCAAGTGTTATTACCTTTAAACTTAATTTTTTTTTTTAGGTGAAATGAGAAATTTTACACATATCAAAATAACATGAGAGCTCCATAAAAATAATGGATAAGATTTTTAATTTGATATAAAATTAAAATATTACCTTCAAGTTTAACATTTTAGGTCAAGTAGCAAATTCAATACGTATAATAAGAATATTAAAAATAAGAGATAAATTTTGTAATTTGAGATAAAATTAAAATAAAAAAGTCTCTTATGTTTAACCTGAACATTTTAAGTTAAAGTGTCAAATTAAACATAAACAAAGATAACATGAGGTCTTTTAAAATAAGGGATAAGGTTTTCAATTTGATATAAAATTAAAATATTATCCTATAAATCAAGTAAAAAGTTCAACACATAGAAGAAGAATGCGAGTGCCCATAAAAATAAGGGATAAAGTTTTCAATTCAAGATGACATTGAATAAGAAAGACCTCCAGTGTGATTGTTCTATCTAATAAGCACAATTTTTAATAATGTTGATTCTACTATACAGTAAAGAACAAAATTAAATAATATTAACAATATTATTATTATTATTTACAATTAAATGAAAAAATAGGTTTGATTACTATTTGTAATTGAAGCGTGAATATGATTATGTTAGGAACACAATCTCTCTTTATACAATACAAAATCTCACCATAAGAATCTATCATTTTCTCTCTTTTTTTCCTTTTTGTTATTGCATATAAGAACAACATATTAAGATTGCATTGAATTACATTTTGAAAATAATCCATTTTTAGGCTTTTATATAACAAGATTTTAGGATCTATTTGAAAATATTAAAAAAATGATAAAATGCATAAAAATTATATATTTTCACGCTTTTTCTTTAACATTTTTTAAAAAAATTAATTAAATTATTTAGTATTATTTATAAAACACTCTAAAATTAATGAATAATGTTATACTTGTTATGTGTTATGTCCAATTTCTAACATCTTAATCGGATGGTAAAATTTAAATTATCAAATAGCAAGTGTATTATTATTTTTGAACTAATAAGAATACATGCAGTTGTATTTTTACTTAAAATATACAATAAAAAAGTGTGAGAATCTTTTTAACTTAAATTTTTTAATTGAAAAAAATTCATCTATTGATTTTATGCAAATTACTATTTAATGTTTGCTAATTGTCCACTCTTTCTACTATTAGATTAAATGCAATCATGACTAAAAAGTTGTTAACCTTTTTTTTTTTTTTTGTAAAAACGAATTAAATTAAATCATTGCCGGTTAACAAATAGTTATAAGTAATAAAACATTTAGACGCTGTTGAAATATTTGGTCTAAGAATTTCATTATTTGACTCGCATGTAGCAGGTTTGATTGTGATCAATCTAATATTGATCTCCTCGCCCGATTGCAACTGTCAATTCTTGTGAAATATAAGGTATTTTGAGTGTTATTATACTTATAAAGTAAGTAAAGAAGCAAATAAAAAGAATTCTCACGACATAAGATGAACTGGCAGAAGCTAATTTCGGGAGCTCCATCTAGAAATTAAGAGTTCTGTACAGCGATTGAACATTCATTAGAAAACATGCTGCTCCAAATCCAATTGCAGAAAATAAAATAGGAGAGAAAACTGCAGAAACGTTGAATTAGATTCTAGCACCACATCATAGAGACTGTAAGTCTATAATCCTGAAACGATTATAAAAATAATAATAATAATAATAATAATAATAATTAATTAATTCAACTGACGGCAACAAATGCAACGGATCTGAACTGCAAACTATAATCCAATCTAGAAAACTGTATGATTATCTCAATAGCAAGAAACATCGTTGGTTGACAGAGAAGGCTAGAGCTAGCAGCCTTCCCTCTCGGAGTGATGTCATTAATGGTTCCACTTTTATTCTAATTAAATCCTATCACTAATAATTAAAACGCTCCAAGAAACTAAAACTTTTTTTCCAATAAGAAGCAAATTAATAAGCTAAATTGATAAAGGGCATGAATTAAAAATATCACTAGCAACATAACTGAATTCAATTGATTAGTTCTGAAAAACCACATAATCGTATTGCGTTCTGATTCCAACGGAGAAGACAGAAGACTTTCCCAACAAATAATTGTTACACGAAAGTCAATTATTAAAGAACTTTTATTGCATGCAACAATAAACAATCTTGGAGCCCAAACACAACATGAAAGGTGACAATGTGATAAATTACTCACACTTGAAGTCACGAGAAATTTTCGGTTTGCAGTTATCCAGCAACAAGTCTAGTGAAAGATTTGGAACATTAAGTTTGATCAAATTTAAGACATTGACTTTAAGAGCAATGCAAAGGCAAAGATCGACTTCAGTTTTCACCAAATCACCAATGAAACTACAGCATTCCTCCTGCCTCGAGGCTGGGGGACCAATGTTTAGGCTCAGGAGCCTCAATACATCGGCACATACACGCAACTTAAGTAAATCATCAGGCTGACAATTGGCTGCTACTGACGAGGGAATAGATGTCAATAAAGTGAAGAAGAAGAGGTTGACGGAGAGCAAAAGGGCAGTTGATGCTGAAGCCTTTGAAGCCATATCTCAAATTCCTAATCGTTTAAAGTTCAGTTTGCCAACTTTGAGTGAGTGTGTAAATATATGTTAGGATCGTAAAGAAAGAATACCTAAAGGATCACCTAATATGAGAGTTGAATACCACGCTCAATATAACTATATACATGCGTGCGGGGACAGCTATTTGCTTTTGTCTACCCATTATTATGTCATACAATTCCGTGCTATTAAGCATTAAGAAGATATGCACGAAAGAGCAACCTCCCACCACCTCATCTCAAGATCTTACAATAATCAAGCAGTTTCATGTGTGCATGCAATCACCTTAATCCATGATACATACATATGAGAATGCTGCGTAAGGAAAGGTGTAAACATTATGGTGAACCCATGGTCGATGAAGGAACTTCGTTACAGAAAGTATACATGAAACAAGATCATGGGTGGAGCGCCATAACTTTAGGTACTGGGGCTTAATTTCGCATCTAATTCTGTATGTTATAATATAGTATGAATTTCAATGTCAAATTATATACAATTGCTATGATTTAAAATAAAATATATTTAATCTTCTTTTTGTATTGTCTAATAAACCGGTATAATATATAAAACAAACTTAAATTAGTAGTTGATTTTACGACTTAAAGACTATACTATCTTGATTCCCTATACCAAGACAATCAATTCTAACCCAAAAAAAAAGGATAAAAATAATATAACATTTAAAAGGGAGTTCACAAGGCTTACTTAAATATGAAACTATATTCTTTTGCTTTTAATTTTATAAGATTAAAAAATAAATTGATTCTGTTGAGAAATCAATTGAGGGTCTCAAGTCAAGACTCAAACTTGAAAGTAATGAATAAACACAATATACACCATTATTTAGATAATCAAAAGTCCTTTGAGTTATACTTATTTTGTTTTCTTTCTTGAGAAATTAAGAAATTAATCTCAATAAAATATGGGACATTTTATTTTTTTTCAACATTTTAAAATTACATAATTAAGTGAAAGAATTCGAAACAATCATAAACATTTCACTTTTCAAATCTCTTGAATTTAATCTGATTTTGGAATTCTATACTATAAGAAATTTAAGTATGTATATACATAGGGGAGAATCTCCTGGCATTAATATAATATCCTTGTTTAGAAGACTCTTGGATCAAGGGTAAGTTGCTCTAATTTCGATCGGTTGCAATAGCTACTGTTTTATATATAAAACAAAAATAATTACTTAATATTTCAAAAAAATATTGTTAACAAATTTTACTTGGAATTAACTAGTAAGAGGAAATAATGTCATTTGGCTTCTAAAGGAGACTCAATTAACGAACTACAAAATACAATAAATAATTTCTATCCATAAATAATTAAAGAGAAATTTACTATCAACTCAGCTCAAACTCTGGTGGAAGCTCTCAATTAGGAGATAGTGATGATTGCCATTAAAGCTACGATTATCTTAATACATTTTAAAGTATTAAATATTATCTTTATATAGTTTATTATTATTATTATTATTTTTGTATCCATTTGATATTAGGACAAAATTAGAGTAGTTATATGATAATTAGTAATTACCCATACAAATAAATAAAAATTTATAAAATTTTAACCGGTGATAAATGGTGATTTTTTTATTATTTTAGATATTTTGGCCGGATGTATTTCTAACGTTAATTTTGAAAATTTTTGTTCTATATTCACACTTTCACATATATACAAATTTGAAAATTTGGCATTAAAGTTTGTATTTTACTTATGATTTTTATTTTGATTTCACATTTATACAAGCCTTGTGCTTGACTTTACATATTTGAGGTTGGTATACAAAATTTTATTTAATTTTTTTTTTTATATTAACTAAATTTTTATTTTCATTTAAATAATTATACAATTATTTGTGAGTTTGTGTTGATTCACAAATTGCATATTACATTTATCACTTTTATAACATAGTTAGCAAATAACACTCCATCATTCTTACTTTTGCCACGTGCTTCAATCTCCTCGGTCTTATTTTTATTATTATTTTGTATTTATTTTAATTTGTATTAAAAATCACATCATATACATCGGATAGAATTGGATTGAAACAATTGGAGTCCACTCGTTGACGAATCAAATGTTAATTTGGGCCAAATCGATCTGTACACCCTTAAACCCAACCATAAACAGACTTCAGAATGCATCTGTGATGTGCTTTATAGTATTAGGTTTATATGTTGTGATGCGTCCATGGTTGGTGAAACGTGCGGGGGTTTTTATTGGACGAAATTCTACCAATTTCTATGCATCCCGCACGACAAGCCCAGTGGCACAGTGCAAGCTCGGTCCTCATATATTCATAAATGGAATACCTACTACTTCTAACGAGTACTACAAAACGACCAACATCGTTTATGAATAAATAGCACCCCGTGGTGGACTGGAATTGGGATTCCTTGTGCTCCAATGAAATTCATTTTTAAAAGAAATGGATCTTGTGCCCACGGAATATGTCTTAATATTCATAAAAATGAAATTGAATCTCAGGAGGACCCGACTCTGCACATCTTGTCATTAAAATTCCCTTCAACGAGCTTCAAACAAAACATCAATCTATTTTTCTTAAGATGTTTAACTTCAGCAACCGACGGGCAGACAGCGTCATTGTCCATTATTTCTAACAGCTGTGAATTCCAAAATGAAAAACAGATGAACAAAAGAAGAGAGCCATGAGAAATGACAATAAACATACGATTACTCGCGTCATAACCTATGGTTCTCCACCAAGCTCCACCCTCAAGTTGTCATAGGGATAAACTTTTGGTGTCTGACAACAAAATAAAAGAAAATCCGCATCAATATCAGAACATAAAATGATCAAAACAGAAGCAATAAACCACCAATAGAACCCTCCCTAGCTAACAGGGCTATTCATCAATACATGCTCCAAGGTACTCGTGCAACTCATTAGCCAATTGTGCCCCAAAATTATGAGATACAGTTCCATTGCCATCTTCCACACAGCCACTTTTCACAAACATTAACAGAAGAAAAGAGCACTAAACTCTAAACAGAAAAGAAACGAACCCTTCGAACGAACAAAAGAGAACCTATAATTAAACCCTATTATGCCACTAAGATTTAGTATATAATCATCGCTCAAAATTGCAGCAGCATTTTTACACTACCATAAGGCAATTCAGTAGGCAGCGGTTTTCTACATTCTGGACACTAATGGGGTAAGCTAGTTATGTCAAATTGCAATCTCACCCCATCACCAACCATTTCCAATTGTCTCAAGGCCCTCAGTAGACCCATAGCCTGAGCATAAAAGAGGTAACTTGGTTTAGTGTATCTGTTTGAGGTGATGCTCCATTGCCCTTTCCATTCTCTCATGCAATGATGAATAATAAATTCATGCATCTCACGTCTACAATCAGTATTGATATTCACACACTATGAAGCAATTCTAACACTCAAATACCAAACTTTAAAAAGACCACTTAATCGCATGCCGCAATTAATAAATGCAGGTCCTCCAAATCTAGCTAATTTTGGTCTTTGATATCTCTGAACATGGCTAAATCAGCAAAGATTCAATTATGAAAGGGATGTAACAGCACACTGACACCATAGATGAATTATGTACTTATCCAAAGCAGATACACAATAAAAACTTTTTCCTTCTAAATTCAGTGCTTGCAACCAACGAAAATAAGCAGATGACTTTGCAAAAAGAAAAGGAAGGGAAAAAAAATTGTACTATCATTCAAGAGCAATGAAACAATAGCTGAAAGGACTAATACTACTTCGAAGATCAGAGCATAAGAGTACCACAAATTAGACTGTGTAAAAATAAAGACAAAACTGCTCAAACAATAAGTCTCATGTTGGAGGCCACACGTCAATTGATCCTCTATTGGTTTCTTCAATCACCCAAGACAGCAATGGACAAACGTGTAGAAGAAAACCAAAAGGTGGAAAGTAACATTCAAGGTTGTATGAAATTCTCAGAGAAAATATTCTCGTCAGAAAAAATGAACAGAATGGCTTCATTTCAAACTTCTAGGTAGCATAACACTGCCATCAACATGTCAATAACAGACTCATTTTCTTGTGCTAGGCAGAGATATTATCTTTAAAGTCCTTCCTTTCCAGGATTAGGCAAGCATTCCAGTTCTCTACCACATACACTCATTTTCATAGTGCTCAAATGATAAGAAAACGAGTAATCATTTGTTACAGTACCACTGTTCAAATATAACTTATTTTCATTTCTCTTTTTACTTTTTAGGATAAGCACAAGTTTCAGAAAGAACTTCAGTGTCATGTTTGGTTACCAAAACCAGCAATAATTTAGCCATACTTAATAACAATATCACTGTATTAGCTTCAGCTATTGTGCATCATCAAGAGATTCCAGCTCCATTATCAAGATGACAAATGCACTGCTTTCTATTACACAACAGTTTTAGCTATAACTTCAGCATTAAGGATATGTTTGGAAATGTCAGGCTTATACTTAGACTTTAAAAATACAACTGCTAAAGCATTTGATCAACACCAACTTTTACCACTCTCCCAATTGTGCCAAACATCTAATGATTTGTAGCATATGTTTTCCACTGCACAACAGTTTCAGCTGTAACTTCAGTTTGTTAGAAAATGTTATGCTTCTACTTAACTTAGAAAGCACAACAGCTAAAATGTTTGATAAACACCAACTTTTACCACTCACTCTCTCCCAATTATACTTGAAATTAATGATTTCATCCCACAGCAGTTGTGGTTTCAAAGCCATGGCACCTCAACCCTAAACATTTCCTTGACACATAATGTTGTTCTTTTAGCTTAAAGCAAGAGCACACATTTCTGATTGCACCGCGATTTCAATACTAATTTCAGTTATTTTGCTTGCACTGTTGTCTACTGAACCTAAATACTAAAATTGGTCTAATAGCTTCAAGAAACATCAAATGATCCAGCTCTAACACTGTATCTTGCCTTCAAACAGATGTCATATGGGTTACACAAGTATTTAATGCCACTTGGCAAAAACTAAGATGGCAGAGGAAAGTAAAGAAAGGAGCAGGAACAATAAGGGGACTGAAGGTCAACCATTTCATAATAATGGAAATCATAAGGAAGTAAACAGTTTGGAAGCAATGGCTTTTATTTCATTTTTCAGTTGCCAAACCCACTAAAATTTTGCATTCAAAATGTGATTTAAAACAGAAGGGAAAGATACAGAAATTAACATGTGAGCAAGTTTTATACTGACTGCATCTTCTATGATATGAGATGAAATGCAAAAACAGCAATAATTTCATACAAATATTATATATTCAGAAACAACTACTACATTTTCTATTTATGATCCTTTTTCAATGTTTTACTTATTTACCTTGAAATTCAATTCAAAACACCAAAATCAGAGATTTTAACTTACAAAAGGAATCTTAGATGCTTTATCATTCCACACAGCTAAAACTCCCAGTGATGCGAAAAACCCCAATCCACCAAGCAACCAACCCAGCGCTTCGTACTATCATCCAAAATTTCAAGTAAAAAGATAGTTATATAAAACAATCAATTTTACCAATAAACGAACTGGAGAGTATAAAAAGGTAATTTTACCTTTCCGACTGTGTCGGCGATGCGATCGATACAAGGCTCTGGAAACGCGGTCCCGTTGTCCCAAACCAGCTCGTCATTTACCGGTAGCTGAAAAAACAATCAGAAGAGGAGAAACGCTTTCAGAATGCATAAAAATAATTAATCAGACAATAAGAAGAGTGTAGGAATTATGCACTGACGGGTTTGTCGGGGACGATGTGTTTGCCGACAGGGAGGCCCATGCCAGAGCGCAGCCGAAGAGAGGAAGCGACCGACCTTCCAACGACGCCGTTTCCTCCCATGATCTGTGACGCTACGTTGCACAATCTTCCCGCCATTGTATTTTGATTGATTTGGGAAATTACACACTCCGTGCTAGCTATGGATTCTAGAAAACAATTTTGGTGCCGCGAATGCTGATTTAAGGGAAGAGATGGAAGGGACAAGGAGTCTCTTGCAACGGCGTCGTATTTGCTAAACAAAGTTGTAAGTACAAGTTGGATATTTTGATCGTGTAATACATTATCAAAGAGTTATGCATTCGTTTTAATGAACAAAAACTGGGCCTAAATTCCCGTCGTGGCCCATAAGGTAAATTTACATATAAAATAATAGTAATCATAAATGGTGGCATATTTTCATCCTCTGTGTTTGTCTTAATTTCACACAAATATTATCATATGAAATAAAAGCATGTAATAATTCATTATTAATCTACTGTAACTCCAACAAATAAGATTCATTGATTAATCTAAGTTTTGTGTTGTTTTCTCTTTAACGGTTAGTGTATTAGATTATATTGTCCTATTTTCTACTATTTATTTAGTTATAAGATAATAATGTCAGATTTCACGAAGTTCTACTTTTTCATTCAAACAAAAATATAATTTATTTATTTATTTATGTAATATAAATTTTTAATATTTAATAAATTTGTATCTAGAGTGATAATTTTTTACACGATTTGCTAATTTAACACAAATCTTGACAGAAATTTGTGAGAACGTATTAATATAAAATAATATAATTATTAAATAAATAAATACGATATAATATGATAAATAATTATATTCAATTTAAATTTAGAATTTTTGACACGTGAATTCATTTATAATATAATTAACTATTTAAATAATTATAATATATTAATTTATTTATAATTTAATAACTTTTATTTATATTTTTTAATAATTTAGTTATATTTATCACGTTATAAAATATATTTTGTTATACTTCAAATAAAATTAATTAGTATTTGTGTATATAGTATAATAAGTATTATAAAAATATATTATTATATATATTAAAATATTTTAAATGGTAGACACGATTACAATTTATTTAATAATTTATTAGTTATATTACATTAAAATTTTTTAATTATTAATATGATTATTAAATGAGTTATATTCAAGTTGACCTTTATTTGAAATACCAAGAGTACAACCCAACATAATAATTCGAATTATCACCCATGTTCATACCATATTAAAATTTGACTATGACAACACAAAACATGTAACTTAATAATAATTGAAAAAAATATTTCAATCATTGGAATAAAATTAAGAGAATTTTTGATACAAATGGAGAAATTATATATATATATATATATATTAATTGCATGAATTTAAGGACTAAAATATTATTATCACCTTTAAACATTTTGGTAAACTAAAACCAAAACTGCTTCAACTTGTACCGTACTGTGTATCTCATCTAGATAACTCAGTTAAATATACATCTCTTTTGAAAGAATTATTAAACATTTCAATGAAGAGAAAATGCTGATCCAAATCGAAGTAAAATATTAGGACAAAATGCTAAACCAAGCACCTACATAACGATGTTAGTTGTAATGATTGTTCGATGGCCGCATGATTTCATTCCTTGGCGGATGGAATATATGAAATTGAAACGGGAGCTGTAGCTGTTCCGTGTAACATTAAATCTAAAGGACCAGTCAAAGTAACCATGCAGAACTTGGACTTGACAAAAGGCAGCCGACCATTAAGAAGAGAAGAGAACAGCTAGCTGATCTTTAATTTATCTAATGAAAATAATGTTGTATTGTTAATCAAAGAGGGCAGAACGTAGCACGTTTTTTCATGTGTACGTGGAACTCTAATGTAAGGTAATTGTCACGGCAAAAACAAGAGAAGAAAAATCTACTCATGGCGATTGTCATTGATGGGTATGGACCAAGGGAAAAACAGAAGGCAAAGTCATATTAGTTACGCAAGGGCAAGAGGGACCAAATCATTTCATTTTCATGCAAAGAGAAGACAACGACCTCATATGATATATAGTTTACCAAACAAAATTACCGAAGCCGCCAGACCCAGAATCACATGTCAAATTCTCTATCTGTTTCCATTTAAACACTCAGACTTGTCGTTGATTAATTGTTCCGGAAATCACTCCGATCCATCCCCATCTCTGTCTTTCTATCATCACATCACATGCATATGTAGATTCATTCCTAAATTTTATTTACATGCTTCACGAATTTGGATCCATGTATCAAAAACAGTTGCCATTGCAAACAACGTTTTCTGTTATCTTAACACAGTAATGATATTGCTATTGCTATCGGTAATTAAAAACGAAGTTATTTGCAAACTTAATGGCAGCACATGGAAGAGCTCTTCTGGGGGTGGTTCCAAAGTTGCAGTATAAATGCTAAGTTAAATGAAGATATAGATCAACGTGCATAAGAATTATATTAATAAAAACAATGATTCATTTATTAGGATGAAGGTGGAGAAAATATGTTTGTTTTATGTCACCTGAATTCTTTGTCCACGCTTTCATGATTTCATGGCTCGAAATTTGGTCAAATATCTCATCACTTCCATTAAACCTATGGACTGGAATCATCCAAAAATAAAAAGACGGACTCAAAGAAACATCATAGATGGTAAGTCATTACATTTAAACATAGTTTCGAAAAAGAAGAGAGGAAAGAAAAAGGAGAACGAATTGGGTCAAAAGTAGAAAATATAGGGTTTCAAATCAAATGAAGGAAGCACAGCACGGGCATAAAATGAACGCAGTTCCCGGAGCTCCAACAGATTCTGCAGTGCAAGCGTGAGAGCAAAGGCTGGCGCAACGCAATGCAACGGGCCCGGCTCTTCTTTTTATCAATACTCGTCCAATCAATCTGAGAATCACACTCCATGTCCATGTAGTATAAATTATAATAAAGCAAATTAGTTAAGCTTAAGTAGATTCAAATTCTTGATATGGAACGAGTGGTTCTGTGTAATGTGAATCATTACATATGAAACCTTTCATACGTGCTATAAAATTATTAGTTATTATTAAGATTTACACATCTCAATGAATGTTGTCGCCTTCTAATGCAACCACCAGCTGTTATCCCCGATGTCCACCAAACATTTTGTACAGCGACTTACAACCTATCCCTAGTTGGTTGATTTGATTTTCATATTACCCTAACCATCCCCTTGCATTTATATTTCAGTGATTTATTTTATTCTTAAACAAGACGGTTGCCTAGCCAGTTTCCATTCTCTGTCTATTCTTCTATTCCCACCTGTTTCACTTCAAACTCCAATGAAAGATTCCACCGCATGCATGCCTTACTTCTTCTTTCTCCTCTAAAATCATCGTAATGGTATTTCGACAACATTTCAAAGTGTACATGAAATGACAGAACTACCCTACTTGTTGTAATGTGCCAATTAAAAAATGACTGTCATCGACAACACTGTAGAACAGTAAATGTTCCTTTGATTTGAAGGCGCAAAAAAATGCAGTCGTGAAGCAATTTGAAGTCAGATGGCAGCATAATAATAAGCCTTAAATAGACAATGACTTGACTTGATCTGCCGTGACTGAATTCATTTTGCAATCAATTATGGTCAATTATTGTTTGGAAACTGCAAGATCAAAGTTCAAAGCCCTTTTATTAGGTTTAAAGAATTGCCTTGTTCGAAATTAATTAACACTAATCGATATTTAGAAAACGGTAGACCGAACAACACTTCATCAAAATCCAGTATTCTGATCTACCAAACGCATGTCATTTTGCCTTCTTCATAAATGCATGCATATTTGTTTCCCTATATCTTTTTCCTTCTCTTAAGACTTAAAAGACTCGGAATTCCACGTGGTCAACTTTCCCAAGGTTAATATAGCCATTTACTCCCTCCCACTTTGACAAAGGCCACCGAACAAGCCATTTAACATCGAGCCATGTCTCTTCCTTGCCGCATTGGAACGCAAATAGAATAAAAAGAGAAAAAAAAATGAAAAATGAAACCCGAAGCTGAAAGCAGGAGCTAGAGAGAGAAAACTCGCCACCATATCAGCTTCAGCTTCAGAACTGAGAGCATTGCAGAGAAGAGAAGATCCGATAATGGCAAGCTGGTGGGTAAAATCCTTTCAATGCAAATCACGAGCATTTGACGACGTTTACCATGCCAACCCTAAAAATATGTTATCCAGTACCAGTTGCAGAAAAAGTTCTCAAAGCATTAAAGACGTCATCGAAACCACTACCAAGAAGCACCCAAAAGATCCCAGAAAACTTAAACCGCCGACAAAACCCGAACCCGGTGGCGGTAGTTACAACAACGCCTCTGTTAAACCTCGACACGGTCACGGCAAATCCGACCGTCCTGCCCGTAATCCTGACCACTCCATATATCCGGCGCTTACCGAGCTGAACGAGGGCCACCCTTCACGTAATGTAGTAGACATTATATTCCACACGAGTTGGGGACCGAAAGCTTTCACTGGTCGAATCGAGATGATCTTCAAGGTCCAGCACGGGTCGAGGACAGTGGCCCGGTACGAGGAGTACCGCGAGTCGGTAAAGAGTCGCTCCGGGTCGGGTATTGGACCGGGGCGAACGAGCGAGGAGAATACGAGGAGCATGGCGGACGGTAATGAGGTGATGAGGTTTTACTGCCTGGGTCCAACGACAGAAAACGGAGCGTGCAGCGGTGGGTACGGAGCGTGGGGGTTTCCGGGGGGGAAAGGATCGGCAATATGGACTTATTCGGGGAGCAGTGGGGCCCACGAGAGCGGAGGTGGGGGAAGGGGGAGGAGGGCCATGTTGGTATGTCGGGTTATAGCAGGTCGGGTTTCGAAAGAAATCGGGTATGACTCGTTGAGCGGGGAGAATGGGGAGTTGGTGGTGTTTGATTCACGCGCGGTGCTGCCTTGTTTTCTTGTTATCTACAAATTGTAAAATTAACGGAAATTTTAAAAGCGTGTTAATTGTGTTTATCAACAGGGTTTGGTTTTTCACGTTGATAATATTTAGTGATTATGGATTGATAAATGGTAATTAATGAATTTATTTACTTACTATTTATAGTATTTAGTGTTAATTAGTAAATTTTTAAAATGGTCCTGGGTATGGATTAAAATGAAATAGAGTACTGTAGTTTTATCAACATGCAAAATCCAATTTCTAATGATTTCCATTTCCAATAGTGGGATTCACTGCTAATGATGCCTCCATTGGATAGAATTACAATGTCAAGGAGAAAAAGGAAAACTAAACTTAGCTAGCAAGTAGATAGACATTTTTCAAAGATTTAGTCAAATTTCCCATCATCACAGTCCAAATCTATCGTTATCACACGATAAAACACACCAATATTTGCGGAGTTATCACCGCCAACACCCCCATATATATTTATTTATTCATTCATTCTCCAAAATCAATTTCCTGTTTGTATGCATGGTAACTTACATTACATTCATAGCTAGTATTGTTAGAAGTAAGGAATTTTTGGTGGTATTATTAAGTAATTGTGTTAATAGAAAAGAGAGACAGAAAGAAAGAAAGAAAGAAAGTGCTGTATATGATACTGCTAGCAAACAAGCGCAAGAGCTGGCTTGCTTGTCAGTTTGGACTAAATAAAACCCACAGCCACAGCAATTCTGTAACTACCACTTCTCCTATCATTAACTTCTTCACCTGCTAGGTTTTTAGTTTGCTTAATTATTTTTGCCCTGTTGGTTTCAATGGAAATGAGAGCTATCTTATTAAAGAACAAGCAGGAAGGACTCCCCTCAACCGCCGAAGCTCGCTCTGCTACTTGGTTAATGAGCGAGAAGAGCGAGTGGCTAGCAAGTCAACCTCAAAGACTGTTGTATATTTTATAAAGTAACAATGAGTTCAAGGTTACTTTCCTTGAGAGAAAATAAAAGTTATCTCCATCCATAGAAAAATATAATTTAGATACAAGGGTTGATAAGACACTTGATACCCGACCCAAACGCGTGGAATGGTTACTTTTGCTTACACGCTATGAGAATTTATGGCTTCCTTCAGAATACAGTTCAAGTTAATGCTTGTATACAAATATGGAATCAAATCATACAAGAGTAATTTATCATGCTACAAGCCAATGCGCAGTCAGCCATAAACTGAGATCTAGCCACAATAAACAACGATTGATATCATCAACTCAATAGTCTGATCAAATGGCCATAGTTGGATGGATGCTATTTCCCCACATACAGACGGGTTACATAAAATTCATCTTTTAGAAGAAAAAGAAGGGCAAAAAAAAAAGGATAGCGAAATTCTCAAAAACAAGCCCTTCCTTGCTAACCGGTGGCATAAAATTCCTTGTTTCTAATTTGCTTCCGGATAAAAAAGCAAGGAGGTCTCAATCATCCAGGTTCGCAAAATTCACTAAGCATGGAAATTGTGGGATTATATTATAAGTAGCAGATTGCTGATTAATACTAAAGGCAGCAATTACCTGCCCTCTAATGTGCATTTCGTCATGCTGCTAATACACCACTGCAGGACATAATTAATTCCATCATCAGTGACTGCAACAATCAATGGGACTCCACGAGTACATACAATGGCTTGCCACTCAACCGCTCACGACCCTGCACCATCCCATCCATATTTAATTAAGTGGTTGGATGAAATCAAAAGCTATTAAGCAGCTGAGAACTAAACATCTTCAGAATTATTGCTAGTGAGATATAGTTCGTATTAACTATTTGCAGATTCACAAATACAAAAGGCCATCCGTGACCAACTTGAAAGAACTAACTAATTTTTGCAATGTTTCATAATGCAGTAACATAACAGCACAATAACTGAAGCAGCAAATTTGTAGGAAGATAGTGGCAACCAAGCAAATATTATATATCTTTTTTGTAACAGGGAAGAACCCTCTTACTGTTTGATAATTGAAAAGAGGACCACAACTTAGAAATATAACGCACCTTAAGGTCTGGTAATTCAATTACACATGCACATTCAACTACTTCAGCTCCAACACGTTCTGGGAAAGAAGAGAGACAAGATTGTTACAACAAATATTTGAATGGCTAAACAGCACAAATATATAAATAAGGTACACAAATATATATAAATACGCTTATTGTGAAAAAGCATACTCGTATGCACGTATAAGATGATAGTGCACCTACACAAAGGAGAATTATTTCCTTCTATAAGCAGGCAAATAATCAAAGACATGTCTGAGACAGAGACTTAATACTTGCATTACATCATGCATTAGATGGTGTAGATATAATGGTTTAAATTCCATCTTCATGTCTCAACCGCTGACAGTTAATGCAGAATCTTGGAAGTTAACAAGCATTTTTGATTTTGATCTTTGAAAAAGTTTTAAGTGGAATGGTAGAATTAATAGAGTGATAAAAATTCATTTACAGGTGATGGATGAAAAAAGTTTAAAATGGGTTTTAATTTTAATTAATACGATGAGAAAATTTTATGAAATTTATTTTTAACTTTTATCATCCACTACAAATAAATATATCTCTTTTACACTATTGATTAATTGGTCTTACTACATTACCTATATTGACATGATAGAACCATTTTACTTAAAATTTTCTCTTAATCTTTAGTAATATGAGTAGAAAGAATTTTAGATGGGACAGTTCTATACTGATCTAGTGGGATCATTCAATCAATAAAATAAGAGAAATATATTTATTATTGATAGACAAAAAAAAATTAATAGAGAATTCTACCATTTAATTAATATTATGAGAAAAATTTATGATATTTTTTATTGACTTTTTTTACTCACCATTAATAAATATATTTTTCTCGTCGTATTGATTAAATGGTCTCACTATGTCAACAATATTGATATAATAGGACAATTCTATCTAAAATTCTTTTCGCATGAATAAGATTATCAATAAATGTAATCTGACATTTAAGATCTCAACAAAATGCCTGCTGATTAACATTTCATATTTTGTAATTTGGTTTCATGACAATACAATCATACCTTATTCCAATATATAGTTCTTAAAGACATACCTAGCAAATTAATGGCCGCACAGAGGGTACCGCCAGTGGCAATCAGATCATCAACCACCACAGCATGTTCACCAGGTTCAACTGCACCAACATGCATCTCAAGACAATCCCTTCCATATTCCAAAATGTACTCTTCAGAAATAACTTTGCCTGAACAAAAGGACAAAATTATCCATAAAATGTTCAAAAATACAAAATTGTAAACAAACTAAAACCAATAGGTTTGTGCATAAAATAACTAAATCAGCATAAATTTTAAAGGATTTAGACATGATTGGATCACATGAAGGGCATCAATAAAACATACCTACATGTATACTTCCATAGTTTTAGGAACAATGCCATAGAGTAACACAGAATATGTTTTACAAAAGCATGGGTAATGGAAGCACAAACTTAAGTTATCTGTCAAATAGAGGGCAATTAGAGAAGTTTTGGTTAGCAATTGGAGAAGTTTTGGTTAAGGTACTAAAACTTGAGATATCTTGCAATAAGGATGTATTAAATTACAACCGTAAGACGAAGCACGAGACACAGAATAAACTTTCATCGGACAAGCCAGGATTAAACATATGTGAAGTATCGTTTTGGTGAACTATACACCCAGAAGGTCATAAAATACAAATTAAGGTTAGCTGTGCATTAAGGCATCACTTGGAACTAGGTCCAATTAAAACACTATTTACATATCAGCACTAAGAGCAGAAAAATTCAGTAGTACACAGCATGGATTGGCTCATGTGATAGAAGACAGTGCAATGGTTCAATAATAAATATAAAGTGGAGAATGTCTGTTCTATGAGTCTACCGAACACACCAAAAAAAAACCAGTGCTCAAAATTTGTATAACAGAAATTATACCAAACATTTAAGATTACCGGGCAATTTCTTTGGTTTCCTCAGTGGAACAAACTTTGCTCCTATTGCCAATGCAATCGGAGGACCAAATATAAAGCCCCGGGCCTCTATCCCTGAAAACAAGAAAAATTCACTTTCCAGAACACAAAGCAAGTAAGTTTTAGAAGTGTGGTTCCAGACAGTGTACAGAACACTGATTACAATATTCAACAAAACAAAAGAAAATGACATAAACATTTATTAGGCCAATCATGTTGCAAACCAAATATAAATTATCAAAATGAATATAACACTCATTTCATGCATGTGCAACAAGATACTATTGCTTCCTCATCACTTGAAAATTGCATAAATAGATGATTATTCAATTAATCAAGATTACAACTCCAAGTAGGTCCACTCATAAAACAATGATAAAGCATGTATCATGAGGTCTGATGATTCATAATAAACAAAGGAAACCAACACCAAGGATATATGACATGATTCAGGAATCTGTCACCTGACAAGAAAAGCCACAAGGGAAAAATATATATATATATATATTAAAAAAAAAAAACAAGCATTTGAGATTGATCAAGATATATTACCAACAGAATATGATTATTTTGAGCTAGACAAGCAAGATTTAATATAGATGATGGCTGTGCTGGACTCAACAAAGAGTGACTTTTAATGAGCAAACCCTGTGAGACCATGGAATCTAGTGGTTACCTCAACAAAAAGAACAATCATTGACATAAGGATGGTAATCCTCATATACCAAATGAAGAGCTATGGCTTTCTAAGCAAGGAGACTAAAGATGCATAAAGATTCTCATGAACACAAGAAGACAATGTATGACCACATGATCACACAAAGAAACAAATTCTAAAGCACAAACAATGGGACAAATCACATTTATAATGAACCCTCACCAGATTTCCTTTTTACCAAACTGAAACAAAAAATTACCTATTCCCCTCAATAATGAGATCATTAACCTTTTCAACTTTCCACAATATTGTGGGAGTAACAGTAGTATATTTGAGACTTTCCATAAGGTTTGAATGCAAGACAGCACATTCTGTTTCATATAAAGGGGAAGCAGTCAATGAGACGGAACACCATAATATCAGTGCCACTGGACTACATTGGATTTCATATACCGTAAAAACTGTGGTTTCCAAATGGTCATGACTTCCAAATTCTTTTTCCGCAACTCAAAAAGTGAAAATCAGTAACATGCCATATCAGAGAAAAGGCAACAGCAAATACAAGAAGCAGAAAAGGCATGATTTGCTCATGGAACTCGAGTGGTTAATCTAAAGAACTAACAACACTTGATGATCAAAAGATAGGAAACCTATCAACGTAAACTCAAAACTGATCATGTACAACTCCCAGTGACGCTCAAGTTGAAACTCAACAGAAAAGTTTAAAATGGCTATGATTATGGCCATAAAAAACAAAGGCACGATGACGTAGAAAGTACAAAAGAAGCACAAAATCAAACTCAACCAACAGTGAAGTGTGGAAACCCACATGATAATGGAACCCAAAAAAGAAAGTTTCCCAATCAAAACCGCATCTCTCAAGGGCCCGCCTTCAACAAGGTGGATATCCATCACCAACCACCATCCACCCAAATCGGATTCAGCCACATACCCACAACAATAGCAAGAAAGGGAGCAAATATGAACCGCTCAAACTCAAAGAAAAAACAAAAACAAAAACAAAGAGAAAATTAGCAAAGAGCAATTAATGGTACACTCCACTAATAAAGAAAAGGCAAATTATAGTCAGACATGATAATCCTCTGGAAAAAAAAGAAAAGGAACAGTAACTTCAATTTCATAATCTTACAGAAACATCCAAAAAGACAACCACCAGAAACTTAAGTAATAGGTCTCCACGAAGCACTATATTTTTTATTATATTTTACTGTATATGTACAGAAATCTACTTTGTCGTAAGTAAGGACAACCCCACCATTTTGAAGCTAATCAGAATGATAAAAAGGTTCTTTTAAAGCTCTGGATCAAATCTTCCACTCCAACACCACAAAAAACTAGAGAAAATGAAACAATTCATAGCTTTCTGTTCGTATTTTACCTGCGACAGCTGAAATATTTTTCCCTTTGTAGCGCTCAACGAACATATCAATCGTGTCTTTGAATTCTTTGGGTTTCAGTAAGAGAGTGGTGATATCTTGAAACATAATACCTGCCATTTTGCCGTTAAGAGTTGTTTGAAAAATGAAAATCTACATAGAAACTCTTTTTCTTGGCCATGGAAACTATGAAGAGATTTTCATTTAAAGAAAAAGAAACAAAATTTAGAGTGTTTGAGATTTATGTTTTGAAAAATATGAAAACTTCTCATTTAATTAACTGGAACACCCGTGTTTGTGATTCTGAGATTCTAAAGAAAAATAAGAAAATCAATTACGGAAAACTTTATCTTCTTCCCACTTCCATTTTCATGCATTTATTAGTCTTCACCAACTAAACAGAGCAAAACCAGAGATATTTTTGAAAACATATAAAAGCACACATATAGGATACGAGCAGGCAATCAGATGATGGAATAGAGAGTGATAGTAAAACTAATAAACCTGGTTTAGGGAAATCTGGGACTACACGAATCTGATCCTTAATACCATTAATACGAGCATCCTTGTCTTTGTAGGCCGACATTGTATATCTAAGTCTCCCTGACTACAATTCTTATATGTCTTAACAAAATAAGAAGAAACAGAGCAAAAGAACCGTGAAACACACAACTCTCTCAAATCTCTCTCTCTCTCTTGTTTGCTTTGTGTTGCTCTGTCAAAAAGAAACACAAAAAATTGAAAAAATAAAAATAAAAACGAATTATAGACTAAAGAGAGAGGGCAGTGTAACATGCAGAGAGTTGCAACTGAAGAAGGATATTTATAAAGAGAAAAGAGTCAATAGTTTGGTGTGCTTGCCTTGAGTCTTGAGATGAGAGAAGAGAGAGGAGGGCTCACTGCACAAGAAAAAGAGAGGAGCATAGCTCGCAATGGTAAAAACTTAACAACAAAAAGTGGAATGACGAATTGAGGAATGAGAAAGCCATTCCGACCTCTAACTAGTTGTTGGTTTATTAGTTAAAAAGTAGTTTGGTGGTAACGAACGTTATTACTGTAAGAAGTAGAGGAGAAATACACAAAATTACCCGCGCCTTTGCTTCTTTGGGCATTCGCATTTATTTTCAAGCGTCATGTTTGGGAGGTGCACACATCTCTTAAATTGAAAAAACTTACATTAAATAATACTGAAATAATCGAAGAAACTCAAGTTGGAATATTCTTTAGGGGGGTATTATCGAAATTATTATTATTTAATTATTTTTAATCTATCTGCGTAACCTGAATCAAATTCAAAGATTTTGGTGATGATTACAAAAAGAGCAAGAAGACAAAGGTGACAGAACTAGAGGAATAGCAAAGGGAATCGATACTTCTCAGCATGTATGGAATTTACTAACAACACATGCTACACAAAATCGTAGACTTATGTAATCAAAGATCATTGCTTGTTTAAACTCCAAAATTAATTTTAACTTTGAATTGAGTCTTTGTATAATCCGATTAATATATTATGTTGTGCCTATTGTCCCAAGCACTTTTAATAACTTGCATGCTATTGATTTTTACCGGCTTTAATATCATCAAGTAAACAGTTTTAACTATTGACTAATTTTGTACTAGAAATGGCAAAATTTTCTCTCAGTTTGCACATATTAAATTAGAAGTGCACTCGTTGTTTGCACTTTAATTGGCATGCTTAAAAATAAGATTGTAATAAATTATTCCTACTAAAAATTATGCACACTCTTGCCTATGTTATAATCTTTTTAGACCTTAACCCCGTCAATTATTATTAATAAAGTTTCACCCTTTTTGCTATTTTCTTTCAAGAACAGTATTTGGTATTGACTACCATGGCACTTGTTCGATATCCGTGGGATCACTTCATTCCTCATCCTTCTACTGCAAAAGATTTAGAAAGAAAAAAAAAACTTCTTTTGTGCAAATATTGTGGTGATAGTTCGAAGCAAAAGATATCCTACATTATCTCACTCTAACTGAGTGGATATTTTGTTTTTTAATTTGCTACTCTAGTGTATACTTCTTCTAGCATCAACGAGATTAGTGAAATCTTGTCTAAGCTCTAATACCAATTGTCATGTGCTCCTTCTTCAACCTGCACAGCACCCTGTGAATAAAATGCATGCGATGGCCAATCTTAAATAATTTGTATGTTATTGGTTTTGATCTATCTTAGTCTCATCAAAAGAACTCTAACCCTCAACCTTTAACTAACATGCATGAAAATAAAGGGTGTAAAACTATATATCTATGTTCTAACGGCTCTGGATGTATCTTTTGTGGGGTTGCTGAACAGAGCACTGGTATTTCTTATTCTGTGGGCGGCTCTGCTCTCATCCCTTTCGCATTAACCAAATTATATTTTCTCCCGCGGAATTCACATCTTAGCTATTTCTATTTTGTTGTTAATAATAATGGTAAAGAATTATAACGTCCCAAGCTGGGTAGCATCTTAATTACCAAATTTAATAATCTAGTGTAACAAAACGAGGTGCCTAAATCATGCCCACAGATTTGAATATGAAACGGGGAGCAGTCGAATCTCTCATGGATATTGTAGATGTAGCCTGTAGGTGATATAAATTGGCAGGCTTTTAGCTTTTCATTCCAACATATGTAAAAGAACCACCTTTCGAAACTGCCATAAAATTAAAAGATTTGGAAAGCAACACAGGACAGAATCTAGTTCTGGGTGTGCAGTATATCTATCTATCTGTCTATTTCAACAGAATCTGAATGTAAACGTAACGTTATCTATTTCAACAGAATCTGAATGTAAACGTAACGTTAGAGCACGCAGAATTCACCGTTGGATAAGAATAGATTATTTTTGAGATTTATAAGAGTAAATTTTATACATTTTAATAGACATGTCTTTTAAAAAAGAGATAATGACCCAATTCATAATAAGTGATATAAGAACCAAACCTATTCCAATTTTAATGTCTCAATCAAGCACCCATGCATAACCAATGTGTCCATAAAGAGTTTATAAGTCTCAAGGTAAAGCAAGACGAATATGCAGAGAGTTTCACTGTGACGAGAGTATTACAGAATTAAGTGGGAGAGAGTGTGATAGAATTTTACATTGAATAAGAATAGACTATTCTTAAAATTTATAAGAATAAGCTCTGCACACTCTAACAGACATATCTTTTAAAAAAGGGGTAATGGTCCCCCACCTCGTACTCAACTGTCATGGCAATAGCAATAAATTTACTAGCTCGCCTGAAATTAATTTAACACAATTGCACTTAGACAGTATCTATTAAAATATGTCCACCAACCTCCTCTCTTTTTTGGTGCACTTGCATATTTTATTTTACTGGGGTTAATTTTATACTAATTCCTTCATGTTTTGACAATAGTCTATTATCTTTCATTACAAATGTAGTTGTTGGCATCTAGATAAAGGATAGAAAAATAGAGGACAACCTAATAAGAATAAATAAATATATATATATATAAATAAATATATATATATATATATATATATATATCTAAAATGATAGTGTAGACAAATGCACTTCCATAAATGATGACGGTGGGTAAATGCATGATATTATAATTAAAAATAACAATATATATATTTATAATTTAGATGAGAAATAATTATTATAATAGAAGAAAATAAAAAATTTCGTGTAGTTAGAAGCAAATTGGGTGTTTTTGGTTATAATAATTTTATTCATTAATTAACATATAGGTGGGACTAGATTACCTCCTTTATGCATAAATTTGACAAGAGATGGTAAGAATAGGGAGTTTGAGATGAATATTTTTGAAACAATGATGATAAATTAATGATTATATAAAATATTTATCCCAGCAAATATTTATTTAATCAAAGCCAAAAATAAAATAAGAGATCAATGCACATTCTGTAATGTAACAAACAGTGTCCAAAGGGCACTTAGGTTACATCAATCAAACTTGAAGATCGTTAGGGGTTTACTAAATTCACGTTATTGAAGAAATTGTGATGGTTCTTCTTTTATTTTCCTTCCGGAGCTCAGACTTTCCAAGATTGTGTGCTTTAAATTTATTATGTCCAAGATTGTGTGCTTTAAATTTATTATATATATAATTCCAGCTTGGCTCCCATTAATCAACAGTAAGCTAGACGGCACAAACACACGTTTTATTGGATATTTGAGCTAGAAAATTAAGAATTTCCCGGGAAACAAACAAACCGATGGAATTCTATGAACTCCACCCGAGAAAACTGCCAAGGAAATGAACGACTATGACCAGTGAGGTTGTTTTGCCGGAACGGAAACAATCATTAAGTCAAGACAATGAAAAAGTGGGCCCCACCCGCACACTATCTGTCTCAGTCTCCGCCCGCTATGGTCGGAAGGAAGAGAGTGAAGCACGTGCAGTTCACACGCAAGGGCCAGTCCCCTCCACATATTTGGTTGGGTCTTGTCTGACTTGGGCAGCATAAACATAACCATACGATCGATAACACCTCTCAACTTCTAACTTTTGTACGGTTCGGATCTTCTCGCCTGTCCAACTGTCGACACACGCTGTACTGGTGTGGAGCCTACATGTTATTTTCCGATGTTATTTTTATATATTTTTTTACGAGAGGATATTATTATTTATAATATTAATCACTTTTTTACGAATAATTAATTAATTATTTGTAAAATAATAATTTAAAATAATATAATATAATATTAAAATAATTTATAAATTAGTATAATAATAATAATAATAATCTAAATATAATATAATATATTATTTTTATAATCAAATTAATATTTTTATAATAAATTTAATAAAATATAAATATAAAATAATAAAATAATATACAATGCAACTCAACACCAAACATGATATTTATTAAATTTTGTTTATTCTAATTCAATTCACTCTAATTTATTTAAAATAATATAGTTTAATATGTGCTAACAAATATATCTTAATTTAACTAAATTTATCAAAATAATATTTTTATAGATAAATCAGATCAAAATTATCAAAAACAAATCAACATTAATTGATTAACTAATTAAGATTAGATTTCTTGATTTGATTGAATTCAAATTAAAATTCATGAATAATCTTAAAAGAAATAAGAGAATCTTGATGAATACTCAACACGATTTGGTAGGGCCTCTCAATAATTGATTATTTATTACTATTATAATTAGAAATGTGCTACCAAGATAGACAAAGATGCTAATTGTAATTTTTAAATATGGTATATTATTATTATTGTTATTATTAGGTTTAGTTCATAGCAGGCCTCCAATCAATTTTGAATGAATCTTTAAATTTATTATAATTAATACATCAGCTCATGTCCACATCCTTATTTTCAAGTCTTAAATCTAACCATTAAAGTAATTTAAAAAAAAAAAAAGGAAAAAATGTGTAATTATATGATATTAAAATTCAAAAAAAAATCCATTTTTTTTTCTCTTGTTGGAATCTTTAAGTTGACTCTTGTGAATAAAAGTTGGTGTTTAAGTATTTTCTAGAGTAGTATGATAGGTGTTTGATTGCATCGTGAAGAAGTCATTGGATGAATTTGAAAGGTGTAATGCTTGACCAAAACTTGATAAGGTGTTCAAGCAACTTTTGAAGAATTTAAGTTAGAAAGCTGACACTTGATTAGAGCTCGAGCGGGCTTTGATGCTAGATTAGTGCGCAACTGGTGCTAAACTAGTGCTCGACTAGTTCTTGAGTGACCATCGCTGAACTCTCGCTCGAGTGATCAACTTACCTAACGACTATTTTTGTGTTTTTCATTTGTTCTCAAGCTTAAATTATCCTTTAAGCATACTATACCCATCCTAACCTAATTAGCTTTCTAGAATTATAAATCTTGCTTTTATTATTGTAATTTGTGATTGATTGTTTTTGAAATTCATAACCACTAAGCTTTCTTTATCTAAAAAATTTAACTGTGAGCTTTCAAAGTTTTGCAAGATATTAGTAGTTGGAGTTTTGAGCTTTGAATAAATTGTCGTAGATTTATAGAAATAAAAAACAATAAAAATTTTGATAATTGAGATTGCAAGAGTTTTTGTGAATAAAATTACCAATTGTAAGTTTTTTTTTTTAATAAATTTTTAAATAACTCCTAGATAACTCAAAGGATTTTTATCCTATAAAGAGTTCTCTATAAAATTTTCTTTCATTATTAAATCTTTGTGTTTAATTTTACTTAATTACATTATTGTTTATGTTGATTAAATATATTATTAGGATTTGTTTGTGGTAACAATAGGTTGAATAGTTAAAAATTTGTTCGCTTTTGGTTTAATTAAGGTGTAATAAATATATTTTAATTTATTAAATTAAATTTTTAATTTCTATATAAAACAATTTTCACCCTCCCCTTTTTAGGTGTTTGAGGGTCTCTCTTTTGCTTCAATCATTATCCAAATTAAGATAATAAACTTAACAATTAAACTAATTTGATAATTTTATTTAGCAATGAAACCAATCAATTTGAACTCCAAAAAAAGAAAAAATTGAAAACAAAAACCTTAATAAACAAAGAATGCCTTATAGTCTTATAGCACTACTCCAAACTTAGCTAGAACGAGGAAAGATTCCACTTCTCTCCCGTTAGAATGATTACTTAACATCTTCATTCATTTATAATGAGTACTACTCTCGTTATTAAGAAGAGAATTCCTATTCACTATGCAATTGTGGGTTTGAACTTTTGTGGAAGCATAAAAGTTTTAGAAATAGATATGATTTGTACTTTATTGATTGATTATCAAGCATTATGAACCTCTATTTATATAAGAAAATAAAGTATTAAGAGAAATAATTATTTTATGATTTTGAGATATATTTTTTATATACCAAAATCTGATTAATTATGACACATCTTTATTTAATTTTTGTCATATTTTCTACTGTTATCAAATATAGAAGATTAAATGAATATCACAATTGCATCATAATATTGCTCAAATGTCTATGTTAGGAGAGGTGGGAATTTCGTCGAGAGAATATATGAATACCACACTATAGTATTGCTCGAATTTCTACACTAAAAGGGGCGACAATTATGAACATCACACGGAAAATGGGAGGAATGACGATTATCAATAACACACTAGAGCATTACCTGAATGTTAATACTGAGAGAGTCTGTGAGGAGGACGACTGATCATGAATATCATACAATAGTACTTACCCGAATATCTATGTGGAGTGGGGCGGCGATTTGCTTCCATGGAGAGGGAGGGGAACGACGACTATTAACATCACACTATAGCATTTCCTGAATGTCCATGCTAAGGTGGCAACGATGCTACTCCCACGGAGATAAGGAGGAATTCGAATGTCTATGTTGAGGGCACGACAGTATCTTCTCAATTGTCTATGGTAAAGGGGGTGACAGTATATGTTCCCATAAGAAAGAGGAGTAATCTAAATGTTTACGTTGAAGGGAGGGAATTTCTGCTCCCATGGAGATTGAAAGATTTTATGAATATCACACTATGGTGGAGGAGGAATTCTATCGGAAGATTATATGAATATCTCATTATATTATTATTACTTTTATTATTACTATTATTATTATTATGAGAAATGCTCACAGACATTGAGAATTGAAGGCGACACTCGCGAAATGGAAAACGACGCCTTACCAGTAGGCCACTAAACGAGCGACCACTTGCACTTTATTATCACCCTCCCTCCATCTTCTCCCCCAAGCACAACCCACCAATGGCAGTGCAATTTATTAGCAGCACACCACCACTACCACCAAAATTGCATGCCTTTGTACTTTTTTGTACTAATTTTTTCTCAGGAAATATTGCAATGCACGGGCATGGCATTATCGGGAATTTGAGGTCTCATTGAAGATATCTTAAAACAAATATACATGATATAAGTAATAAAATAATAAAAAAAATATTGCAACAAAAATATTTTAAAAAATTATGACCATCAAATATGACGAAAGAAAATAATTACTATATATACAATTATTACAACTAGGTTGTCGGTAATTTTCTTTATCCAATCTTTAATTACATCCGATCACAAATAAATCTTAATAGATTTGACCGACTTTTTCTCTCACTCTAATTTATTTATTTTAGAGATTAATATTTTATTTAAATAAATCTCACTTCTACTTTTAAAAATTGATACTAAAATTCAATAAATTTATTTACGCCCACAATAAATCATCTATTTTCAAATATTACCTTGTGAATTGTGTATTGGTCTTATTTTAGAACTAATCTTAACACCCTTATATGAATTGTGTAACAATTTTTTCTTTTATAAATAATTCTCTTTTTTGGTACAAGTTAAATTTTACATTGAATATAATTGTAATAATTACAATATTATATATAGTAATTAATCAATCACTAAAATAGAAAATTCTCTAAAAATAAAAAAAAATTACTCAAAAAAAAATATACTAGGAAACATCCTAGATGCCTTAAATATAAATATTTGTTAAAAAATGAGACAAACAAACATGGGACTCCGAGAGTGACTAAGTTGCCCATTTGCTTTTGACCGAAAATGAAATTTTGATTTCCTTAATTGAGGGCGATAATTGGGTGGGTAGTTGTGAATTTTGATTATATCAATTGAAGGCCCCTATTGATTACTGAACAACCGTTCCTCACCTGCAAGAATCGAAAGGTAGCAGGCATTGGCATGGGAATGGTGGAATGGAAATGAATAAGCTTTCAATTCAAGACAGTATCTTGTGCACATTTTGTGGACACGACTCAGAACCCAGATTAAGGAGCAGTACTACCTATCATCCACTTGCCTGATTTAAACAAGTTAGCTTACACTGACAAGCAAAACTCTCTTTCAATATTTCATCAGCAAATTTATTTAGTGCCTAGACAAGAAAAATCATTTATATCCAATAATGGATGTACTTCTTCTAGAAAAATGCATTCAATTTATATTTAAGAATGTACAATAAAAAAATAATTTAGTGAATATTATTGCTCATTATAGTAGATAAAGTGAAATGTAAAACATGCATTGAGGTAAGTGTGTCGCTTAGTACACTTGTTTTTTTGGCAGGTCATATGTATATATATTACATATATTGCAAAATACAAGTGGTTCAAAAATTCTGATGTATTTAGCGGGTGTGTTGTTGCTTTTCATAACGAGCAAACTGTTCACCAAATCACTTCTCTTTTCTTTATACATGCACGTCATATATATTATCAAAGGATTGTCGAACACATTGGATTTAATATTATATTTAATTTTTTAATATTTTATTAGTCGTTTTAAAATTATCATTTGTATTTTAAATATTATTTTGTTATACATCTCAAATTTTTTATTAAAAATTTTAAATTTTTCATCTCATATTTAAAGTTATTTTTATAAATTATTTTAAATTTTATATTAATTATTTTAAATTTTAAATTATTAGTTTAAATTATTCCTTAAAAGATGCATAGTAAAATATATGTCCGGTTAACTATTATCTTGTATCAATTACACAACATGTATTGTCTTGTCCCACAATTCTCTTTTCCCATCATTATTATTATGTTGGTAAAACGATTAGAAAAGCAATTAACAACTTGCAAATTGTATTTGAACCGTCGAAATTTCAGACCATAAAATCCACATTAATCAGGTTTTAAAAAATAGTTAAAATAATAAAATAGAACACTAATTTATAAAATATAAATTGTGAAATCTATGTTTAGGTTAATTGTGTTTTAATTTAACTTTAATAGCTAAAACAATTTGACAAAATGTCCATTTTATCTAACAACTATATCTATTTCCCATTATTTTACTTATATGTACATATACACTGAAATAGGATATTTAAAATGAGGGATCTGCTGAGAGTTTAGATACTTACAATTATAGAATTATTCAAAATTTTACAATTATGACAAATGATTTTTACCTCTTTAATATTATTATTGAGGGAAAAACCATCCCAATAATCTTAAGAATTATCCACATTACTTGTATCTATATTTGATATATAATAATTTTATCTTAGATCAACTATACTATGAAAAACATGTTACCTCAACTCTAAAATACACCCTAAGTTTGAAATTGCGGAAGTACCCATGACCTTTAGCAATTGAACTGAAATGGTCTAAAATCAATAATTAAGTTTACTTGTTAAGTTAAAGTTGGACTAGTAAAAAGAAAAATCATCAAAAGTGTATGGTATCTGTAATAATTGAAGTTTACTTATCAAGGCAAGGCCTGTAAGTTTTAAAAAGAAAAGTAGGAATCATGAAAGGGAATGCTACTAAAAATATTTATTGGGTAAGGCTTCTTGCTAATGATTTAAACTCCTTTTTCGAGCACAACACACTATCTTCTTTTTCTTGTAATCTTGTTCTGTTCCTTTTGCTTGGTCATAAAATTTACCATTACTCCAATTTTCTTTTAAGAACACATGGTAATGGCGATGAGATAGAGAAAGCAATGGGGATTAACTACAAGCATAGCCATAACCAGAACTGATGTCTTGGCAAATGTGCTTTTCTTCTGGAACAGATTCAGCTGGGAGACACAGAGATTGTTTATTTTAGGAAAAAGTTTTCTACTAAAATGATGGAAGATTGAATTTGTGTCAGAGATTATTGACAAGAAGTTGTTCATTTTTCCACCAATAAATCATTGTTAGCAGGAAAAGATTATAATTAAAGTCCTAATTGTGAAAATCTTATTTTGTTGGTTTCTCTGCAATACATGTACTCTTTTGATTTGGACTGCTTGCTACCACTGGATACATTATTCCTAGGTCAAATAAACTGCTCTCAAGTTTTAAGTGATAGGCAATAGCTATCTTGTTACTTTGAAAGAAGGATGGGAGTTGGTCACGTTCAAGAGTAGTTGATTCTAATTGACTAATGGCTACGATCATGATTGATATATACAGAAAAATAAAGGAAAAGTTCATTAAAATCTGAAAATTTTATTCATCCAAGAGGGATGAGGGAAAATGAGCAGGGGCCAGCCCCAATTGAAAAACCATTACCTTCTCGGACAAAAGATCAAAAGATACATGATATATACCACCTAAGCTGCAAGCAAACAAGCATCACCAGTGGTTGAGAAAAAACAACAGATGATGATGCTCCACTTTATATTATACATTTTAATTCATCATCCACTGATGCATCCATCAATTTAATAAGATTAGTGTACAATTGAAAGAAAATCATATCACTTAGAGGACCTTAATGATTCAATGTAGAATATAATCATCAGAGGATCTTCAAAAATTAATCAACTAAGGATTTTCCCCGTCTTCAGATTCTACAAATAATTAAGAGGGAGTGAGTATCCACCGACTTAAAAGATGTATGGAAACGCCAAATTGTAGTCATGACTAACCCCACATTCAAAAAGAAAATTTAGCACTCTCTATGTGGTGGACCAAACCCTTAATTTCAATCAGATTATCTCCTCCCCATCCTAGAAATTTTGAAAATCTAAACAGCAGTAACACAAAAATAATATTCCCCTAAATTTGTAGATACGCAGAAAAACGAAGCCCATCAATCCACATCAAAAGACTTCTTGTATCAATGTTACACTTGTGGAGTGATACTATCATGCATAATCTTCTTCGGATGGTGTGGTAGGGTTTCAGACTGTGTCTCTATATTGTCCATTTCAGTAGTGGGCCTTAACTTTTTAGATCAAGAAACTCGGGCTTACCGTTTATTGTAGTTGAGGCTGATCTTAGTTTTAATAAATCATCTAATTAATTAATGAACAAGAGTAGAGCCGGGCAAGCCAACCTCTTTTCGTCCCATTTAGAGATGGTAATGGTCTGCCATGTTCTAAACAGTTTAATGCTTTAAAACCAATGCATAATGCCCTCTATATATATGATATATATGTAATGTTCCTAATCCCAGATAAAGTTGGAGCCCACTTGAATGGTCTAGGTCTTTTAATAACAGAAGGCATTGCATTCCATTTTCTTCAAAATTTTGTCAAATTGGTAATTACATGCATAAGAAAAAGGTTAAGACATCAAACTGATGAGAAGTTGTAGTTCCTCCTCCAGAACAGATCAAATTTCGCTTTGAAAACGTCTATTCAGGTCTCGGACAGGACAGAAATTGAAGACATCATCACAGATGGACATGGAGAAGGAGAACCAACGGCTGGTGCTGAATTGTGTGATTGAAACTAAATTCACAAGTCATTACGATCCCCTTCATAAGTAATGACCAACATGGTAGGATCTCCCAGACATCGTTCCGCATGCTTTCTAGCTGGCAGCCTCTTATCCAGCTGCATTTGTAATCATCCAAATACATTAACATGCATAGGATGTGGAGGTCCTTTTGCTGGCTTCTGCCCATGTTTGCTGATAGCTGGAACGCGAACAGTTTTCCATATTCACAGGTTCCTGTACCCACAGGCCACAAATATATACGAAGATATTGCACAAAAGGAAAGAAGGAAAAATTATAAAACAAGAATCATTGGCTGCAAACAGATACTAAATCCGTAACTTTGTTATCAAAAGCATAATTATAGCTCTATATTTAAGAACTTAGACTGCATATAAACGGTACAAGATGTCACTGCTAATGATCAACCCTTATTATCACCAAAGCACTAGCAGCTCTCTCGTGGCAACGTTTCAAGAAGGTTTACGAACCAAATCTACGTCCAAGTACTGAACTTCAACTCTTGTTGATTTACAAAGTAGCGTTAAAATTAATCACGTGCACAAAGAAACAAGTGTCTTCTGGTAAAATCTGTGAATGATAAGAAACAGAACTAACAAAGTTACCTTCCTTTTGAGCAGGGACATCCCCAATAGAGGCCACAAATCTTCCGCTAGTTTCTTCGCTCCTCATCTTTATACCACTCTTGGAAAACATAGAGGATTCACACTGAGAAGCCAGTATTTCTGATGATGAATGGTGAGTAATCTTTTCGTCAACATTTTTTCCATCCAAACTTATCACAGACAATTTTGGATGTTGTGAGGAATGGTTAAACCCCATTATCAATTTCGTTGTGCCCCCTCGCTTATTCTCAGAGCAAGAGTGTTGTGATGACCGCTTCTGATTTTCCATATACAAGTTGAAACCATATTGGAAGCCGGATGTGCATTATTTTTATATAATTTTGCCGTACTCTTACATTTAATATTTGATTAATTTATTTTTTATTATTTTTGTGTAAAAAAATAAAAACATAAAAAAAAAAATGGAATAAAAAACGCGCTTTTAAACACACGAAAAGATGCACAAAAGAATCACAAGCATCGCGGTGCTGGTCACAACATCCTATAGTAATCATGAATGGTCTATGCTACAATATTTTACAACTTTGAAAATAGTAGCTATAGCAGCACTATAGTGCCAAGCCGCAAGTTTGAAAAATGAGAAATAAAAATAAAAAAGAATTTGTGTTTTTTAATAAAAATATAAATAGGTTGAAAAGAAGAGAAGAGAGCTACTAAAGAAGCCACCAAAAGAGACACGAAGGAAGTAGAAAAAGAGAGTGAAAGAAAAAAAAAAAAAAACTTGATGAGCTTGAAAAAAAAAAAGAGAGAAAATCTCATTATCTAGTAATTTAAATTTAATTTTTCTTTATTTTTCATTGTTAAGCATATTCAATATAATAAATATGATGTTATTTTTTTTATTGTAAATTGAATTTATTTTCTAGAATTATGTGTAGCCAACTATAATTTTAAAATTTTTATTTATTTAATATGATCGAAATTTATTTTTATTAATTGAGTATTCTGTATTATTTTTAATATTTTTAAATAATTTATCATTATTTAAATGATTTAAAATTTGTAAAAAAATTCTAGAATAGAATATTAGTAGTTTAATTATTATGTTAAATGCCATAAAGTCTATGTAAGATAGAAATATACTTACATATTTCTTATAATTATTATATAAAATTACAGTATTTTCTACATTTTTAACTATCTTAATTTATATAAAAATATAATAAATTAATATTTTAAAATAATTTAATTATAACTCTAAAAAACAACTAACAAATAATTATAATGTTCTTAATTATTAACCACGAATTTAAATTTTAATTACTAAAAATGAATAAAATGTTAACAGATTAATTTTAAAGAAGTCAAATACTTGAAATTCTCTTTATCTGATTATTCTTAATTTATTATTATTTATTTTAGTTTAGTTATTAATTACATTTAACGTAAACCATCTTTTCATTTAGTTTATTTATATAAAATTAAAATAATTTAATTTGATATTTAGATTATAATTATTAATTTTTATGAGAATAATACTTATTCGTCGTCGTATTACTTGTTTGCAATAATATGCACTTGTATTTATATAATTTTTGCATAACCCTACTTGGCAGACTCCTATGAGGAGCCATTAGCTTTCCAACTATGTGGTATTGATTTGAGTAGTAATTTGAACTTTCAGACATCGAGATAGGAACATCCATAAATTGAACTGGATTCATGTTTATGAATTTAGCAGAGGACTCTGATACTGTTGCAATCTGGCTACATTGATCCATCAAGGAGTTTGAGTAGTTTTTTAAATCCACTTACGGCATCTTAAGCAATAAGGGTGACTTCTTGAGTGTTTCTCTTTCGATTTTGATTTGAAATACAACTAAGTGAAACACAAACTCTTGCAGCTTCTTCCATATCTTTATCCACAATACACGGTTGTTGCACCTCCGATTCTAATACAATCAAGAATCTAAACAATCAATCATTTCTATGCAGACCCAGATTAACAAATCAACTAACTAATCAATGAAACTTAGAATTGAAAACAAGAAAAACAAAGAAGAGACAAAGACCAAGAACGCTTCTGTTTTTCATTCATATTCAATACATTAAAGCTAACAGTAACAAAGCCACTTTTAACACAAATACATGACATGTGTCAACTACTCAATGGCTTACTTACTACTTCCTTTGATCAGCTTACAACTCAGCACTAACAAACTCGAAAACACAGAAAAAACCACAAATTGCAATACCATAAAAAAAAAAAAAACTAATAGAAATATGAATTATCTTTCACAATTCTCGACCTTAATTCTGATTTCGCAACTAATAAGCTTCCTTTCATAGCAAATTACAAACTCTCATATAAGAACTTTACTGCAATTGAACAATTCAGCACAATCATCTAAAAAACTTATGTGACATGCATATCATCTCACAAGACCCGACAACTCTTTACAATGCTTCAACTTAGCAACTAATAACACTTTGTTAACATATTTGCAGGATTGCTTTCAATGCCAACCTTCAATAATTTAACTCTACCCTTCATTATTTTTGTTATAATGAAGTGTAGCCTAACATCTATATGTTTAGTTCTTTCATATAACATGTGATTCTTAACCAATTGAATGGCATTTTAGCCATCACAAAAAATAGATACTAAATCTTGAATTATGCCCAATTTTGACATAATTCATTTCAACCAAATTGCTTCCTTTACTGCCTTTATAATAGCCATGTATTCAGTCTCTGTTGTTGATAAAACAACAGCTTGCTGTAAAGAGGCATTCTAGCTCACCATACATTCAAACAAAATAAACACTTACCCTGTTAATGATCTTCTTTTATCAGTATCTGATGCATAGTCCAAATCAACAAATTCCTCAACCTTCTCACGTTTTGAGATATTGTTTCCATAAATTAAATTGAATTGTAAGCTTTCCTTGATATACCTAAAGATTCACTTGACAGCTACCCGATGACCTTTACCTGGATTTGCTATAAACCTACTAACAACACTTAAAAAATGAGTCAAATCTAGCCTTGAACATATCATAGCGTACATTAAACTACCGACTGCATTTGCATATAATGCTCTCTATGTTTATCAGTTCAGTTTTATTTTTGAGGCCTTGATCATTAAATAGCTTGAAATGTGATGCAAAAGGAGTGTTTATTGCCTTTGCATCCTTCAGCTGAATTTTTCAATCAACCTTATTGGATATTGACTTTGAGATAACCTAAGAACTCCTTCTTTTCTATTTGTTTTAGTCTCAACTCTTAAGATTTTCCTTGCTACACCCAAGTCCTTTATTTCAAATTCTGTGTTGAAGTTTTGCTTCAGTTTAGTTATATTTTTCCTATTCTTACATGCAATCATCAACATAAATTAATAAATATATTAACTGACCTTCCCCAATACTTTTGAAATATACACAGCGATCAAACAAGCTTCTTTTGTATCCTCTTTTATTAATATAACTCATGAAATCTCAAATTCCATAGAGTTGGCGATTGCTTAAGCCCAGAGAGAGATTTTTCAAGCAAACAAATCATGTCTTCCTTTCTTTTCTACACAAAAGCTTTAGGTTATGACATGTAAATTTTCTCATGAAGCTTCCCATGTAAAAATGTTGTTCTTACACCATTTGTCCTCATTCAAGATCCCATACTGCTGCGAGTGCCAACAAAATTCTAATTAAAGTGCACCTCACAGTAGATGAAAATACTCCTATAAAATCCACTCTTTCTCTTTGACTAAATCTTTTTGCCACTAGTCTTGCTTTGTATCTAACCTTACCAAAACTTTTCTCATCTTCTTTTCTCTTAAACATCTATTTGCAACCTATTATCTTTCTACCAGATGGCCTTGGTTCTAGCTTCCAGGTTCTGTTTCTATTCAATGAATCTATTTCTTCATTCATGGCTTCAAGCTATTTTTCTGATTCATTACTGCTTAAGGCTTCAGACACAGTTGCAAGTTCTTGATTTTCAAGACATTCTCAAATACACAATGCATATGCAATCAATTCAGCATATACATATCTTGTAGGGGGCTTTATTTGTCTTCTTTGTTGATCTTTTACCATATTATAATCTTGTAAATTTTCTTGACTTGAGGTTCTTGTATCAGATGTATTAGCATATTCCATTAGATTTTCAACATCCTTTTTCTTGCCTTTACTAGACTCCACCTCAAATTGAACTTCTTCTATTTTTTGAAATTTCACCTTTTTTCTTTGAACCAACTACCAACCTGTTTCTTAGCAGTTCTTCCTCATAAAAGGTTACATCTCAAGTTATCAAGCACCTTTCTTGTCTACCATCATGACATCATAGCTTGTATCCTTTGACACCTTCAAGATATCTAATAAAAACTCCTTTAACTGCCTTAGGATTAAACTTGCCTTGTTTTAGGTATGTATATGCTGTACATTTAAAAATTCTTAAGTGCTTCAAATTTGGTGGGTGTCCTGACCATATTTCTTCATGGGGTTTTAAAGTTTAATGTAGTTGCTGGACTTCTATTCAACAAATAGGTGATTATAGTAACTGCCTCAGCCCAAAATAACTTAGATAAACTAAAATTAATTAGCATACATCTAGCCCTCTCCGTTAATGTCCTATTTAGTCTCTCAGCTAATCCATTTTGTTGAGGAGTATGCCTGATAGTCCTATGCCTTTCAATCCCTTGTTGTTTACAAAATTCATCAAATGGACCACTGTAAAACTCTATACCACTATCGGTTCTTAAGACTTTCAACTTCTTCCTCTTCTGGTTCTCAACTAAGGCTTTCTAATGTTTAAACTTGCTAAAAACTTCATCTTTGCTTTTTAAAGTGTATAACCACACTTTTCTTGAGAAGTCATATGTTAATGACATGAAATATCTTGCATCTCTTAGTGAAACAACTTGCGATGGTCCCCAAACATCAGCATGTAAGTAATTTAAGATTTCTTGTGTTTTATGAATACCAATTCCAAATACCATCCTATGATGTCTAGCTATGATACAAGATTCACAAAAATCCAAACTATTTGGCATATCATCTATCACGCTCCCAAAATTAGGATCCGTGAATTATGGTTTAACAAAACTATTTGAGATGGAATAAGAAGATTAGGAGTATTTCGACAGAGTTTCCACTATATATAGGTAATACTAACTAAATTTGCAAGTACAAAATTCTACAACACTTCCAATAGTTTCATAAAATCCCAACCACTGCCACACAATATCAATTACAACAAAACTTAATACATTCATTCATTGAACAACAACTATCTTCTTATAAAATTCTGACAACATAGCACCTACAGATACTTATTAATCCAAAATATATCAAGCTAAAAAGCAACATCTGCTCCACATCATCTACTTTCATTTGCTCTTCATAAACCTGAAAAGTAAGGAGGTGAGCTAAAACCCAGTAGGTATTTACACATATAACTGAGATTTTTAAATGAAAATAATAATAAACATGCTTCCACTTAATCACATCATAAATAACTATAATTAAGTATAAAAACTAATTGTTTAGCAATCATATATTTTGGTCATTACTATGTGTTATACATGGTTTTAGACCACTATTTTCAGGGATTACCGTCCAGGAAATGTGTGACCTACGTATTTTAGGGGCTCTATATCCAGGGACCGCCGCTCATGATTTCAAGTTTACGAGCTTTCACCGTAGGACTAAAATAAAGTCTATAGTCACCGATGTTAACAAAATGTCATACACTATTTCACAATTTAACAACACACAGTAATAACAAAACAATTTATGCTTACTGCTCATAACATTATCAATATTGAAAGTATGATTCAATAATAATCGCATTTTTAAAATTATAGAAGAATTTACATAAAACAAAATAATACCTTACTTTTCAATTTTAAAATACTGAAATATTCAATTATACGTGAAATACCCGCTCGGTCAAGTCAAAACTTGTACTTGCCAAAATTCTAATGATTCTCCTTCTTTTCGCCATCACCACCTAGTAATATTTCACAAGAATCGACGAAATTTACTAAAATAAAATACGAAGTTATACTGCTTATAATAAAATATAAATAATGTTATAATCTCAAGTTCGGTTAAAATTTGATTCAGAAATTCTAAAATTTTAAATTTCTGAAATAAAAATATTATTGATAGAAAATTACAAAAAAAAATCCCTATAATATAAAATAACTATAAAAATATTCCAAAAATATTTACACTTACAACTTAAAATTATTAAAAATTTACTATTTTACCTTAAAATTTTTTGAAATTCTATTCTGACCTTAAAACTAATAAAATTTCTAATCTCACCTTAAAATTATTACAAATCTTATCTTTGCTCCCACTCAAAATCTTACAAATTTTCACATAATTTTTAACAATTCAAAAAAATCTACCAGTTAAACTATGTTATTAAACCCAAAATCAGTATACCTAATGCCTAAAAAGTCAAATTAGTAATAATCTCAACTGTAGACCTATCATAACAAAAATCAATTTATTACCTTCAATTTCTAATAATTTTCACACTAAATATACAAATTTTTCTCAAAATAAAGAAAGTAAAATAATCTCCTAACTCCTTACCTCTCTTCCCTAATTTCTTCTTCTTCTCTGCCTCGTTCCCTCTTCTCTTCTTTTTTTTTTTTTCTCTCTCTCCTTTCTTCTTTTCTTTTCTCTCTGCCTTCTCTTGAATCTTCCACCCAACTCTACAACTGGCCCAAAAATTTTTTTATTGGGCTAGATATTACATCATTATTTATCAAACTTTATTTCTTTAACTTTAACAGGCCCTTTCCTTAAATGACCCATTTTAAAATGCCAAATCATTATTTTTTTTTTATTCTTTTCTTGTCAAAGCAGTTCCATTCAACACATATAATCCATTCTTTCTAGTTCCTTTCATGACCACCAAAGAGCCTTTAACTACCTTCAAAATCCTATTCTAAGATTTGAAGCTATGCCCTGATTCATCTAACATACCTAAAGAAATCAAATTTCCTTTCAACTCAGGTGCATACCTAACCTGCTGCAAATTTCCATAAATCCCATCATGCAATTTTAGCTTAATCGTTCCTGGGCACATATGGTATATACAAGCTAAATCAAGAATCCACTCACCTTTGAGCTTATCATTCGATGCTACTAGCAATAAGGCATTTTTGAAGTTTTCTTCAGTAACCACAGTAGTCGTAGCCCATTTGTTGTGCTTGTCATGCTTTGCATTCTTTCTTTCAAGGTAATCTCTTCGAAAACGCCTTTCTTTGTGACAATGAAAACACTTCAGCTTTTTTTCTTTCGATTTTGATCTTCCTTCTTGATGCCTTTTCTACTCTTTCTACTCGAGTCTCCCTCTTGCAGCCAATCATTGTGCATTTCCTGATTCTATCTTCTTGCTTAACTCTTTTGAACTTAAGACAGATTTTACATATCCATTGAGACTATATCTCTTTTGCACAGTAAAGTCTCAACAAAATGCTCTAAACTTAATGGCAAAGAGGTTAGGAACATCAGGACTTCGTCTTCATCTTCAGACTTTATATTTATGGTTTCTAGATCAAGGATAATCCTATTGAAGTTATCTAAATGATCTCTTAACGATCCCTCTTCTTCAAGATTCAAGGCGTAAAACTATTTCTTCAAGTAGAAACAATGAGCTAAAGATTTCTTCAAATATCTCAACTTTAACTTGTTCCAAAGTGTCATTGCTATCTTTTCTTTTAAGACTTCCCAAAGAACACCATCGCCCAACAACAGAACAAGAGCGCTGTGGGTTTTTTTCAAGATATCCTTTTTCTCTGAGTCTTTCGAGTCTATTGACATATTTTTTTCTCCCAACAAAGCTTCTTCCAATCCCTCGTGTACCAGATATGCCTTCATCTTTATCTTCTAAAGATTGAAGCCATTTTCGCTGGTAAATTTTTGATCGCAAACTTTATCGAACTTTTTAATTTCAGTTCTTCAACAAGCTCTGATACTATTTATTGCACCTCCAATTCCAATATAATCTAGAACCTAAATAATCATTGATTTCTATGCAGACCCAAATTAACAATTCGACTAACTAATCAATGAAATTTAGAATCAAAAACAAGAAAAATAGAGAAGAGATGAAGACCAAGAAAGCTTATGTTTTTCATTCATATTCAATACACTATAAGCTAACAAAGCGACTTTTAACATAACACGTGTCACTATTCAATGGCTGGCTTACTTCTTTGACCAGCTAACAACTCGGCACTAACAAACCCGAAAACACAAAAAAACAACAAACTGCAATACCAGAAAAAAAAAACTAAAAGAAATTTGAATTATCATTCACAGGGTTACAAACTAATAATAACACAGGTGGTCAGAGGCTTGGTTTGCACATCTGAATAATCTTAAAATAAGTAAACTAGTTAAGAGAGAGAAACATGTCAAGAAGAAGAAAATTGAAAATGGTGGGAGTAGAAAATGGAAATAACTGTCATAGCGTGCTCAGGCTGCACATTGCCACTCGGGCTTAATGTTTCCTTGTTTAATAGTAAAACCTTCATCAAATCCCCACAAATATGAAACGAAAAACTATTAGAAGAAAACTTCAACGAATAATCATCCTTCTGAAATGGTCACTTCACTGGGAAGTCGGGGATATTTCCGAAACTGGAACTCAAGGTACTACAAATGAATGTTTTCTATACAAAGAACTACTTAGTTTCTATGAAATTATTCTTTTCACGCAAAACCTTTTCCTTGCAGCAATTAATCTATTCTGCATTGAAAGTGCTGTAAACATGAGACTGAAGTAATTGCTCACCAGAATTATAAGATGCATTAAGTAAGACATAGAATAAATGCGACCAAAACAGACCAAATAATGTAATCCCTTAGCTTTATATGTTTATTATCCTAATATAGATGTGGGTTGTGGGGCAAGTACAAGTACATAGCTAGACAAACAAAGATACAAGGATTTAGGTGAAGAGCTTTTGCTTGCGTGTGGCATTATGCAACTTGCCCATGAATCTAATCCACTAAAAAGCTAGCCAACCAAAATTCTCACTCAACGTGCAAAACCATTGGCGTTTATCCTTCTTGGATTCATAACTGAAGCATGCTTGTCCCCCAAGGGTGGATTTTAGTGGCTTTGCCTCCACTCCTCCAATTATTACATTCTTTTGCTTTAACAATTTTCATGTAACTACAAGCGCAAGTGCAAGTCCAACAAATCCTTATTTCATGTATATATCTGTCACATTTATTTAACAGTGTAGCATGGCCACAGATTTCTCTCCAAATCAAGTAAACCAGCAAAATTAGTACTTTGATTTGATATTAAACTCATACAAATGAACCACTATATCAAGAAGCAACATCTGTTTTAAATCTGGTTTAAGTCGGAAGTGTATCTTTGAAATTCTGTCCGCAGACATCAACTTCTCCATAAAGAGACTCTGGAGACAAACAATTCATAGACATAATATTGTCTTGCTGAGTCATTTCAATCTCCGTTCACCCTATGGGTTTGGCTTTCCTGAGTCAAATTTCAGTACTATTGTCTTGCTTGTAACTTCAAAGAATCCAAGTAGGATTTACAGCACTATCTTGTTGAGCAATGTAAGAAGTAACATGATATCGCTATACTAGCTGGTATTTGTCCATTAAAATCAGAAAAAGATCTCAGCATAAGTCGGGTTCTTTTGGAGGAGAAGCAACTCATTTTCACTTCCATCAATAAACTTACAATTTTATTTCCATTTTATTTAAGGAAAAATGATACCGGAAATAAAATGCAGTAATAGCAACTAAATCCTAGCGATAGTGCATCAGAAAGTGTCATAATGGTTTTAAATCAGCAAAGAAGTCTGAAGATTATTTGCAGTTAAGGTGTCCAAATCCACAGTAAACTTATATTCAGGAATGATTTGTTTCTGAATCTAAAATTGAGCTTTCATCTAAAATTTCTTCTACGAACATAATTGAACCTTGTGCGTCTGCGTCTCAGTGGAGGACACCAGCTCTCGTCATCACCCATCCTGGCCCTGTTTCTCTTGTATTCTTTTGATCTTAAGACTCCCTCCAGAATGTTTATATCTTCACAAATTTCAAGTCTGGATAGAGATGCCAGACCAGGAAGTATGTCTTTCTGAAAATCTTTCAATCTCCTGCCCCTCCTCAACTTGATACCAAAATCCCTTTTATCTGCAGCATTTACTTCAAATGGCTTTGATGACACAGAATGGTCATCTGAACTGCTTTCTGTTAGCTTCAGAGCAATTGCCTCGAAAGAATCAGAAGAGTTCTGTGGCTGCTCATTTTCCTCATTTTCCTCATTTTCTGTTTTGTTGGATTCTGATCTGGTTGAACAATCTGGAAAACAAGCTGAATTCTCCAAGGAGATATGAATAAGTGATTTGGCTGCTCTCTGGATCAAAACGTCCACTTCAATTGATTCTATTTTCTTGTTGATGCATCCTTGCTCACTGTTGCCAGAAGATCTTTGGTCCTGGTCACCTGAGAATATTTCTGCCCCTTCAGAGTGCACATGGATTCCTGAAAACTGATCAATGACAGTAGTTGAATTTCCTGATTGAATACCAGATTGTGTGATTTTTATACTGCTTGATACTTTATCAACGGTGCAGCAGGACTTGCATGAAGCAGCACATTTATTTCCATGTTTATCTTGACCATGACCTGAACAAGAATATGCAAAGTTTTCTACTCCCCTCTTGTCACAGTTCTTTTGTTTAGTTTCTACACATGAACAATTCAGATCATTTAAAGAACCTCCATGAAGTTTTGATGTCAGCTTATCTCTGTTGTTCTCGGGGTCACTACAACAGCTGCCATGGTATTCACTGAGGTCCATTGGCAGCTGGGAAATAGACTCAAGACCTGTAGGACTCACTTCAGTTTCACCCGTTCTGTTGAGTTTGGAGCCACTATGCCAAATTTCTAATCCCTTATTTTTGCTATCGGAGTCCACAAGAGCAACATTTACATTGTCATCTTGTTGAAGCAAGTGAGAAGTTTCTCTTGAGCAGTTATTAATTTCTTTTCTCCATATTGTGGTTGGAGAGAAATTTTCATTTTCGCTGCCAACTATTGCACCTGACGAACTGGCTGATGAAGGATAAGCCATCATGGGATCATTTGAGTAACAAGACGAGTCATCGAGCTGAACTTTATTCAGATCCAAGTGCCTTGCATCACATGAAGCGAGTTTCTGTTGCTTTTTGACAGACACATAGTTACATGGGATATCATCCTGGGAATCTTTAAATTCTGTAGATGAGCAAGGAAGAAGAACCGAATCATAATAGCTATGAATATGGTCAAATTGGAAAGACTCGTTGAGTAAGTAAAATTTGGTGCTTATAAAGGAAAAAACTAGTCCGACATGCATAAATCATCATTACCTTGGTTGGAAGACTGCCGTTCTTGACAGCATTCACCATCATCTACAAGCAAGCTATTCACCACAATCTCATGACATTTATTTTTCTCCACACTCCGTGGGATGGATAAATTGGAAAGGACAGACACATTGGACTCATGCTTTCCCACACAACACATAATTAAACCAGTAGAACCAAGAGAGGGAGCTTGTTCTGCATCCCTTGTGGATGTCCCCTCATCTGATTCTTCTAAATCGATGACAACTTGGGGGCAGGAATGAGTTTTCTTATCAAAACAAGATTTCTTTGCACCTTCTCTTCTCCTACTGTCCACTCCAAGGCTAAGGGAAAGCTTCAAGTCCATGGCATATGATTCGTTATTAATATGACTTTCCAAAGTATGCTTTATGTGATTTGAAACATTCCCTTTGTCTCGAAAATTATTGTCAGCATGGCTAATATACTGATCGGCTTGAATTTGAAGATCTAAAGGCTGTTGAAGTTTATAGTGCATATCCTGGCATCCTTCTAGCAACTCCTTTCTTTTGGGCAGTGATGAATCAACCTGAAAGTGCAAAATATTATTCGTTATTTGTTTTTTTTTTTCATAAAAGAAAGGAAAAAAATATGGTGCTCATTCATCAATGGAAGACAGATATAAGGGATTATATCTTCCAGTGCTGGGTACATTTCAGGTAAAACTTAAAATAATCATACATTTTAAAAATGGATGGCAATATTTACCATAGAAATTGAGGAAAATCTTGTTTCTTGCAGTTGTGGTTCATATACAATTGGATTTGTATGAGGCATTAAAGATAATTGTGTGCTTTCTTTCCATGAATTGCGAGTACCAAAGTCCTTGCAACCGATATCTTTCATTAGAGTAATTTGTACCCTATATAGCCGGTGGAGTTCATGAACCTGAACAAATAACAGTATCAAGCAAGATAAGTACACAGATATCGAAGGGAGGTCACAGATCTTTTATGTATGAGGACCTTTATGCTAACGTTGAAAATCTTGTGGTTCATTATTCCAGCAAAAGACATATATTTGGAAAAAAAAAAAAAAAACCCAAATAAATGACAAACCTAGTAGTTTTGACAAGAAACATAATTTCCAAGCCATACAGCACAAAAAGGTTTGACAAAAGCCAAAAGTGATTCAATTATGGTTTATAAGATAATGAGGGAAAATGGGGAATTGAGCAAATTACACAGAGAGAAAATCACCAAACACAATCATGCAATTGCATTTCTGTACCTGCTTCCTAAATATAACATCCTGGTTCATGATTGTTTGCTTAAAGGCTTCTTGAAGTGAATCAGTGTATCTCTCCACAGAATTCATATCAAAATCTCCTCGCACAAACATTTTCTCTTGGCTGAAGCTGATTACCGATGTCATGTCAGACTCATATCAGATACTGCTTTGCAGCATCTTCCGAATAAATAATGATTGCAAGGAATTTCCTGTACGTGCCTAGCTAGCAAAAAGAAAACCAAGTTAAAAGATAGGCAGTACTAATTAGAAACGAAAACCAACAAAAAGATGTCCTTAAAATCCATGTATTTTCAGTTCATGCTCATTGAAACGCTGCCAATTATTTTGGAACATCTGACATTTTTAAACAACCGATGAGAGTTAAACTGATCTAAAACCAGAACAATCCTAGATATCAAAGATAAATCTGCTTCTTCAACTTTTTCCCTTTTACCACGAGACAATTACATTGCTGAGGATATAGTAATCACTGTTTAACGTTGAATACGCACACAAATAACATTGCACACCTAGGAGCATCGATCGAACAATGAATTGATTCTTTCTATACTTGGCAGGATATCAAAATTTTCCCACTTGAACCTATCTCAATTTAACGTGTCGAATATTTTGGCCATGCAGAGTTCTTGGCAAAATACTCGAAAAATAATAATAAACTTTCAGTCTTCTCGTATCAATATAGAGGAAACCATAAAATTACGTGCAACCACATCACAATTAAAGAGGAGGAACCTCTTGATGAGCAGTTCTATTTTCAACTTCGGTAATTTCAATATTAGTAAGATATATAGCAAAGAAAACAGCACAATAGGAGAGAATTCCAGAAATGTAAAGTGAGAGAGAGGGCAGAACATACCAGAACTCAGAGAACCCAAAAAAGAAACATCGTTGATTCTACCATCGTAGAATCTGCCGCCTCTACTTCTCTTCCCCGAAGAATTCTCATTACGTAAAACAGATAACCCCAAATAAAAAATATATATATATCCCAGAGAAACGGGGGGTAGATATACAAAGATTTATCATATACGAGAGAGAGAGAGTCAGATCCCACCCGGACAGAACAGAAACAATAACTCTCTCTTTCTCTCTCTCCTTGTATTTCTATATCTCTGTCTCGAAGGGAAACGATGACTAATTGACTAGTAAGCTGTGGGTACATGAATTAATATTACCACCACGCCATCTTGCACTGCACTGCATTACATCAGAGTTTCTTTTTCCAGTAATTTTATTAACTTTCTTTCTCTCTCTCTCTCTCTCAAAATTAAATCTTTGGAATTCCTGGATCCCTTTCTTCTTTTTTGGGCACTCAGATTTCTCGCTTTAACAGGGGGACCAGTCAGACTGGGGAGAGAATGCAGTCACAATCTCATATGCTAAAAGCTAAGATAGTGGTCCCTTTCTCCTTTTTTTTTTTTTTTTTCTAAATAAATATAACTTAATTAATTAATTAACTGGTTGGCTGTGTTGAGAATTTAAGAATTCTACCAGAAGCTGAAAGAGACAGCTGCTTATTTTGCACCATATTCTTGTTTAATCAACTGTTAAACAGTTCTCCTTCGTTATTAGGATGTCTGAATCTTGGCTGTCAGCATTGAACGACGATAAATCATGATGATTATTATTATTATTATTTTAATAATTTTGTAGCACTGTAATTATTTTGACTATCTATCTATCTATCATAAGATTAAGAGAATCTTATGGTATTAACTTAATCCCACGTGATGTGATGCGGCAAATTAGATGAGATAATATTTACTTTGTTGCATATTCATTCAACCTTTTTTATTTTATTTGCAATAATTAACCAATACAAATGATATCTACTACAATACATCAAATATAATATATATTTAATTTTTTTAACTCTTATATTTATTATTTTAAATTTTTTATATTATATATTTTAAATTTTATATTAATTATTTTAATTTTAATTTTATTTTAAAAAATATAAGATACATTTTATTATCTTAACTAAGTTATATATATGCATGCATAAATGCGTACGTGTACATGCCTAAATATTTAATGGCTCTTATCATATATATATATATATATATATATGTATGTATGTATGTATGTGCGTATATTTTATTTATTTTATTTTCCAATTTGTGCCTAACGATTACAGAGGTTGGTCATGCGGGGGTCTATTAGTACACTATTATTCGTACCTATACTGTTGAATTTTCATTTTTTTTTTTTTTGCAAAATTTTATTAATTTAAATTATAGATATCTTTCAAGGTGGTTGTTATGCATTTTTTTTTAAAATTTTTATTTATTTATATAGTAATTAACCTAATTATTTGTAATTTTATATCAACTTGTTGAGTTATCATGCTTAAAATATGAGCCAAATACAATTTCACTTGGACTCTCTCATTCTGCCTATTAAGATTAAAATTACAATTTTTGCTCTTATAATGTTTATTGTAATAATATTTTCATTTGATTTAATAAAATTTATTTACATATAATGTTAAAGCTCAAATATATATATATATATATAATGCTAAGTATTTTATATATTAGACATGATAGTAAATATAAAAAAATATAAATTATAAGTTCTTTATAAATAAAAGATTGGTCATAATTATTTATGAAACAAATATTATGTAATACAAGACTATAACTTTTTTTTAATTGAATTATTTATCTTAATTATTGAAGTAAAAACTTTAAATGACAAAAATTAGTGTATATGTTTTATATATTAAACTAGATTATTATGAAATAAGATATTGTTAAATAAATATTATTAATTTTAATTCATAAACTCTAATAAACTTAATTACTCTTAATCTTGAATAAGTAATGAATTTACATTGATGAATTATATTTTTTGAATGACCACATAATGACACCCATCCTATGATTAAAATTTTGATAACTTAGAAAATATAATTTTATACATTGATACAAATATATATCTACAAGATAAAATTTATAAAAGTTATGTTTACCTAAACTCTTTGAGGTAATTGATTATATAAATTTTTTTCATAGTTTATTCAATAAAATTATTTATTAAATGATAATATTGCTTATAAATTTGTTTGTAAATTAGATATATTAAAAATGATTATTAGAATAATTCAATAACCTTGGCTAAATATATAATTAAATAGACATAAGAGTTAATCATGAATATCAAATAGATTACCATTTAAGTAAAAATTATTAGTTTATGACCACATTCAAATTTAATTTGAATTAATTTTAAATTAAATGAATTTTTATTATATATTCATAATTTTTCTAGAGTGCAATATTAGGCTTTTATGGACATAGTTTTTCTAGAGTCTAATATTGGGCTTTATGTAATATCTTGAGATAATTTAAAAGACCAAATAATTATAAGATGATTGAGTCTAAATTTTCTTAAGTTGGAGTTAGAAAATTCATGGTTCTACCTTTTATTAATTCAAGTCCTATTTATATTCTAAGTTAATGTGTAAACTATAAAAGAATATTAAAAGGTGAAAAGCATGAAATTTTGTTCTAGTAAAAAATTTAACAACTGACATTTTAGTTCAGGTATTAACCAAAAAACGTGTTTTTTTAAAGTTCAAGACATTTTTTTTTTCTTTATACACGAGTGGTCAAAGTGAAAATTTAGTAAAACAGACTTTAACATTTTTAGTATTTAAAGTATTTTCATTCTGTTGCATATCATATTTTATATTAAAATTAGTTTAATATTTCAATTCTAACACTACTAATGTATATCTTTCATGTTAGAAAGTACTATTGTGCTTGTTTGACTGACCAATTTTACACCTCTAATTTAAGATTGAAAGTTAGTAAGGACCATGTAAGATATTATTTTGAAAAATGTTGTTTTGTACTAATTGACAAAAATTAAAATACTATATCTTTTTAGATTTGAAAAATGTTTTCTACTGCTTTTTTAAAACAGTAGTATAAAATAAAAACAATGAAAAATATATTTGATAAAACATTTGAAAATGGGTATAAAAATAATTTTTAAAAATATTTTATGAAGAAAAATAAAATATCTTGTCACTAGTTAGAACATAATTTTTTTGAAAAATAAATCTTTAAAAATAATAAAAATACTAAAATTAAAAATATATTTCCAATTTTTCTGTAAAAGAAAATTAAAGTGATGGAAAGAGCATTCTTTGTAACATTGAAAAATTCCCAATATGGTTCAAGTCTTGCACACATTTATGATTAACAAATAAAAAATAAAAAGTAGAGTTGAAATTGATCATTTTAGACATAAAAGTTGTATATTCTGTCATAATTGAAATAGTTTAGAGGTTGGTAATTAGTGTTTAAAAATAATAATGAAAAAAAGTTTCTTAAATTATTTATCAAATTATTTATTTATTTATTTATGAATTTAAAATTTTTAATGTTGAAATCTCTGCAAGAATTGTATTATATGGTGTGCACATTAATTGGTGGTGAAAATAGCCCACTTGAAGGACATTTCCAGCCTACACATTGGCATGAGTGTGCCCCACTGGCTAATGTTCTAGACTTTGAAAATTGATCTTATTGTTTATTTGAATTTAATAATATAATATTTTCTGGTGAAATTTAATATTAATTTATTATATTTAAAAATATTTATTTATTTATTTTTATTTAATTTTTTATGCTTAATTTATTTATATTAAATACTCATTTATAGTTTAAATTTTTATTAGTATAAAATTTTAATTAACTTGAAATAAATAGTATTAAAATATTATTATACTATTTAAAAATAATTTATTTAAATTTTAAAATTTATAATACAATATTGTGGTATAAAAAAAGCTTTAAAGAATAAAAATTAGAATAATTTAATGTTAATATTAATTACTATTTTTTAATATTTATATAATAAAATTATTTTTTTTACTATAAATTATGAATTCTATATGATGTAATAATTAATTTTAAATTAATTTGTAAAAGGACTGAATATATGTATAAGATTTTTTTAAAAAAATATTATTTTATTTATTTTAGAAAATATAGTTAAAGAACTCTAAAAATTAAATAATGATGAATAAATTAAAATTTAAATTATAAAAAATAAATAAATAATATATTTATCTTTTAATTAATTAACTTAAAATCAAATGGTAGGATAGGTGTATCTATTTATAAAATTTGTTACAAAATATGAAGGTACCTCGTAAATATTTAGATATTTTGTTGAAAAAATTATGGACAGAGAAGAGTTGCACTGGGCCTATTGTGTGGTTTAAAATATGAAGGTGAGGTTTAAAATTATTATTATTATATTTAAAATTTAAATTTTTATAATAATATTTGAGAATTATAAAATTTTTAATTTCTCTAAAAGTTTTATTTTAATACTAAAATTTACCAAAAACATGCACGCTACTTTTAAAACTTACGGTAGCATATTTTACTAAATACCCAATTATTTTTTAATAGCTAACCATTTTTTTAGCAAAACAATTGTCATTTTGTAAATTATTTTGCAAGTGCATCAATCACAAATTAGTCCTAAATAATTAATAATTAATTTTTAATTTTAAAAGAAGAATTAAAGAGAGAGAGAGGAAGTCATTTTCTAGAAATAAATAAAACATTAAATTTCTAATGTATAATTTAAAATATTTTATAAAATATCTGCCCAAAACCTTCTTCACCTCTTTTTTTTTCTTTTTTCCTAGAGCATATTTGTTTTATGGTTTAAAGTTTGAATATAAATCAGTGGATCATTGGGGTGTTGTGAATGTGTTTCTTTTTCAATTTAATAATAAAAACTAGGTAATTATAATTAAATAAAATTAAGTTATGTAAATTGACCTAAAGCAAAAATGCTATGTCAAATTATTAGTTTTTAAATATATTGTTAAAATATTTTAAATATCGTTTAAAGGTGTATACTATGTCAAATTACTAGTTTCTAAATATGTTGTTAAAATAATTTAAATATAAAAACATATAATTCATAATTATTCATATTTATATATTTAAATTTATTTATTTTTCACATTTATTCAGATTTCAGAGAAGAAAACCCTTAATCTAAAAAAAAAAAATTCTATTTTAAATTTAAAAAATCTTTAGGTTTTTTTCTTTTTAAATCAAAATCTTACAGGGTTCATTTTACCAAGTTAAAATATGGGTTAGACTGAGGTTGACAAACTCTATAAAAACAAAAGGCCCATGTGTATAAGTACAAAACAAATAAACATAATTAACCCAAGAAAAATCACAACACCACCTTGGTAGTCTTTAGGTGGTTCACCAACTGTTGCTTAATTGCATAGGTTTATTTTATTATTACAATTTTACCTCTAATTTAGTAAATTTACTGAAAATGACAACTTAAAAAAAATCCCTTTTTCTTCATTTAGAAAAGTACCCCACTCCTTTGCTTTCTTTATTGACTCCTTGTATTAAGATATTTATTCACTAATTTTAAAAAAATCAAGCATTTTTGTAATAATGACCAAACAAATTGTGTCATGTTAGGAAACCAACCATTAAAGTAATTTAGATAGTTATATTAATAAAACAAAAGCAATCTAAGAAATTGACTGCTTTGAAAAAATTAATATTCCGTAAACGACTTAAACAAGACACATTTTTAATGATATTCTTCTTCTTTCTCATTTTCCTAATTAACTCCTTTATATGGAGTTAGTTATACAACTCTAGTAAAACAAATATATTTATAATTCTAATAAGATTAAAATAAAAATAATACTAAATATACAAATTTATCGGCATTAACTTATGTAATAGTGTTATATCATAATTGTATGTTCTATATGATTTTTTCTTTTTTTTTTTTTTTTATTTGAAAAGAGGAATTGTGAAACAAGTGAATTTATTAAGTTGAGAGATGATTGATTGAGAGAAAAAAAATGATCCTCCCAAGATTAAAGAAGGCTTTTTCCTTTATAAGTAGCGAAGAACTTGATTATTGAGAGTAGTTGTTGGTTGTTAACAAATAGAAAGCATGGGTGAAAGAAAGATCACTCAGTGCATATTTATAAAAAATAACAAAAATATTTGATCATAAAATTTTTAATAGATAATAATTATATAATACTATCACATTAAAATCAGAAAATATGAGATTAAAACTTGATATTTACTACAATGGGCAAGATTTCAAGTTTTGAAAAATTTTACTGAAAAGGAGTGTTAGATGAATAAAGGGAGTATTTTAACAATGAAAGAAATTTAACAATGAAAGAAAGGGTAAGAGTAGTAAAAGGGACCTATATTCCAACGAAGGACTATAATACAAAGTAACTCTTTTTGGATTAGGATTGAGGTATTAGAATTTTAAGTTTTTAATTATGATGGGCTAAAATAATTAAGATATTAAAAGACTTGAATTATTGTGGGAAAGTCAATGAATAAATTAGTTTTTTTTTTTTAAAAAAAAGTTAGTATGTACTAAATACTTAAATTATTATACTTTCAAAATTAATAAAAACACAACTAATATACGACATACATTTAACTTATATGAATTTTAATGGATAATGATTGTGTGATAAAACTACTAACTCTAAAATATACGGGTATAAATAAATTGTAAATATTAATTATAAAATAAAAATAAATATTTATAAAATATTTTAATTATTATGTTAGAAATAAAAGTACATTACTATCAAGCATACTCTAAATATATTATTATGAAGCTTTGAAATGTACCAAAAGGTTTAATTGACTGCATTAATACAATAAACTAAACTAAGCTAAAGGTACCATAATTGACTATTTCATTAATTCTTATTATGAAGCTTTGAAATGCACCGAAAGCTTTAATTGACTGCATTAATACAATAAACTAAGCTAAATGTACCATAATTGACTATTTCATTAATTGTATTAAGATATAGTTTTATGTTTGATTAGTTGTAAGGGTAGGCGGTGAGCTTAAAGCAAGAAGTTATAAAAATGAAGAGAAGACACCTTGAATTTTTGTTTTGCAAGGACAAAAGCGCCATACTCCACTGTCTTTTATGGCCTAAAACCTTGGCTACTTATACTTTGTATTTACAACTCAAATAAACGACCAAGAATACCAAGATGAGTGGTTCTTGTTTCTAACAAGAAGGACATGTTATTAAATAAATAAGTGTTTGTGGGGCAATTGATAAGAACGCCCTTTAATGAACAGATCCCATCATTTCGTGTGGCGCATTTATTTATGCGTGTTAAAGAAACCGAATGAGTTGTTGGATGTGAGCTAGAAATACACTCTTAAAGTTAGAACATTTGTTGTTCGGGGGAAACTAACAATAGGGTACCCATTAGTTATACATTTCAAAAGTATCTATCGGTGAAGGGTATGACACTTAAATAGCTAATGATTTTAATCTGTTGATTGTTAAAATAATAGTTTATATTAACTACATTAATTATTAAAAATTTATCTACCAAAATTTGCCGTAATATTAACAATAGTTGATATTGATAATCGATTCAACTCTAGTACCTTTATAACGTACGTCACTGAATTTACACCACCGTAATACTATGGTTGTCCATATTTGAAATGTCATTGCTCTTGTAATGGTTAATGTTTTGGTGGTGTGTTGTTGTCAATCTACACCACAAGGACGGAAGTGAATACCATTTGCCATCTTTTGAAAGCAATATGTTAAAAGTAGTTGTTATTTGTATTATAGCTAAATCAAATTTAGAGGTGAATGATGATGGTACGATTGTTATTGATAATAATTATTTTTTAAATATTTTAATTTTTTAATATAATTAAATAAAAATAAAAATAATATATTTTACTTGATCGCTTGAAAGTCACAAAATAATATTAATAAATTACAAAATAATACAAAATAAATTACAAAATTTTATTCATTTTTAAATTTTTAGTTTTGTAGGATAATATCTTTTTATATGTCAACAACAGTGGCTCTCATGAAATTAAAGCCACAAGTTGGCTGCTAAAATTAAAAGACACTTCGGAAGTTCTTGAAAGAAAACATGTGTTGCGTCAATTTCTTCTGCTTCCCGTAACACCAAACGACCATGCCAACCACTGGATTAAACAATTGATAGGATTCAATGACATTAATAATTTTGAAAACTATGTATCCTTAAGAAACAAAGGAAGGGGTTAAATTTACAAGTAACTCCAATAATCAAAGTAGCTAAACGAACTTTCTAAGCTGTAATGTCGATAGAGAAATGGGGGGTTAGGACTTGAAAGGAACAAAAACTGTACACCCCCCCACCCACAGGAAACTCCAGATGACAACCAACAATGATCAGCCGCGTGTGGCATATGGGTATAATAGGCAAGATACACCAACATTATTCAGCTGATATGTCAAAGTGATGACCGTTTGTCTCCAACACATGCGAATGGGTTGGGTTACATGAACAAAATAATATCTTGAAAATAGACAAGTATTTGCAATTGCAAGAGGGGGAGCATTGAAACAGAGGGGGAAAGTGACACTTATATCGAGAGAGAATTTTATAATAATAGCATTGGAGACTTCCTCAAGTCGGGTTGGCATAATCGCCATATTTTCTCGATTTATATTTTCTTTTGTCTATGTTCGGAGCCTCCAAAGCGTACAAGAAAAAGAAAACAATGAAAACTCTGTTTTCTCAGTGTGCGCTTATATTAATTGGTCTCTTTTTAATTATTTATATGTTTTTCTTGTCACGGGGTTGTATTTATTCTTTTGTTGCATTCTTGTTCTCTCAAATATAACCTGAAAAGATCCTATTTTTCTCACTTGTTTCTCTTAAATAGCCAAACTTGACATTGGGGTCCGGGTGTTTTAGAGAATCCAAATGGCAAATGCATCTGGGTTGGTTACACCTTCTGTTCCAAGCCTGAGGAGGAGAGTTCAGCCTTCAATAGGGATATATCGATCTGGATTTTGCTTCTCCCAGGGAAGCTTTAGGAGGGTCCGGTGCTCCAGCACTGTTTCAGGTTCTGAGAAGAGTGCGTCTTCTTCTGAATCTAGAGCATCCAGGTGTGCTTTTGCTCTTGTTTCTGTGCCTTATTTCGTGATTCCTTGCCTATTTCTTCTGTTTGGCAGTCAAAATGGGTCTTCAATGCAATTGGCTTCTCATAATTTTTTTGCTGGTTAAAAATAGCTATTCAATAGGCAAGCTTGCTTTGGTTTGGGACCAATCTTGAATCTCTCTGTTTATAACGGTGTGCTATTTTTGTTGAATGAAGTGGAAATTTGAGTTGTTATGGATTTTGTATTGTTAAAACTTGGTGGTTTATACATGGTGATTCTTGTAGAGTTCATTGGCGAATTGATCATGTCTGAGCCCTTGTCATGCAGAAGTGAGGAAAGAGATTATTTATTTGACTAAGTGATGACAGTGTTTCATGCTCCGGAATTAAGCGTTTAAATTCATAGGGAGCTGACTATATTAGTATTTCAATATTACAATCTTATATGGCGACAGTATCAATATTGTTGCTTGCTCTTATTTCTTTGACTAAATGATGACAGTGTTTCATGCTCCGGAATTTAGAGTTTAAACTTATAGGGAGCTGACTGTATTAGTATTTCAATATTACAATCTTATATGGCAACAGTATCAATATTGTTGCTTGTTCTTATTGTGGACTCCTATTGGATGCTTCTGATTTTCAGTATGCACTGAAATTTCTTTTTTCCAATTTGCGTTTTCTGTGAGGATAGCTAGGAATCTAGAAGTAGAATAGACTCGTGTCAGCAAAACCTCTTTTGGTTGCTTTGATCTTTGGTTGGGCTAACTTAGTGGTACCACAATAGTTGGAAAATCATTTCTCAGCGGTGAATGTTGCTGAGAGTCCCATATCATTGGTGAGTTTTATGAAGATAAGATTTAAGGCCTGTACAGCATCACTACTGCTATCTGTTGAGGCTATAAGAGTACAATAAGGTTTTGGCTTTGTGGATGCAGTGGAAAAATTCCATCTTCAGACTGAAATTGCGGAAAAGTGCATTCTCTAATTTCAGCAAACCTAAGCATGAGAAGTTAGGCATCCTAGATATTGCTAAGTCTCTTGTTTTAAAGTGTCTTCTGGGATCACCCTAATATTACCCAATGATTGAGTGGGTTTGGCCTTTCTTGTGCTGCATTAGTGGTGTGCATTAGTTTAGATAGAAAAGTTTCAGCTAGTTTATTGACAGCCATTTCTGCAGCAGTTGCAAGGTCTGATGGTTCTGTAGGTTTTGATTGAAAAATAGCTGCAACAGTCCTTTTTCTTTTTTCTTTTTTCTTTTTAGTTAAAAGAAGACAATATCAAAAACAAACTATAATATTCAGGAACATTGAAGTTAGCCGTTGGTCTTTAGGTGTAATCACTCAAGTTTCTACTCTGACATTTCATAGCAAGCAAATAGTTTTGCTTTTGGTTGGGCAAGCGCAACCATTTGAAGCTTTTGGGCTGGCTATTTTTGCAGTATGGAGGAGGATTATGTGTTACATGAGGGGTGATCGTATTATAAGCATGTAATATTGGTATGGTGAAGGTTGTTCTATAATTGAGGTCTGAAGTTGATACGTTCTTGAGCAAAATTTTGGAACAAGAGAATATGGTTTCCTTGTAAGTCGTACTCATTTTGGTGGTGCAGGGATTTATGTCATAAACCTGATATCCTCTTGTTCTATTCCTAATTTTACTCTTACTTAATGTAATAATAACTTGGTTTTTTGTTGTGTCTCAAAGCTTATACTGCCATATATACGGAATACTCAGGACCTTTATACTTCATTTCTTATGCTGAGTAACCAATAACTGGGTTGACTTTGTCAATGATTTTAGTGATGATATAGTGGATAAATTAGATTGTTTGATTTTCTTCAACGAAACTGGGCTTTGGCTTACAAACTGACATTTTGACTGTTGTATGTCTCCATTATTGTTGTCACGCTTAAAACAAAATACAGGCTTGTCACTAGAGGCTGCAAGTTAGTTGGATGTGGCTCAGCAGCGCCAAGTCTTCGGGTTTCCAATGATGATCTCGCAAAAATTGTTGAAACTTCTGATGAATGGATTTCTGCTCGAACTGGGATTCACAATCGGCGAATACTATCAGGTTAGTTGATACTTACAGTGCATGCTAATGTCGTGTATAGGGTAACCATGATTAGTATGACTGGCTTTGCCTCTTGTTTACAAAATCTGAGCTTGAGCCTCAAGGAAGGCTGTTTAGCTTGAGAAGCATGGACCTAGTTAGTCCAAGTTTGGTTTAACTAAAGTGTTCCTATTGCTATGAATTTTTATTTTGTATATTATAAAAAACAACTAAACTCCTACCCAACCCAGTGTGAGTGGGGTTTGAATCCCAGACCTCTTCTTCTGCCCCAATGCTATGATTGCTCTGCTTTTTCTGCTCGAATATTTGTGTACTTTGGCAGCTGATTATTTAGTATGATCCATCTTACTGTATTGTTACAGACTAGAGAAGTGATCTAATTTATATATAATTTTTTGGTAATGTGTAACTGGTGGTTTTTTCATCAATTGTTCCATGATATTCTTAGCTATTGAATGATGACAACAAAATGAAAACTTGCTGTCGATTCTATTATTTAGCATCTTTGTTCTTCAAATAGTTAAGTTACTTATATTTGACCATTGCTTTTACAGGCAAAGAAAGCTTGACTGGTCTAGCAGTAGAGGCCGCAAGTAGAGCTCTTCAGATGGCAGAGGTTAATCCTGATGATGTTGACCTAGTGTTGATGTGCACATCCACTCCAGAGGATCTCTTTGGTGGTGCTCCTCAGGTATAGGCCATGAGATGATATATGTCCAAAAGTAATTGAACAAATGTTAAATGTAGTAGTTTTTGTTCTCAAAGTTAACTGTGTTTAAGCTTCTGATTACTTGAGAGTCCTGTATTTCTATGCTTTCTGAGAATATTCCTTGCATAATATGTGCATCAATATTAGCTTTTGATGTGCCAAGTTAAAAAAAAAAAAAAAAATTCTTGCTCAAATCTTTACTATGAGGAAGTTTGAGCTAGTTATCTATCTGGTTTCTAAACTTATAATTCTTCATTTCTAAGAATATCCTCTCATTCTGATTTACATCCATATAGTTATCATATTAGAATTATAAGACAACACTTTTCACTGTTGAAAAATATCTCGATACTTTTTAACTTATCTACATGTTACATATCTACTCTTATGTATGATATCAAATCTCAGCATGGAAAATGATAAATAAGCTTTACTGTTGTTTTTATATTTCCACCCACAACTTCCATTGAATAATTCACTTCATGAATGGTCCCTTTTTTTTTTGTTTTTTGGTTGAAGATTCTCAAAATCCTGACGGTAAAATTACTTGAGACCTGTTTGACAGAATGCTTGGCTTGGAGGAATTCCTGCAATATATAATTTAGGAGTAGGGTTCAGTTATCTAACTGATTAGTTAGGTCTATTAGTCTGCTTTGTAGTGATTGGACTTAATTTGGGTATTAGGGCTGCACTATGAAACTTGACCCTGCTGCAAGCTTACTTGACCATTAGCCCATGCCAATATTCACTTCCAAAATTCCAAGATTAGCAGTGGAGGCAGTGGTCCGCTACAGGCTTCCCATAATTTTCTGGAGAACAACTTAGAAACAATGTCCTATGGCAATATACTGAATTACAGATATTGTTATCTTGAAATCACCTAATTTATTTATGTATGTTTTTATGTGTTTAACTGATTCTGTAGGCCCAGAAAAGTGATCCATCCATTGATAATTGCAGGGTTGTGTCAGTGTAGAATGGCATATTGCCAAATCAATCCAGAAAAATATCAGTATGCAACTTTGTACTATAACTTATTCATTAGGTCCTTGTGGCTTTCTTAAGTGTGCTCTATTCCACAAGTTTTCAAGCTGAAATGCTCAGAAATTTGTGAAACTTCATAGTTGACTGTTGGGCAAAAGCAGCGGTTTTTTGCCTTAAGCCTTTTGCATTGATTCTGGAGTTAACTACATTCTTACTGGTATAAATTATAGTTTTTTATACTCTGTGATAGGTACTCAATTTTGAATGATTTTGTGCATAATTCATGCAAGTCTTGGTGTTATAAACCATTAGGAAAAGAAAACAGCTCACTTTTTTTTTTTCCTATCAATATTTTTTGCATTGGCTTGGAATATTGACACTCAAAGATTGATTTATGCTGCTTTTTCTATGTTGTATTGTAATTGTCAGGTTCAAAAGGCACTTGGCTGCAAAAACAATCCTTTGGCTTATGATATTACGGCTGCATGTAGTGGATTTATGTTTGGTCTTATGTCAGCTTCTTGTCACATTAGGGGTAACAAATTGGTTTACTTTGCTATAAGAGAGTTTTTGATTATAAATTCTAAGACTAAAACAATCAAATCTTTACCTTTATAATTACAGGAGGTGGGTTTCGTAATGTTTTAGTGATTGGGGCTGATGCTCTTTCTCGATTTACTGATTGGACTGATAGAGGAACCTGCATTCTCTTTGGGGATGCTGCAGGTGCTGTATTGTTGCAGGTAACAATCTTTGTTTTACTCTATTACTGAGTGATAAGGTACTAGTTAATTTGGTTGACTGAGTGTGATACTATCATGACAAAGGAATATGATTGGATTAGGAAATATGAAAAATTCATAAAGGAATATAATTCTGCAGGCCTGTGACAGTGAAGAGGACGGTTTATTTAGTTTTGACATGCATAGTGATGGTGAAGGCGGCAAGTATGTGCTCTTCATTTTTCAGTAAACAAGCTTCATGTTTCTTTTTGTGAGGAAGATAACCAAGCTTTGATCCTTCTTAATGCAGACATCTAAATGCTTGCATCAAAGGAAATGCAACTGATTATGCATTGGGTTCTAATGGTTCGGTGTTAGGCTTCTCTCCTCAACATTTCGCTTATTCATGCATTCATATGAATGGCAAAGAAGTTTTCCGCTTTGCTGTCCGGGTTGTGCCACAGACCATTGAGTCTGCCCTTCAAAAGGCGGGTCTCACTGTGTCCAACATTGACTGGTTGCTGCTTCATCAGGTATGGGATATATAATCTATAATATGTTTTCTTTAGCTCTTGAAATATTCACCTTCTAATATCTTTAAACAATTTGACTGGTGATATAAGATCTTCCTTTTGCTGTCTATATAATTTTATGAACATGAGAGGATACAGTCCGTACAGAAGTTAGCCCAATCATGAAGAGAACTAAGGGTTCTAGCATTTTTGCATGTGATGACCAAAATTTTGTTCTAGACTTTCTCTTTCATGTTGATTATAGATATTATTAGAAGATTTTGCAGGCAACTTAAGGAGGGTTATTCAATTTGATATATGTTGTCTGTCTGTACAAAGATAATGAGCACGGCATAAAATATCTGATTTTGACTGTTCAGCCTCATAAGATGTAAAAAAAGTTTGAAATCAGTAGGTAATATCCACTTGGTAACAAATTGTTTGTGGGAAAGTTGGTCACTGGTTTGAACAAGAACAGTGAATGAAATAATGCAGATAATAGATGCTTACCCTAAAAGTGAGCTTCTCTGAAGGGAAAGGGACTTTCAGACACATCCCTAGGATTTGTTAGCATGCGGCTTGTTAGACATGTATCACTGATGATAATAACTATCAGAGATCTCGTGAAAGATAGAAGAACAAGAATTGATAAAAGAGATAATTGCAGGCAAACCAAAGGATCATAGATGCAGTTGCAACCCGTTTAGGAGTCCCATCAGAACGGGTTATATCAAACTTGGCAAATTATGGAAACACAAGTGCTGCATCCATTCCGTTGGCACTGGATGAAGCAGTTCGAAGTGGGAAGGTGAAAGCAGGGCATACTATTGCAGCAGCGGGTTTTGGTGCTGGTCTAACCTGGGGTTCTGCTATTATTAGATGGGGATGAGAAGTTACTACCAATAACCAGTAACGGTACAGAAGAGAAAGAAAAAATATGTTGTAGGAGCAGATCTTGAATTCTGGCTTCTGTTACAAATATGTATTCCAGATGACTGGGGAGGTTGCAAAATGATAATCTCCATGAAGTCCCTTTTGTTTGTTTGAATTTTTTCACTTCCCAATTGTGGCAGCACTGGAAATCAACTTTTGTTCTTTTTTCTTCGGTCTTCAAATCTCCAAAATTTCCAAAATTTTTTGTGGGTTATGAATAATGGCTGTGTTAAATAGTCCATTAAATATATGGTCAAAGAAAGATTTTCCGATGAGGACGACAGTAGTTTAAATTGCAGTATTGTTGAGTTGTTTTCTGTTTGCTGTCATGGCACTTCCTAAGCATGATCCGTATTATTTCAAACTGACACAATAATGAAATGAACGAGGGATATTATAAGTTCTCCAAAATCGAATATTTATTATAAATGAAAAAACAAATGCCCTGTTTCCTCCGCATCTTTGCGGGGTAGACTTGGCGAGTACAAACTAGAAATTAGTCAAAGAAAAAGATAAGTAATAAATAATCATCACAACAACATGAAGAGTAACAGAACTTCTTAAGTCATTAAATTGACAGTTTATTAAGCCTAGATCTGATCCTCTCTAAACTACCCTCAATGGCAATCTCAAAAGCATCCTTCTTCGTCCTCAAAGCCGGAGTACTTTCATGCCTTCTATAAATAATTCTTGGCATCAACTCAATAACCTTTTCCCTCATCCTTCTCACCTTATCTGTTGGTATACTCATCAAAACATCAACAATCTTCAAACCCTTAAACACCACATCTTCCTTCGGTATAAACACTGAAAACTCCCCATACAACTCCTCAGGCAAATGCCACCCATATTGTGATTTTGCAGACTGTTCTTCAAACAAAATTGGTATGCAGCCCGCAAGAATTCCATCAAACGTTGACCTCCTAGTTGGTGTATCCCCAGGAGGCTGCAAACAGAACTTCGCTTGCAACATTGGCCTCATAAATCTAATTGGATCGTGCTCGCATATCCCATTAGAACAATCCACAATCTCACATACTTGCTTAAAATATCCTCCGTGGTCTAAAATTGCTTCCCTGCTGTTGTTTTCACATTCATTTCTAATGCTTCTCCTAATATTTGGAGTAGCAGCAATTCCTCCTCCTCCAGCAAACAACATCAACGTACTTCTTCTTGAGTTTTTAACTCTTCTCATCCAGGATTCAAAAAGATTCAAACTTGACGGATGATAACTAGTTGGATAAGGCACAGCTTGTTCTTGCCAAGGCCAGGCTCTACCCTCTGGAATCAAAGCAGTCACATTATAAAACTCTGCAAGTTCAAGAAACGATGTACCCCATACAGGAGGATCAACATTCAACGGTTGTGAAAAATCCCAAGCTGGTCTTGCCATTACCAACAAGTGATCATGACCTGCATAACGATCCCATATTTCAGGTTGATCATAGCGTAGGAAGTTGTATAATTCGAGACCATGTTGATTGCTAGAGTTGGTTTCAGGCCCATACAAATATTTTAAAGCGTCAAGAGCTGCATAGTAGGGTATGTAAATCGCATTTGCAGAAGTGGGATCTTGAGTTAAACAAGGGTATTCGAGAATTCTGCGATGAAAAACGAGTTCAAGCAAAAGGGGGTCAGTGCGATACCAGCTGTGAGAACGGTTGTGGGTTTTGGGTCCAAGGCCGTGGTTTAGTAAATAAGAACAAAAATTATCAAAGAGAGGATATGCAGAGCAATTTGCAAGGAGATCAAGATTGAAACGTGATGGGAGGCGTCTGATGTAGATCCACCGGTTGGTGCAGTCTGATTCAGGTATCGAGATTTGATAGGAACAATCTAATTGGAGAAAAAAGAGAAGGATGAAGAGAGTAATGACGGGAAGATTTGCAGATTTGCAGGCCATGAAGAAAGGATTAGAGAATCGGGCCCAAAAAGAGAGACCGTACGGCTTACGTTTCACACTAGCATAACATCGATGGTGATTTTTGTTTTGTATTCTAAAATTCAAGTTGCTATTTTCTGTTGCGGAGGCCTTGTTGAGTGAGAAAGAAGAGTGATTGGTGGCAAAGTGACGTAAAATTATTCCATTTTATTTATAACATTTGCCCTGGTTCAAAATTTACATGTTTGCTTTGATCCACCATTGTCGGTGAGAGAGAGCAACTGCCTTTTTTTTATTTATTTTTTATTTATTTTTTAATGTGCATGCACTGTTTTTGGCGCCTTGTGTTTATTTTTTCTTTTACTTGTTTTAACTTTTACGTGTCGGCTGTGCGTTGGTCTCACTTATCCTTACTTCCTCGTTGAAGTGACAATTGGGCTTATCTTTTAGTCCATCAGAACCGTTATTCCATACCACTGTTACAGAATTAGACTGATTACTGTTACAGAATAACCTCATGGTTCAATGGGCTTCAAGCCCAAATCATTATTGATGGTCTGGAAAGTTAACTGTATCATTTCCCTCCAGAAACCCGGAATTCCTTTCTGTTTTCTCTGTCATAGAAGAAGAAACACAGCATCATCAAGAAACATCAAACCAACTTCTCCAGAAAGATGCCAAAACCCTTCTCTTCCCTCTTCTCTCGCAAGAAATCACGAACACTTCCCTTCAAAGATTACTACACAAACTGGTTCAAAACTCTCAAGAACACTCTCCTCCCTCTCATTCACCAATCCCTCTCTTCTTCTTCTTCACAAACTCTTCTCTACTCTCACGTTGAGCTTCTCCTTCACCACTTTCTCTCCTACTACGACACATTAGACCTCGCTGCCTCCCAAGAAAATCTCCCTCAGCTTCTGTTCTCTTCTTGGCGAAACTCTCTTGAAATACCATTTCTATTTCTTGGCGATCTCCACCCCTATCTCTTCACCAACCTTGTTAGGTCATTTATTGGTCAAGACAACGACGAAGAAATTGAAGAAGACAATGTGTTTTGCAATCTTGGTGTTGGTGAAGCTAGCCAAATGAGAGATTCTTTAGATAGACGACCGTGGCAAGTATTGATGGCGTGGAAGAACGTATCTAAAAACTTGATAACCCGAATAGAGCAAATTGAATGTGGGTTAAGGCTAATGGTGCCTGCATTGGTTGGTAGAATGAAGAAGCTTCAGGGTCGTTTTGTGGGGAGGATAGCTGAAAATTGGGTGGATACTGAGCAGAAAAAGGAGGAACTGAAAGAGGTTATTGGGGAGGCAATGAAAGAAGAGATGGAAGAGATGGTAAGTGTATTTGTGGATGCTAATAGATTGAGAAAGAGCGTCATCACAGAAATTGTTGGTGTCTTGAGCGCCTATCAGGCGGCTTTGTTTCTTGAAGGCTTAGCCCAATTTCTCGTTGGGTTTAGGGACCCAGAGGTGCTCTGCGAATTCAAAGGTTGCAAGACTCCGATCAGTGAATGATTCTTGCTTGCATGGCATGGGTATCGAGTCTAATAATTTATTTCTGCTTTCTTGGTTTTGTTTCTCTCTGTGGTCTGCGTTCAGCTGTATCGTCGATGTAAACAGGCCATCGCTTTGATAAATTTGTTTAACAAGAATTACTGTCCTCAAAGGCCTGGGTCAACTTACTTCCTATGCAGTATGTAATATAGCGATGCAGATTTTCCTCGGAAGTTACCGAAGAAAGAATCATGTATTGTAGAATCTGATTTGTTGAGTAGGGATTACTACTTAGTTAATGCTGAATCAATTAGTTACATCACTTGTATCAAAATTACATAAATGAGTGTTTCTTTAGGTGGCTTATGGAGTATCATCTCTACATCTGTGGGTGTTGGTGCCTCTGTTTGATATTTTTTTTCCTTTTGATTCCAATGGAATGAGTGAACTAATTAATTTTTGAGGCAAACAAGCTTTGCTTTTAGCATGTGTCATTCCACAATTTAAACTCCAAAAATATGGATTGTATATGCCTAAATGATGCATCTTAAACTATAGCATGCAAATGCAAGATCTCAATTCTTTGGTGCTGAGAATCCGGTGAAGCTCAAAATCAAGTAATCTTAAGCCCAACTCAAGAAAATTGAATATTCGTTTGGAATTGTAGCCCTTCGAGATAAAAGGCCTTTTCGACTGCCTATAACCCATGACTTTACATTAGCCCATGAATAAATAGCAGGGGGAGAAGATGAAAGGGAGCAAGAATATTGAAAGAAACATTTCTACCTAAATCCTTGGAAGAAAAGAAAACGTTAACGGATTTGTGGATAGTTTGTAGTGTGTTTCCTTCCACTTAAGGGAATAAATTTATTAAAAATAAAAAATCCTTGAGCTCAAACTAGTTAAGCGTGCGCATTGATAAATTTCCTGCCGAAGAACGGATATCACCTGAACATGTTTATTACACGGGATTGCATTGGTGCTAGTTAGAAATACTTTAAAAATATTGTTGCAGAGAAAGACTTGGAAGTGGATTAGACAGCTTGAGAAAATTAATTAAACAGGTATGTGCAATTCAGTTTGATATTATCGATGGAATATGGAATAGATTAATTCCACTTGATGATCCCGTCAATGATGTTTTCCTTATCCGGTCAATCGTTTTCAAATGCCAACTAATTTAAAATAAAGGATTTTAGCTTCCAAATAATCTTATCCCATCTGAGATCATTATTTTAATACATATCACAGTTGCATTTTTGTATGTTTACAATTTGAGTGTGCAGATCTGAGATAATTTCTATGAAGACAAGTTCTTTTGCCAACCAAATTGTTGCCTGAAAATGTCATATTTTTGTATGGTTGAGTGAGCTGTCGATATATATGCCTTTAAACTTTAGGACAAGTTGAAGAGGAGAAGATGCTCTTTAGGGTTTCAATGTGCATGTAAAACAATGTCTTGTATGCTTTTTCGTTATCTTTTACGCAATCAATTCAAAAGAAATGAAACTTGGTCACATTTGGTAGTGGGGGATGTTAAGTTGCTAACGTGAGTTCCAGCTCACGAAACAACAGAGAGTATTTCAAGTTTTAAATAAATCAATCATCACAGTCTTTAATTTGCAGGAGCATCTGCAGGTTGTCTCAACTTGAACTTTGATAATTACCTGAATTAGCTCCACTTGTTATATACACAGTATATATATAGGTTATCCTTTTGTCAAATTGACAATCTTCTTCTTAAGTTCAGAAGCTGTCTTGTGTTCTTTTTTAATATGTTATCTCTTAACCAGTTTGTTCATCTTCTTCTTCGTAGTGGCTCTCATGCACAAGGAAAGTTCATTTTTCTTCTCCATTTTATGTGTTATCCTTTAAAAGAAACCAAATTCCTCATCATCTTCTTCTTTTTATTGTTAAAATTCTCTGGCACTTCAGCCAGCTTGCTCATTTTCTTGTCATCACCAGCATGTCATCTCTCTCTCTCTCTCTCTCTCTCTCTTAATGTGCTAGCTAGTTGGTCCAATAAGCTGAACTTCATTTGCCTGGATAAGCAGATTGATCATTAGTATAGCCTGCAACTAGTTCATTCAAAAATAAAACTACTTTTAAATCAAGATGTGGATATTTGCATCTATTAATTCGTCGTTAAATCTCTATTTAACCATTAATATATATTTTACACTGTAATAACGATTGGTGTAACATATTAGAATTATTTGCACATAAATTGCCGAATGTGACAGTTAAACTTATCAAAATCCAAATTAAGACCACAAGATAAAACTAAGACTGGAGTGGATTCCCCCATGCTATATTTTATTCTCCATGAAACTCCCAGATGAATCCTAATTTCTGGTCAATTTATTATCACTGCCTCTACTCCAATCGAAAATTAAAAAAAAAAAAAAAACTAGAACATGCATGCTTAAATTATGACGATTCTTCGATTGATAAACATTACCATTGTTTTTCACAGTCACATTGGGTAGCTAACAAAATGATGCTTATCAATAGATCGAAATAATTGATGGAAAGTTGTCATTAGCAAAGCAATCAATGAACATGATGTCAATTCTTTCCCTGTATATTTTGTCGTCGTACTCATTGGAAAGTGACACACATACAGCTTAAAAATGTTCAAGTTTATTTCACGAACTTGACTGGCTGGTGCATGCACAGGCACAGGAAATGACAAATGACAATGAGCTTGATCATCTGGCAGAGGGTTGAGAATCTTTTTAGTCCTTTTTTTTTATTTTTTTTATTTTAAATAAATATTAATATGTAATATAATTAATAATAAATAATTTAAATTATATTTTAATTTTTTAATTTATATTTTAAAATATAAAATTAATTTTAAAATATTTATTATTAATTATATTATATAATTAGAAGAAAATTTTCATTCCATGCAAAAGACCTATCAATCCCGCATCATTTATAAGCCTGCCGAAGCCATACCATAGAGTTTTTGATTCATAAATAATATACTAGATGTATCTCATGTTATCATTTCTTGGTCAATAATCACAACGTATAAACAAGAAATCCAAGACGTAGATTTGTCAAAGAACGACAGTAGTGTTAATAAGACGGCAATCATGGAAGGATGGCAGTTGGACTTGAATCACAAATACTATAGATAGAAAGAAAGTCTTGTCATTTGAATAAACCAACCAATCAATTCAATAGCAGCTAAATTCTGTGAATACCCAGTTGTTGGGCACCGCCTGCCTACTCTACGACGCTGGCGTAATTAGCATTCATATTTTCAGTGCACCGCACGATCAATTAGGCCACTTAAATTCTTCCAATGCACGGGAAATTGACAACCGCCCGCATCTTCCGTTTTTTTCCCTCAAAACAATTGACAATCAATCGCCATACGTTGACATTTAAGAAGAAATTTGTTGCATTTGCCTAAATTAACACACATTCACTCTTAAAAGAAATAAACAGTTGTTCGTGTTACAATTATGAGTCTATGATATGTTCTCTTTTTTTTATTTTTTCAAAGAAAAAAAAAATTGTAAAATTAATATAAATAAAAATCATCAAGTTGAGCACTTAAAACAGTGCCTTGGATTTCTTGCGGAAAACGACCGTTGGCTTAAAGGCAAGGCACTTCCTAATTATATGTTACTCCGCGTCAGCTCTGAGTCAGGCCTTTGTTTAACGTTTATGTAATTACATCATCGACACGTCATCCGGCACCTTTCCTCGCAATTTGTGAGATCGTGGGCTCCACCTTTTTTTTTAATTTTGCAAAAGTGTCAAACCAAAGAAAAAGAAAAGAACAGAAAAGGAAGTGCCCAAATTGGACCGCAGTTAGTCCCCATCTAAAATGAGCATCCGTCCATATCATTTTTTAACATCAATGATTGGCCCCCCAATGCGCGTACATGGACCCACCTGTGACTTGTCTTTTACCTTTTGGACAACGTTTGAGCTTGTGTATCCGAGGTGGATGCCTGGACCGTACTCAGTCACTCCCAACTATAATTCTGTGTCTTCTTTTGGTGGTGCTTCATCGTGAAAAAAATCCTGATGAGGGCACAATTTTAGTTTATTTATTTTTCCATTAGTTATTTGTTCAAGTTGGTTTCACCGCATGAAATATTATTGTTACCTGCGAATAATCAACATATATTTACCGATTTTGCAAATTGCAAGGGTTAATCATTTTCGAAGAAGACAACTAATGTTGGGCTACAACTTACAAGTCTATATATGAAAAACCCGAAAGCAAACATTAGATTATTTTATAAATGTGAGAAAGACTTAAATGTTAGATAGAGCAGTCACATCAAAGTCGTAGTTGAAGCTGTTCATAAACCAAGCATATATATTTTCATTTTGGTAGCTGTGATTTAACTTGTTTGGTATCACCTGATTTTTTTAGTTGGCATAATATATATATAGTTGTGGTTTAAGCAACACCAACCTTTACCTACTATTTGTATCACGTTACCACTTTGAAAGCAACTGGGTTAACAAAAACAAAACGCTTCAATGAAACGTTTTTATTTGGCACCCTTCTGCTTTCTCGATACTACCGAATAATAGTTCGCACTATTAAACCACAATTTTGTCATTCTATTTGCTGTATGGTTGAAAAGTGAAACTCTTATGAAACCGAGAGTCAAGTTACGCATGTAAAAGGAGAAAAAGTAGGAACAAAGAAATAATTGACGTATGTATTTGTTCAATGATTTTGTTAATATTTGCAGGTCAAGCATTAATTGCCTTGATTCATTAACGTGGGGGTTATTAATTAAGAAAACAAAAACATCTACAGTTAATTTTAGTTCAGTCCACGTCGAGAATCTACCAAGAAAATGTTGTAGAGTATTAAAAGTCTTATGTTGCTCACTTGACTTGGAACTTTCATGCACATTCTAGCTCAAGCTCGCCCTAGCTACTAGTCAAGAATAGCTGAAAATTATGTTCATTTTTGTGACTTGTTTTTCTATTTCCAGTTTCTTTGCCCTCAAGGAGGAGCAAACACAAAGGATTAAAATTTTTTGTCTAATTTCTTTTACCATTTAATTTATTAATGTGATTGTATTTAACATTAATCAAACTATCATGAGATGATTGCTTGATATATATATTTTAATATATATATATATATATATTTATCTCTTTATCCCATGATATGATTTTAGAATAAAATTTTATTTTAAAGACTGGCACCTAAAATGAGGTGATATAAATTATTGTTTACATGTATGGATTTAAATAATGTAAGATATTATGGTTAGCAAATTATTTGACTTAGAAAGATACGAGACAATAAAGGAGGATTAATTAATGTTACTATTAGAGTGGAAATCTGCCTACACCCACCACATGCATTGGATTAGGAAAGCTGACCAACTAGAATACACGTCCTTAAGAAAGATGGTGGCATTATTTGCAATTTAAGGTACTATTTCTTGACACTTCTTAAGATATGGAAGGACACTTGCAACTCTCTTTCTCTACCATTAGTTGTGTCTTTTTTGCTCTACCATTAATAATATCATCTAATTTAAGATGAACAAATACATCACTTGCCATTATTTTGCTGATATCTATATGGTAAGTTGTCACAAGCGATATTACTTTGATCAGGCAAAATGACATTGAGTTTGGTGACTCGTTATTCATCCTTATTCAAACGACATGATCCTTGTCGAGGTGAATATCCAAACTTGTTAAGGTCATTTGATAGTGAGGGGTTATCTCGGCAAACGCACCCCTTCCTAATCAGTTAATACATTGGATTGATTGTTCATAATATTTAATTTTTTTCATTCCTAAATATATTAAAAAAATTAAAATTATTAAGAGTGAATAATATAATTCTCGGTGCTATGACATACATATTTTTTTTAATATTTGTTAAAATATATTTTCAAATAATTTTTAATAAAAGATTAAAAAATAACTAAAGCGACAAAGACTAAATATTTTTTTATTATGTTACAATAGAATTTGACATTTGGATAAAGAAAGTGTGTGAATTTTTTTTAAGAAAATTTAAAAAAAATTAATAAATTAAAAGCTATTGGTGTTGAAATTTAAATTCGAATATTATTAACAAACAAATACAAAATTATTGAAAGCATTTTCAATAATAGTGTTGTTCTCAGTTGGCTTACAACACATTACACAACCCCAAAGTAAAATTCCAAGGGGTAGCAAATTTAACAAAGCGAGTAACATCTTTTATACACTCGAGCGAGTAGTCCCAGCCCAGCGCAGCTGGAAGATTCCAAAGCGCAGGGAAACGTACCATTGCCGGGGCTGGGCTCCACCACATGTCCCTCTTAAACCCCAGTCTAGATTTTCCAATTTAACTCTAAAATCTTTTACCGTTGGCACTTCGCCTTTTCCACTTTTTCTTTACCGTTATCGGGTAATTACTAGACCCAAACCCGATTTTCTAGCTCCACTCGTGGGCCACGTGACTTCCCTCACGAGATTAGTGCAACTTGAGCCGTAAAAAGCGAAACGACTTTTATTTGTAAATTTCGCACGTGACAACAAAAAGGTCCGTCATCTGTCCACATGTGAATTCCTTTTTTTTTAATATATATATATCTAATGCATTTTAACAAAAACAGAAAAATGTTTCAGTCACCGACGACTGCCAACTGTGCATGAGGACATATCATGTCCGTAGAAAATCCTCCGGTAGTGTATGACTGGTTGAAGCTGACACGAGGCCACGTCACTTAGCTACGTTCACAGGTGGCAAATTTTAATAACCGTCAAACTGTCAAATACACGTGTCAGTTAATATTCTAACTATCGAGGAAGACCAATGAAGGTCGCGTACTAGTAATATGTTTATTTTTTTTTTATAATAATAATAATAATAATAATAATAATAATAATAATAATAAAAAGACAACAACCAGGTTAGGTTGTCTTGTCAAACAGGTCTGTTGAAGTATCAAACTCTATAAATACCAACATTTTCTCCTCCATTTCCCTCCTCCTTTTTCTCTTCCTTTCGGTTAAATATGTTTTCTATTCACATTTAGTGTTTCTCCTTTTAGGGTTCTCTCCCTTTTTCCCCCATAAACACCATTTCCCTCCTTTATAATATTCATTTCTGCTATTGGTTTTTGAGTTTCTATTGGTTTGGTGTATTCGGATTCAGGTTTTTCAACTGAGAGCTCCATTTTAGAGATCAGTTTCGTGTTCGGACGGTCAAAAAATAAGCTGTTTTGTTTTACTCGTGAATCAGGTAAGTTATGTTTTCTATATTGTTAAATGAATCTCAAATGCCCTCTCTTTTGCACTGACGGCGTTGCTGGAATCAATAACATGAAAATATATCGGCTTTTGTCGTCATCCATGTTTTATTTCCATCTCCTTTACAAGATCTTTGATGCGGTTTTCTTGATCTTTTACGTTTAGTTTGGAACTTATTAAAGACAAAGCATTTTGTGGTATTAATTACGATAATAAATAACCAATAAATAAATCTGCATATATTTTAATAAATTTCAGGCGAACATTTTGTCCTTTCTTTTGCTCTTGGGTCCATCATCGTTAAACATTTTCATGTCTTAGTTTCGGACCACTTGGTAAGTCTAGCCTATGGTTTTTGGCTAATTGATTTTTCTGAATTGTTTTCGAACCGCAGAGGTTAGGAGATCCATATTATTACGGCGCATTTGTTTATTTTATATGAATTTATTTAAAGTTTATATTTTGTCGGTTGCTGTGAGCTACAGGCAACTATCGAAAAATGAATTTCCCCTAATCATTTTCCTTTGATGTGAAAGAAACCCCCCCTCCCCCAATTAAAAGATTTTCAATGACATATTCTCTATACTCTCTATATGATATGCTATTTAGGTGCCAGTTTCATCAGTATTGACTTGGCTGCAAACTGCACATGTATAGTATAAATAATGTCTCTTTTACCAAGTCTTAAATTGTTTTATTTAGTTATTTTATATTCGTGATGATTGATGAATGGCGTTTTGGTAGTTGCGTTGTCTTTTCATCGCAACAAAATTTTATATTTTTTAATTGTAACTTTGAAAGTGATGCATTAGATCTACAACATGCAATTACCTTTGTGTTTCAACCTTTGCCTATGATATGTGCACTGCATATGATATATGTTATGTTATGTTATGTGCTGCTGTTGAGTCTGAAGTTCCATTTGTCATTTATTTTCTTGGTACAATAAATTTGCCTCTAGACTAGGCGAACATTGCATATAACAAGCGACTCATGTCTTGGTGGGTGTGGTGGAGGGTAAACGCAAATTGTGCAACTACTTTATTTATACAACTTCTCTTCATTGATTTCTCATATAATTTCGTGGTCTACATTTCGATAAGAGTGTATAATTGTTTTTTAAAGGGGGATTCATTTTATTCCCTGTTGATCTTTTAGCCATTACAGAAATATGCTAAGAAAGCAATGATTTATTAAATTCTTCGGCAGGTCAATTAAAACAGTGGAGGCTGGGGTTTCGTGCATTTTGGTTCTCAAGGTTGATTGGGCATATAATGTTCGATAAGCTGCTATGAATGCGGTGTAGCTTTGGAGATGAGAAGGTATGGAGACATAATGAACATGTGCGCTGTGTTTTGGTTGAACCTCTTTGCAGAAAGGAATAATATAATTTATTTATTGAATTGTTTCATCACTAGTTTATCCGAAGCCTGCGCTTGATGGACCGCTCGCCCAATAGCAGTGACAAGAAAACGTTGAAGAGGTGGTTTTTAATAGACAAAAGGGTTGGGTAGAATAACAATTTTTCAGTGTTTGACCGAGTGGCTGTTAACATCATACCACAGTTAGTTTATAGAAGTTTAATCAAAGTATTTTGCGAGTAATCTGAACCCCAATGGAGTTGAAGTCAAATCAAGCATCTCCGGTTCTTAATGACCCTGCGCCGTTAAACAATTCAAAACTAGGCATACATTCTAGTTTGTTGCCTTATTCGCAGTCGGGAGCATCATTCTCTGGCAAGTATATAGCGATTCCTAGAAAAAAGCCGGGAAAGCTTGATGATGTTAGGTCCAGCGGATGGCTACATGCAATGAAATCCTCATCCCCTCCTCGCAAGAAGCTAATTAAGGATTTCAATGCCGAGGTTGCTTTAGACGACTTTGATATTGCTTACTGCTCCTGGGTGGTAAGCAAGCATCATTTTTGGTGTGAAATACCGTTATAAAAAAATTTCCATATATGAGTTATTCGTTCTGTTTTTTGTTCCTCTTTTATTTCTGAATGTGCAGCTTGAGTATCCATCAGCACTTAAATCTTTTGAGCAGATTATGAGTTATGCGAAGAATAAGAAAATTGCTATATTTTTAGATTATGACGGGACTCTTTCTCCCATAGTTGATGATCCGGATCGTGCCATTATGTCTGATAGTGTAAGAATTTTCACTTCAACTGTATTGCGTGTAGAAAGAAATTCTTTTGCTGCCTTGTGCTTGTATTAAAATTAGACATTGTTTTGCAGATGCGCTCTGCTGTAAGAAATGTTGCTAAGTATTTCCCGACTGCAATTATTAGTGGAAGAAGCCCTGATCAGGTAGAATGAGAACCTTTATTTTATTTTATTTTTTTTAAGGTTTTAAGAATATTATGCATCAGTTTTTATTTGTTTAGTTCATGTAGTTGTCATCTGGCTACCTTTAGGGTCTGATTCAATGCATTTTTATTTCATCAGGTTTATGAGTTGGTAGGACTAACAGAACTTTATTATGCTGGTAGTCATGGGATGGACATTATGGGCCCTGTCTGCCACACAATGTCTGCTGACCATCAAAACTGCATTAAATCTACTGACAAAATGGTAAGACACAATTCGGCATTTAAGCAAAGAAACCACTTTTTTTTTTTTTTTTTAATCAACTTCAGAAATTCTGAAAAAAAGAGGGACAGTATTTCTGGGAATTCATTCTACTGAAAGTAAGTTTTGTGCAAATCTTGATTTCTCACTTTTTTTTTTAAAAAAAATTCTTGTCTATTTGGTTTTGGCAGGGCAAGGAAGTAAATCTTTTCCAGCCTGCTAGAGAATTTATACCTACGATCAGTGAGGTACATAATTGTTCTGTCCAGTAGATGAAGCATAGTAATTTTGATGATCTATATAGAGAAAAAATGATTGTATATAATTAATGTTCAAGCAGGTTTTTAAAACCCTCGTTGAGAACACTAAAAGCATCAAAGGTGCAAAAGTTGAAAACCACAAGTTTTGTGTCTCTGTACATTACCGTAATGTAGATGAGAAGGTGAACATCCCCATATTGTTGATGGCATTATCACTTTATTTCATAATATGGCTGGCTTACCATTATTAGCACACACTCTTGGTTCTGATTGCAAAATTTAAGATGTTCTCTGTTCCTTTCTGTCCATAGAACTGGCCCACAATAGCACAATGTGTCCATGATATTCTTAATGACTATCCTCATTTGCGATTAACTCACGGGCGGAAGGTATGTAATTTGGATTGATATGAGTTCTGATATACATTCGTTCCTGATAGTGCTGCGTATTTGAAGTAAAACAGTGTAACCTTTTATTCGTAACATGAAACAGGTTTTAGAGGTCCGTCCTGTGATTGACTGGAATAAGGGTAAAGCGGTGGAATTTCTATCTCTTGGTAACTTAACTTTGCTCTCATGAAGCATCATCTCCTTTCTGATGTTTGGTTTCTATATCTAATTTTTTTTTTTTTAAATAAAAAAAAATAAATTAGATGTGTATGTTTTTGGTGTTAGGGCTAAGTAATAGTGACGATGTGCTCCCAATCTACATAGGAGATGATAAGACAGATGAAGATGCATTTAAGGTATTATCTCATATTTTTATAATCAATTTCATGTTTGATTACAAAGAAATCCCGAATTGATGTTTCATAAAATCAGGTCTTACGGGAAGGGAAGCGAGGTTATGGAATTCTGGTATCTCCTGTTCCCAAAGAAACAAAGGCATTTTACTCTCTCAGGGACCCTTCCGAGGTGCAAATCTTCTCTGGCTCTCCTCGCTTTCGGTACAAATTTTGGGCTCTGCTTTAGTCTGATAAAGATATGCAATGCAGGTCCAGGAATTTCTCTCGGCCTTGGTGCGTTGGAAGAAGCTTGAAGAAGCTAGAACATGGAAGAAGGGGCACTAGTAATCTGCACAGATTGTTATGGACGGATGGTTCCAAAATTAGATTTCTGATAAATCAAGGCTGTTGGGTTTGGGCGGCGGCATTATCTGCAATTTAGAATGGAGCCACTTTTAATTATCAATAGCTGAGTAATTTTTCTTTTTTCCATTGTTAATTATCAACTGTATTTATACTTAGTAATTCTTGATTAACAGAATTAGTTAATTCTATTTGACTGGTTAATGATAACTGTTCTAACTGTGATTCTAACTATCATCCTCGCTGTCCAACTTCTTTACTAACTGAAGACTTAAACATTCTTCACAATTCTCCGCCTTGGTTATGAATCAGTTTGCTGAGCTTGCTTCCTCCTACATGACTTACATCATCTCTTCAACAGGAACTAAGTGTAGGCAATACCTAAACTTAGAGACTGTCAAGGTTTTGGTCAACATATTTGCAACATTATCATCAGTATGAACCTTCACTAGATCAATGATCCTTTTTGAAACTTCTTCTCTGAAAAAATGACATTTCAAATTAATGAGTTTTGTTCTTTTATGATACATTTAATTTTTGCTCAAACGTATTGCACTTTGGCTATCACAATTGATGATGAACTTCTTTTGTTTTAGTCCCAACTCTAACATAAAACCACACAGCCTAGCCTCTTTTACAGCTTTTATAATAGTAACATACTCTGATTCAGTTGTAGACAATGCTACAATCTGCTGTAGAGTTGATTTCTAAGACACAGAACCATTGAATAAGGTGAAGATATAACCAGTTCGTGACCTTCTCTTGTTCAGATCCCCAGCAAAATCAGCATTTACATATCCCTGTAGTTCTTGGATCTGATTCCCATAATTTTTAAACTTCAAACCTACTCTTGAAGTGCCTTTTAGATATATGAAGATCCACTTAACTGCATCCTAGTGCTTTTTACCCAGATTAGCTCTATATTTACTTACCACACTTACTGCATAAGCAATGTCAGGCCTAGTGCCTATCATGACATACATGACACTCTCAACTGCACTTGCATAGCATACTTTGATCATTTTACATTTTTGTTCATCTGTTATAGGACTATCATTTGCTGAGAGCTTAAAATGAGCTCCCAAAGGACAACTTACAGGCTTTGCATTTGACATCTTAAACTTCAAGAACTTTACATATATATGCTTGTTGTGAAACAAACAACATGCCTTTATCTCTAACTCTTGAAATATCCATGCCTAAAATCTTCTTTGCTTCACCAAGATCCTTCATTTCAAATTCTTCCTGAAGGTTGTTCTTAAGATTTTGAATTTTTGACATCATTTTGCTTGCATTGAGCATATCATCTACATAAAGGAGTAAAAATATTGCCCTTTCGGTACCAACATGTCTATGGCAAACACAGCAGTCATAACTGCTTCTTTGATAACCATTCCTGACCATGAATTCATCAAATCTTTTGTACCATAGTCTTGGTAATTATTTTAAACCATAAAGGAACTTCTTAAATAAGCTAACATGATTTTTCTTCTCTTGACATTTAAAGTCTTTAGGCTGCATCATTAGTATTTCTTTATCAAGCTCCCTATGCAAGAACATTGTCTTAACATCCATCTGTTCTAATTCAAGATTGAATTTTGCTATCAAAGTCAACAACATCCTTATTGAGTTATGTTGACTACCGGAGAGAAGACTTTTGAATAGTTTATACCTTCCCTTTGTGTATAACTTTTGGTTACAAGTCTAGCTTTATACCTGACTATATCCCAATTTGACATTCCTGGCTTTTTCTTAAATATTCATTTGCTTCTGACTATTTTATTTTCCCTTGGTCTTGGTACCAATTTTCATGTTTCATTTTTAAGCAATGAATCAATCTCTTCATTCATTGCAGTAAGCCACTTCTCCCTTTCATTACCTTGAATGGCTTCTGTATAAGTGGATGGTTCATCACCAATACAATCTTCCATGGTAGAAAATGCATATGCTATTAAATTAGCATATCCATACCTTGAAGGAGGTCTTATTGTTCTCTAGTTCTGTCTCTAATTAACTAATATCCATATGATAATTGTTGTTGTTCATCTGCAGTTTCCTATTCTAATACAGTTTCATTTTCATCAGATTTTAGTGTTGATTTCTCTACCTCGATCTGAATAGTCTCAGGTTTCTTTCTATTACTCTTCTGCTGATCAACAATTTCAATTGATTCACTTCTCTTATTTGAATTCAGTATAGTATCTTTATTAAACACAACATCCCTACTTATAATGTACTTGGGAGGGTTGAGATCAGTGCACCATATCTTGAAGCCCTTTACACCTTTAGGATAGCTGAGAAAAATCCCCTTCAAAGCTCTAGGTTCTAATTTTCCCTTCCTAGTGTGTACATATGCAGGACAACCAAAGATTTTCAGTTTTTGGTAGTTAGGAGGCTTATCTGGCTATATTTCTTGTGGTGTCTTCTCTTTTAGAGTCTTTGTAGCAATTCTATTTATCAAATATGCTACAATAACTACTACCTTTGCCTAGAATATCTTTGATAACTTTGAATGACTAAGCATGCATCCTAACTTCTCAACATGGTCATATTCATCCTTTCAGCCACCTTATTTTGTTGTGGTGTCTCTTTAACTGTCCTATGTATTGCTATACTTTTTTTTTCACAGAAGTTATTGAATTCTCTATGACAGAATTCAAGTCCATTATCAATTTTTAGAACTTTCACCTTCCTTTCAGTTTATTTTTCCACCAAAGTTTTCCAGTTTTTGAAGTAATCGAACACTTCATCTTTTGTTTTCAATACATACACCCATAATTTTCTTGAGAAATCATCAATCAAGGACAAGAAATACCTCCTTCTACCTACAGATTTTACTTATGCTAGCCTCCATAAATCAGAATGAATATAGTCTAGAATATTTTTTGTAATGTGTTTTCCTTTTTCAAACTTAAATTTGCATGCTTTACCAAGATCACATTCTTCATAGAAGTTTAGTTCTTTAATGTGATCAAATCCTAGTAGACCCTGATTGCATAATTCCTTTAATCCCTTCTGGCCTATATGTTCTAATCTCAGGTGCCATAACCTGGTTCTATCCAATTATGAAACTACAGAAATTGATGCTAAACCATTCAATGTCTCATCATTAAGAACATATAAACCATTAGACATGCTACCCTTTAATACCACCATAGAGCCTTTTATCACCTTTAGCTTTCCTTTTTCAGCCTTAATCGTATAGCCTAACTTGTCCAGCATTCCAAGTGATACTAAGTTCCTTTTTAAATCAAGAACATGCTTGACATCTTGTAATTCCATGATTGAACCATCAACTAATTTTATCCTGACATTTCTAGCCCCAATCACAGTGCAGACAACATTATTTCCCATCAAAACCTTACCTCTATAGCTTGAATTATAGGTAATAAAGGAATTCCTATATGGGCACATATGAAATGAACAGCCATAGTCTAAAATCTATTGTTTTTCTGTCCTTTTTACTGTTGCCACAAATATTCTATCTGACTCATATTCATCACAAGAGGAGCTGCTATCTTCAGAAGCCACTGTGGCCTTTCCATTGTCTTTCTTAGTTTGATTTTGCTTATTCTTTTTCTCAGGACAATCTTTCTTGAAATGTCGCTTCTTATGGCATTGAAAACGTTTAAATTTCTTGTTTCTTGATTTCGATCTCTGCTGATTTTTCTCTTTTGTATTCTTTTTCTTATCAGTTTTTCCTTTTCCAACATAAGCCTCACTCTGTCCTGCTTCTCTGACTTTATCTCTTTTCTTTAATTCTTTTGAATTCAAAGCTGCTTTCACATCTTGCATTGAGATTAACTCCCTGCCGAGTGTTAATGTGTCCATAAAATGCTCATATGACTCAGGGAGAGAGCTTAGCAACAGCATTGCTTGATTTTCATCCTCTATTTTTACATCAATATTCTCTAAGTCTAAGATTATATTATTAAATTTCTCAAGGTGTTTTTTTATTGATCGGCTTTTTTTCATTGCAAAGGTATAGAGTCTTCTCTTTTTGTAGAGTCTGTTGGCTAGAGATTTTGTCATATACCTGGCCTCCAACCTCTTTCAAAGACCAGCAGCTGTTGTTTCTTTCGAGACTTCTCTAAAAATCCCATCTCCCAAACTCCAAACCAAAGCACTATGTGCTTTATTTAAAATTTCCTTCTTTGCTTTTTCTGTCAATGTTGATGGCATTCTATCTTCCCCTAACATGCATCTTCTAACCTTTAATGCACTAAGATTGCTCTCATCTTGATCCTCTACAAGTTAGAGTCATTATCACCGTTAAATTTTTCAAGTTTAAACTTAGGTTGAGCCATTTTCTTCAACAACAACTTTCCAGGCTTTGAAACCGTTTTGTTGGATCGTTAATGCACTCAATTCACTAGACAAAGAATCAAATTTAACCATGCATGAACTTATACTGACTCCAGCAACCAAGACCAGTAAGCAGTTTCATAGATAAATTCCAGATTAAGAGTTAAACAAGCAATCAATCAAGAAGTGATTAATCAAAGCAAAACAATCATCAATCAAATGCAGAAACAAGAAGACTAGCGTGGTTCGGTAATTAACCTTTATCCACGGCAAGAAACAACAGCAAGAACATTCATTTCATAAATTCAAGATGTATAAGAATTGCAAGAATTATAGATCTTGAGTGCAGTGATCTTACTCAAACTTTAAACCTCAAAAATCTCACTCAAGTTTAACCACTAATTCTCTTGAATTTCAAGATACAAGAAGAATGAATTTTTATTTAACAGTTGCCCTTAAATGAATTCATCAACTGTATTTATATTCAGTAATTCTTGATTAATAGAATTAGTTAATCCTATTTTACTGGTTAAATGATGACTGCCCCAACTGTGATTCTAACTGTCATCCTTGATGTCCAACTTCTTTACTAACTGATGACTTAACCATCATTCACAGAAGTATACATATATTTTTCAAAGTTGTTGCTTATAATCTATACCATCGTGGGATAAATCATTAAGATTTCATTTCATATTGCACGAGTATAAGAGTATTAAATGTTAAATATTAATGAAAAAAAGACTCCTTATTCAACTTTAGTTTGGCTACGAAATCCAATGATTTTTCCCAAAGCTAATGCTTTTGAAATATAACAATTGATAGTAGTGACAGTAGAATCAATCTTAAATACTGCTGCAACTTCGAGTTCATTTATGGCCTCTTCATTTTCACCTGTGACTCATCATCAAGACCGATGATTACAAATACAATATTTGATGTAGAAAAGTTTGACGGCAACAACTTTGACATGTGCTAGCATGAAATGCTCGATGTGCTTTTCTAACAAGGGCAAGATATTTCTCTCGAAGAAAAATAGCTAGATGAGATTAATGAAAAAAAAGGGACTAGGATTAGTCTACTAGCATATGGTACAGTACGATTATATCTCACATGCTACAATACAATTATACCTTACCAAAGAACTAAAGTATCTATTCATGAGACAAACATGTGTGCAAGAGAGTTGTGGATGGAGCTGGAAAACAAGTTCATGAAAAAGAGCAATCATAATAAGCTCTACATGAAGACAAGGTTATACCACTTCTAATACATGTCAAGTACTATTATGAGTCATCATATCAATAGATTTGATTTATCAATGACTGATCTATTGAACTTGGATGAGAAATTAAAGGATGTTGAAAAGAAGTCGAATTGTTAGCTTCTCATCTTGTGAATATGATCATCTTATAACCACCTTGCTTCATGAGAAGGAAATTATAACTTTTTGATGAGGTTACTACTATTTTGAACTCTATGAAATAAGAAAGAAGAGCTAGGAAGAACACATATATGCATCATAAAAGGTTCATGCATTTAAAAGCCAAACCAGGCATAGATAAGTTTCTTTTTTTTTTTTTTCGCTAGAAAGTTCATTAAAAGAAACATTGACTTAAGTTAAAAAAAAAAGGATAAAGTTGCTTTAGGTCATGTCTAGCTATATGTGATGATGACAAGTCAAATTTTGCTCTGTCCTATTTTTATTTAGCACCACTTTCTAACAAATGGTTGTTCAACTTAACATGTTCTTTTCATATAAGTTTTAAGGAATGGCTCTATAAAATCTCACATCGATTGGGTAAAACTTAGAAATATTTCTTACAAGTATTTTAAATTTTTTTAATTAATATAAGGTTTTTTTGACTCAAAACTTGAAATTTTGAATGTTAGGACTAAAAATGTAAGAGACTAAGATTTAAGTTTGTTGTGCTACCTTAAACTATGTCAAAGTAGCTAATACCATGGTATGTTGACCTAAATCATTACAAATAGTATTAAAACTAATTTGTCAAACTGAAAATGTATTAACAAGGATGTTGAGCCTTAAAAAAAGTGTGGTTTAAGTCAAGTTTAAACATGTACTTTATAATTGCTTTATCATTTTCTAACTAGTACGAGGTTTTTGGAGTATATAATTTAAAATCTTGGGTGTGACAAACAAAACCTTGATGAGATAGGTTAATTAATTTTTGTAATATAACAATTTTATAAATTTTAAAATAAATCATGAACATATTATAATATTATTTTAAATAAAAATAATCATTATAAGATACTAAAATAAATTCTTTAAATAAAAATCAAAATAATTACATAATATAGTTCAATAATTAACATCCATAGCAAAATAATAAAATAATTAATGTCTTAAATTTTAATATCATAATGCTACAATACTACTACTTTTTTTATTTTTTATTAATTCCTCCATCTTCTTTGATTTCCTTTATCAAAAGCACATAAAATTGATACTTCACTCTTGCAATATCAAAGATAAAATTTTAATTTATTACTAAAATAGTTGAGATGATATTTTATGAATAGTTATAAATAATGAAAATTAAAATAATATTTTAAATTTATTTCATTTGTATCTTCACAATATGTATGGCATTTAGTTTTTGTAAAAGAACTTAAACTTAAACCTGAGCTTGATGATAGAAACAAACTTGTAAAGAACCTAGTTTGTTAATATTAAATAAAATTAAAAGTAATTAAAACTTAATTAAATGTGTAGTTAATAATTTCATACTTTTAATTTCAACCCATAACCAATCTTGAGTACACATCAAAACTTTCGATGTCTTAAAATGTAATTTACTATAATGTGGACTTGTAAATCTTTCATTAGTATTGAAAGTAGATTAAGATGTAACTGTAGAAATAGGAATGGCTAAAACATCTCTTGCAATATCATGCAAAGTAAGATATTTAGACATGTTTACTTTTTACCAAGTCAATATATCAAAGTTAAAAGTTCTAAGTAAGACAAGTTCCTTTAAATAATGGCTTAGCTCTCACTTAACATATTCACTATTAGTAGTATTGCAAACAAATAAGTCAAATGATAACAAATGATCTACCTTTTTTACTAAAACAGAATTTGACTCAAAAAATGAAATAACTAAAAATTGATGAATTTTTCTTTCTATTTATACTTTAATTGATATTCTTTCACCAATTTATAACACTTAAAACAAATCATACGAATATTCTCAATTTTAATTAAAAATTTAGTTTTATAAATCTTAAATCTTGAACAATTTCAACTTAAATCTCGAATCCAAAATAATAGCTACAACCATTATTCCATGAATCACATTATAATATTTCTCAAATTTTGCTATCATATGTGATGCCATATTTTTTACTTCATCATATATTGAAGTACACTACTCTATAATTGATAACCTAATTTGACAAATCTTTAGAAAGTAAAGGTTAGATATAAGATATTGAGTAGACAATTCAGTCACTTCATAAAATATTTTTAATCTATTACAAATCTCTTTTCCCAATAACTAATTTTCTTTAAAAGGCAAATATTTATATTTTGATTTCTTTTATTTTAAATGACAAAAAATATTTTTGTATATAAAAGTAGTTTAAAGTACCAAATATGTAGAATTCCATCTAGTTTTACAATCAAGAGATAACTTCTTACTTGTTTAGATGTTTAAATGACGAGAAACTTTAGCAAATTTTTTTCTCTCTTTTAGGTGTCACTATCCAACATGCAACATTACTATGAATTTTCTTAGTACTCTCACCGATCACATCTAATCCTTCCTTCACTATCACATTCAAAATATGTGCCTTACAAAGCATATAAAAAAATTCACACCTAATAAAAATGAATTGCCAGACATTTTCTCAGCAAGATGATTAATCTTGACATCATTGGTACTATAATTGTCTACAGTTAAAGTAGAAAGGTTCTTATTAATATTCCAATCCAGTAAACACTCCATCAACACATTAATAAGTGCATCAAAAGTATGCAAATATGGTACATATATAAACCTAATACAAAAAATAATAAATAATTAAAATAAAATATTATAAATTATATTGAATACAACAAAACCTACAGATATAAATATATTTGAAAATAAATTCATGTTATAAAAATACATTATAGTTCGACTTTGCAATGTTCAAGATTCATCTATGAAATATTCTGTGATGTCCATGGATCCCCTCTTTTGATGATTAAAAGTCCACGTATTAGTAGTATTACAATTATGCTTTAATTACTTTCTAACAAATTCATTATTTTAACCTTCTTATAATCATATATCTTTAAGACATGATTCTTAATTGTGTTACGAGAAAACATCTTAAATAATGGTTGAACAAAATTAATAAATCTTATAAATCCAACATGTTCAACCATATTAAGAGGGAACTTATGTAGGATTATCATATTTGCAAGTTCTTTCCTTGAAGTTTTTTTATCAAAGCTATATGCACCAATTTTGACTTTTCCTTCACTTGTTTTTGCAGTTGTCAATAATATTTGTATATTATTTTATTTTTGATTTTGCAAAGAACATATTTTAAAATGATCATGCAAGTGTTTTGTCCAATGTTTCTTATTCTCTTCTAACTTTTTATCACAATAATAACAAATTGACTTGAATTCTTTATCATTTCTTTTGTTTTTTAAGTGATTTCAATATTATATTTTTACTTTCTTTTTGGAGTATCATCAACATCATATTCAGCTTCAAGAATTAGTGTTGGATTTATCTCATTATTCAATATTTCTTTTAGCATATCATCAAATTGTGTGTGAGGTTTATCATCAACTGGTATAGACATTTTTTTCTCCTCTTAAATTAAAAAAGTAATCTAAATTAATATAAATAATTATATCAGTATCTAATAACTAAAAAAATTCTATAATATGTATTGTCTACACTATTATATGTAAATAAAAAAATACATGTGATATTATAATCTTTTATGAACAAAATAAAATTTAAAAGTACTAAATATAAATTGACAATAATAATTTAAAAATATTCAAGTAAATAAAATTTGGTTTGGTTTGGCATTAAAAAGTACTCTTTAATTTTGCGACAATTGAAAGAAAGTCAATTGAATTTGAAAATTTACTTTTAGTTTGGATTTCAATTTGTGGTAATACCAGAAGAAAAAAAAAATGAAAGGGAATCTTGTACAGAGTTTAGAGCACTTGACTTTGACTTGATTTTGAAAATTTGATTTGTGGAACTAAAAGCTGAAGAGATTTGAGACAAATTTAATTTGCAAAAACCCTTAATTGATTTAGGGAGGAGAAACTTATAAAGTATTATTCCATAGTATGATACTCAAATCCATTAATTGATTTAAAATTAATGATTTGAAAAATTGCAAAGGTCATGGTGGAAAGAAATATAGTTAACCAGTTTAGAAATTAATAAGTTAAGGTTTTTTTTTTCAAAAACTTTTGTTTATGTATTTTATTTTTACAATATTAATTAACCTCACAATTTTTTATTATTAATTATATTATAGATTTTAAAAATTATAATATAAAAATTACACTTAAATATATAAAATTTAATTTATAAATTATAAAATAATTATATTATATTTTAATAGAGAATGGAGTAGAGGCAGGGTAGAGAGTATTAAACTAATGCCCATTCCATTAGTAAATTGTGGGTTAATTTCTCCTCATTTTCCTTTTTATTTTTTATAAATTCATCTGAATTCTTTTTCATTAGAGGTAGTCCCTATAAGGTCCTAAACTCATGAAAAATTTTGCTTTCTCCAATGTTAAAGCGAATAATATGATGCTAGTTGGGCTGGTTTATCATAGGTTCTTCAATTTCAAAGAAATTACTAGTGTAATTATTTATATGGCCAATAATAAAACTTGCAAAGTTGCTGAGGTTGGCTCCATTCGCTTGAATAATCATGATAGATCCATTAGTATCCCAGCAAGATTTTAGTATGTGCCAAAGTTTGGTAAGAATCTCATCTTTTTGAGTACTTTAAAATCTAAAGGTTTCACTATAATGATTCGAGATGAGATTATGATAGTTATCCTAGATGCACTAATAGTGTGGTGAAAGGACTCAGCAAATGTATATGCTGATATTATGAGATTATGACATATGCATTTGGGACATGCATGAGAAAGCTTTGCAAACATTAGCTAAGAAAGGCTTGTTAAAAGGACAAAAGTTGGCAAGTTTGATTTTTGCAAAGAATGTATTTTGGAAAAGTGACCAATTGATTTTTTTTAATAAGTCTTTAATTTTTTTTTTATTTTTACGTTCCCTCTAGTAGTTGTTACCATTAACTCTTCACTCATGTTGGGTATTTATATCTCCTTAATACTATATGTGGGGTAAGTATTTCAAATCCATCTTTTTTATTTTTCTCTAAAAATAACAAAGCATATAGCTTACGCAATTAGTATTAACAAATTAACAAGAAATGAGGCATAATTTTCATTTTCTTTATAGAATGCTGTGGACATGGCTTATTGATTTTAATTGCTGCAAGCTTGACAACTCTAAGCTAAGATTGTTATTTTTCTTTAACAAGGTTGGTTTTGTTATAGTTTACTTGTGAGAAAATGTTGTTTTTTTTTTTTTTTCTGTCATTGCAATAACACCAATATTACTCATAACCACTTTGTGACAATGTATTTGCATAATAATTAAATAAAACAAGTTAAGATAAAAGAAAGTTTACATTAAATCTTCTGTACTAAAAGAAAAAAATGGAGAGCTTTGAGAGAGAAAGAGAAAGTTTAAACAATTTTTGAAGAAAATGGTAATTTTCATTAATTCTTGCACACCTAATACAAAGTGAACTCCTTTTATTTATAGAAGGGCTAAGCTTACTATGAGACAAAAAATATTGAATACAAGATAAGATACAAACACAAACTTAGATAAGATGAGATTACTCCTTATTTTCTTATTGGTAAAAAAATAAAACAACTTAGATACTAAATATCTCTAGCCATGACGATGGTATGATAAGAAAATATATTCTATCATTCAAAAAAACCACGAGTCTTAGATTAATTTGGAGTTCATCTAATTTTTTTATGGCTTATTTGGGTCTTGTGCTAATGGGCCTCCAAAAGGATTACAATTCGAGTTTGCATCCATTTAAATTAGATTTTTCACAACAAGCTTATTAAAGTTGTTAAGAGACTAATATATGCATCTTTAACGTCTGCATCACTAATTAACTAGGCAAAGCTTACTAATTAATGTTTACCTTACAAATTTAGGCCACCATCTAATTGAGAAATTTCTAACTATATGAGGCACTATAGGCATTTCAGGAAACTACTCTTTTACTTAATAATTCCAATGAAGGTTCCATGAAATCTCATAAAAAGTAGTAAAAGCATCTTTTAATAATTCAAAAACTTGGGGATTTGTTCTTTTAAACTTTTAGAGAGAAGGTTTTACATCGTTTGGGATGATTTTTTTTCCATTTTTTCATAGTGTTAAGACTATTTTTTAAACCAATTTGGAAAGACTATATTACAATCTTCTAGTCAAAATTGAATAAACCAAGTATGAGATTAGTTTTAATTTTAATAATGCAACATATACACCCAGCTACTTTGATAATTAAAATAGTTAATGTAGTTAGCCGCATATATCTAATCTTTAGTGTGTGATGTTTCCATTGTAATAACCTTTAGGATGAAAAACTTGGAGTAAGAAATATCAATCATGTACCAAGCATAAGAAAATTTAATAAAACCAAAATTTTCTTATACAAATACTGATTCTTATGAAGCAAAAATGGGCAAATATTATCCCTTAAATAGATGCCATCAATTTTTAGTGAGAACTATGCTTACTTTCAATAACAGTTACTGTTTTGGATATTAAAATTTAAATAGAAATTCTTTTTCCAGTTTCTTTATAGCGAAATTTCTTCCTCATTTTGTTATCAAATTTATAAGAGGCACTAATAATTCTCTTTCCAATTTTTTAGTGCATAAGTTTTTACAGAACTTCTCCTTAGTGCATAAGTTTTTACAGAACTTCTCCTTACAGATAAGCAAAACCTTCTAAAGAAAAAAGAGAAAAAGCTTCATCTTTATTGACATAGCTCTTAATCAACAAATAAAAAAAAAAGGAAACTTAAAGAAGAGTTCCCATTTAAGCCCTCATTATCCAAAATAGTTACTATAATTAAAAGCGAGCATACTCAATTAAGCCCACTAGAAATTGCTGACATCTATTTAAGGGACTCTATCTTTACTTCTTAAGAATGGTACTTCTATGAGAAAATTTTAAAAGAAATTAGTTTTATCAAACTTTATTATGTTTAGCACAGGACAAATATTTCTTACTCCAAGTTTTTCATTCTGAGAGTTATTACAATGGAAGAATAAAGATTTTGATGATAAACCCTGCACATTAAAGGACAAATATATGTGGCTAACTACATTTAACTATTTTAACTATTGAAATAATTAGGAATATATGTTACATTATAAGAATCAAAAGTAATCTCATAACTAGTTCATTTAATTCCGGCTAAAAAATTGCATTACAATTTTTCAGAGTTGGTTTAAGAAATGGTTCTACTATTATGGAAAAATGGAAAGTCATCCTAGAAGATATAGAGCCATGTTTTTAGAAATTTAAAAGAATTAATCTTTAAGTTATTGAATAATTAGAATATGTTATCCTTAATTTTGTTGTTTTTTTTATGAGATTTAATGGATACTTCATTGGAATTATCATGCTGAATAATCCATAAAAAAAGCTAGATTACTCTAAATTTATACAAAACATGTGGCTTTTTTTTTTAATAACAAAGAATTTTACTTTCTTATCCTATCATCCAATTGTTTAGAGATATTCAGTGTTTGTGTTGTTTGTTTTTTTTAACTAATAGAAAGATAAGGTGTAATCTCAACTTTATCCAAGTTTGTGCTTATATCTTATTATCTTATCTTATTTTATATTCAATGTTATTTGTCTCATTATAAACTAAGCCCTTTTATAAATAAAAAATGTTCATTTCATATTAGGAATGTGATTCAATAGGTATAAGTAGAAGCAGAATTTATGAACACATTAATCTCACAACTTTTCAATAAACCTAAAAAAAACAAAGATTTAGGAATATAGGAAAAAAAAAACCTTCACAGAATATTTTATCAATAATTTTATTTTCTTCCAAAAAGTCCTCGATAGCTACACAAAAATTACGAATATATAGAAAAGCATTAAACGAGCTTAGTTACTTAAATACCCAACAAATAAGACAATAAAATAAATAAGTACTTAAAAAAACCTATAAATTAAAGTGTTTATTTCTTATGCCTTTCTTTTGTTGTATTTCTCCGTGAATTTTAAAGCTGCTTGGTCTACATCATCCTTCTCAGATTCTCAGATTGAAGAGAATTAGTCCTCAAATTCGAATCTACTATCAAAGAATTACGAACATATGGAACCAAATGTTTGACATTGAACACATTAGTAGTCTTGATATGGCTTGAGAGTTTCAATTGACAAGCATTAGTATTGAATTTCTCAATTACTTCCAACAAATCAATCTTCCTAGCAGCAAACTTGTTATACTCACTCACTAAAAATCTATCTTTTGTCAAGATAGTCTATACAAAGTTTCCTACCTTAAACTTATCGCTCGTCTTTTTTTTTAACTACAACCATCTTACATTTAACAATAGATTCTTATATATGATAAATAGTTGCTTAATAAGTTTTTTATAATTAGGAAATTAAATCTTAAGCCTTGACATTAACTCGTTTTAAATTAGGAAGAAGAGTCAAGTTTAGTGGTGCACGAGAATTATAGCTATATATGATTTAAAATAGATTAAATTTGGTACTCCTATTAATAGAATTATTGTAAGCGAACTTGGTCTAAAATAGCTTTTGATCCCAAGACTTTAAATGTTCACTTACTAAACATCATGACAAATCTTTTAAAGAATGGTTAACAACTTCTATTTACCTATCAGCCTGAAGATGATAAGCACTAGTAAAGTTGAATTTAGTGTTAGACAAATGCTATAAGTATCGCTAAAAGTGGCTGAGGAATTGAGTATCTTTATTAAAAATAATGGATCAAGGCACTCTATTTAATCGATAGATATCCCAAAAATACATTTATTCCGCATTAATAGCATTTAAGGTCTTCTTGCAAGCCTCAAAATAAGCCATTTTTAAGAATCTATCTATTACCCTAAAAAGAGTATCATGCCCACATTCTATTCTTGACAACCAACGACAAAATCCATGCTAACATTCATCCACAGTCTTTTTGGTACAAGCCAAGGTATATAAGACCCACATTGGTAAGCTTCCTCTTTGACATTTGATAGATCCTACTAGCAACTTTCTTATGCAAGTAAAGCCAAAAGAACAGATCTGTTATAAGCTTGAAAGTTTTGTCACGCCCCGCATAGTCTTCATTATGCATTTCTTGAATAATCTTTAAACGCAAACTTCTCTTGAGAATACACAATTGATTTCTTTTGAATAGAAACCATCGTGCATAGTATAATTATCTCGATGTTAGTAGACAAATAATCTTAAAATAGATCAAAGCCTAGTACCTTGGTCTATATGTGCATCATTTCTACTTAGGGCATTTGCTACCTTGCTTACAATTCCTGATTTATACTTAATTTTAAATTAAAATGGTTGAGTGTAAGCAACTCAATGCATATTTCTAGAAGATAGTTTATTTTGACTATGAAGGTGTTTTAATGCCTCATGGTTGAAATATAGAATAAACTCATTATATAGCAAATAAGAACTCCAAAACTTCAAAGCTTGAACAAAAGCATAAAATTCCACATCATAGGTATTATAATTAAGTTTGTATCTACTCGATTTCCCACTAAAATAAGCCATAAGCTTGCTCCCTTGACTTAAGACAACTTCAATGCCCATTCTAGAAGCATTACAATGCAATTCAAAAGGTTGAGAAAAATCTAGTAAAATAAGTATAGGAGTATTTTTAAACTTCTACTTTATTTGTTCCATGCCATATTTGCTTCTGCAATCCATAAAAATTTTTTAGCCTTTATACAATTTATAAGTAGTGCAATAATAATACTAAAGTTAGGACTAAAGCATTTGTAAAAAAGCATTAGCCTATGAAAGCTACGGACCTTTTAAATAATAGTAGGAATTAGTCATTGTCTTACAACTATTATCTTAGACTCATTTATAGATAGACCGTCTTTGGATACCACATTGCCTAAAAATAAGATTGAATTTGTCATAAAAAAGCATTCGATCATAGCCATTAAGAACTTCTCCTCTCGTATTATGTCTAAAACCTCTCTTAATTACTAAAAGTACAAGTGAGTAGTGTATGTATGTATATATATGTATATATATATTAAGATGTTATCAAAATAAACGATAAGAAATTTACCAATGAATGGTCTAAAAATCTGGTTCATAATCTACATAAAGGTGTTTAAAGCATTAGACAGCCTAAAAGACACCACTAACCATTCACACAAGCCTTATCTAGTTTTGAACGTAGCTTTCATTCATCTCTCAAACGTATATGAATCTAATGATAACTACTCTTCAAATATAGCTTAGTAAACATAGTAGCACCACTCAATTAGTTTAACAAGTCATTCAAATAAGGGATAAGAAATCTATAGCTAACTGTAATATTGTTAATAGCCTGATTGTCTATACATATTCTTTATATTTTACCTTTTTTTAGGATAAGCAATACTAGCACTACACAAGAACTAAGATTCTCTCTAATATGACCCTTAAACAATAAAGCTTCACTTGATGTCGAAACTCCTTATATTTTTTAAAGCTTATATGATAATGTAGTCAATTTAGCAAACTAGAGCCTAACATTAAATCAATATGATGTTGAATATCTCTCAATGGTCTGATAAGCCATATGAAAATACATTAGAAAATTCCTCTACTAACTTATTTACAAGATATGAAACTTTCTCTTTTTTACAACTCTTGTTTTCTTCCAATAATACAAACACTACTCCAGATTCATTTAGCTAATCCATAAACTCTCTTTTGGCTAGCAAATTCTTTCCATACTGTAAAGACAACTTTGGCTCAAATCCCTAATTAGGTAATAAAATCATCTACATTTTGTCAAATACAAAACTATATGTATTTTTATTTTACTATCATGGGTAACACCTTTATTATATTGCCATGGTTAATCCAATAAAAAATGACATGCATCCATTATAAGCACATCACACTAAACTATATTCTTATACTTCACATCAATAGAGAAAGATACCAAGTAGTATTTAGGAACTATTACCTCGAACCTTTTCTTAAGTTAAGCTAATTTGTAAGGATTAAAGTATTTCTTTGTCTTCATTTCATACTTCTTAATAGTCTCTTTAGAAACCATATTCTTATGGCTTTTTAAGTCAATTGTAAGTTTGCAAATCTTACCTATAATAGTATAAGTGGACTGAAAAATATTATGACGTAACCAATCATTCAGCTCATCTTTACAAGGTGTCAAACTTATTTATTGCTTTACAAATAAATAACCCTCATTACATGCGACTAACTCCTCTGTACACTATTCTTCAATATCGTAAATAGGATATTGTTCAGGGTATATTAAGTTGTCAATAATTAGCCCTCTCAATTCAATAAACAACCGTTTACCATACTTTTCACTCTTTTAATAATCTGCCATGCAATAACTTTACTTGCCACATTTCAAACACTACGTCCGTGAACACGATGCCATTTTTTTGCTAGATTGTATTTTTATTTGTCCTTTGTTCTATGTTAAAAGTACAACTATACTACGCGCAGGGACTAATTGAATTATTCCTAAACTACCACCATTGTTTTCCTCTTCAGCATTCCATATTTTCTTAAACAAAATTTTCTCCAAATGCAAAGCTTGTTTATGGGCTTTAGAAACATTCATAAGATGAAAAAAAATTCAAAGAGTCTTGGAATTGTTGTTTTATTCCTCTTATATATTGTGGAACCAATTAATCTTTAGACTTTGATAAATCCACACATGCTACTAACTTGTAAAATTCTATGCTATAATTATCAATAAACTGAAAACTCTATATGAAGTTTTAAAGTTATTGATATATTGTCCTCACATAATTATGTGGTAGAAATGCTGATATCATGTGCTTCATGAGTTTCTCCCAATTATTAATCTTTGGTTTGCCTTATATCCTATTTTGCTTTGTTACCACCATGCTACTGCTCGTCTTCTTAACTTTGTTGCAATTAAAAGACTATTTAATTGTTAGGTACTTCTTTGAACTCTAATATTTCCTCTATTGTAGCAACCAATCTAGGAATGCTTTAGGTTATAGACAATTGTAAAACTTCAAAATGTCCAGTTTGAAACTTGACTCTCATTTATAATTATCTTTTTTGGTCTAAAAAATGCTCCTTTGTTTTTTGTATTTCTGTAAATGGGTTTAAAGTCTTTATTTCACTGTTTTTGTAAATATACAATCTTAAAGTATGCTTTAAATTTAAAAAAAAATTAAGTGCGAAAGATATAAATTACTAACCTCTCACCATTATTTTTCTTGACATTTTTTGAATGTTGTCAAAATCTTTTAAACTCTCTAAATTTTTTCAAGATGGTGTTTAACAAGAATTTCAAGTTTAGAGACTTTAATACAATAAAATACCACATAATTTATAAAATTCTTTCCATCAAAAATTTTTTACACTCAATGGAAGTATTATGGCTACTCAATATTTCAGTAAAAAGTTTTAAATTTGAATTTTAGAATTATAAAAATATAATAGAGAGTTAAAGACCATAATTTAAATGTTACAAATTCTTAATGAATTTGTCACTTAGATTGTCCGACTTAGCCTATAAACTTCAAATTCTAATAAACAACAAATAATATACATGAATCATGGCGATATTTTATCAAAATTGACAACTTGTCTTTTATGTATTACAGATGTATGATATTTGTTACTACAATTGTAATATAGTAATATTAATGAATAAACCTTACGTTTATTTTTGGTTCAACATAATGATCTTAATTTAATGAATAAACCTTATATTTATTTTAAGTCTAATATAAATTTGTTTTCTTTCAAATATATGTGTACACTTTATTAGAAAATAAATAATCAGAGTTTCATTAATAATAATAAATTTACATACTGGAACCAAGTCATAGAACTTTTTTTGTTGATGTTAATTTTCTAGAATCATCACAGCCAACAAAATCAGAATTAAAGTAGCCAACTGTGTCTAATTGTCGATCTATCTATAAATAAGTATGTAATCTTTGGTCCTTTGAAAGTATCTTAAAACTTTCTTTACAGTGGTCCATTCCTGAGTTACTTTGATATCATCCTAATATTCTAACTACGAATACTATGTCAGGTCTTGTGCAGACTTGAGCATATATAATTCTTTTAATAGGTGAAGCAGATGAAATGTTATTCATTTGTTCTTTTTCGAGATCATTTCTAGGTTATCAGTTTAAATGAAAGTTATCTCCTTTAACAATTGATGCTATATTTGGGGAATAATTTTTTATCCGAAATTTTTCTAGAACTTTTTTGATATATGTTATCTAAAACAAACCTAAAATACTCCGATGTCTATCTCTATGCATTTTAATGCTAATGGCATAAGATACTTTGTCCATATCTTTCATTTTAAAATTTCTAGAAAAAAATTATTTCACTTCATGTAAAACCCTTTATCATTGGTCGCAAGTAGTTATCATCTATATATAAAATAAAGAAATAAATTTTACTTTCACTAATCTTTTGGTATGTACATTGATTCATAACATTCTCTTCAAAACTAAATGAAAAAATAATTTCATGAAATTTTAAATATCATTGTCGAGGAGGCTTGTTTCAATCCATATATGAATTTCTTAAACTTACAAACTAAATGCTTACTATCATTGGAAGAGAATCTTTCAGGTTGTTTCAAATAAACTTTTTCTTCCATATCTCTATTAAGATATGCTGTTTTCACACCTATTTGATATACCTCTATATCAAAATAAGCTACTAATATTATAATTATACGAAAGAATCCTTTTCAAATACAGGAGAAAATATTTTTGAGTAATCAATTCCTTCTTTTTGGGCGAATTCTTTGGCAACAAACCTAACCTTGTATCTCTCAATGTTGCCTAATAAATCCCTTTTAATTTTAAAGATCTATTTTCACCTTATAGGTTTAAACCCTTTAAGCAACTCAATAAGATCCTAAACTCTATTATTTGACATAAAATTCATCTCTGACTTTTAGCATCATACTATAAGTTAGATTATTAACAATTCATGGCTTGTGAAAATATTTTGGGGTTATTTATGGCTATAATATTATAGCTTAATTCTTGTAAATATATAATATAATCACCAAAAATCAGTGATCTTTTTACTCTAGTAAATCTTTTTAATGTTGTTCAATATTTTCTTGAGGAGCGTATTGTACAACTAGTTATTCAATAACTTGATCTACTAAATGTCACTTGTTTGTAGAGTTTGATTATCATTTGATTGAATATTAACTATTGTTTAATTAATGTCCATTTGTATTGAAAGTATATTATTGATGACAATCATTTTATTACTTAAAGTGAATAGTTATGAATGATCAATTTTAGAAACTGTGTTCTGGAATTGATCCCTCCTATTGATCATGTCATTTTTAAGAAATTTGATATTTTTTAATTCCATAAATTTAGTGTGATGTAATGGACAATAAAATCTGTATCTTTTAGACCTTTCTAATATCTGATGAAATATTCACTAATACTTTTAAGATCCAATTTCTTCTCTTGTGGATTGTAATCCCTTATTTCAGAAGGACAATCCCAAATGCATATATATTGCAAACTCGATTTTTAACCTTTCCATAACTCAAATGGTATTTTAGTAACAACCTTAGTTGGAACCCGATTTAATCTATATACAGTTGTCTTAAGAGCTTTTATTCATAATGATTTAGCAAGTTTGGAGTTGCTAAGCATACTCCGCACTATGTCTAACAATGTTCAATTTTTTCTTTTTGCTATACCATTCTAGCTTGGAGAACAACGCATAGTATATTAGGCAACAATTCTATGTTTTTGAAGTAACCTCGCAAATGGCCCAAGTGCTTGTCCATCCTCTATGTATCTACTATAGTATTTAACAGCTCTATCAGATCTTACAATCTTCATTTATTTAATGTGTTGTTTCTCTACTTCAACTTTAAATATTTTAAAAGCATCTAATGTCTCACCCTTAGTATTTAACAAGTAAAGATACATAAATTATGAATAATCATTAATAAATGTGATAAAATACTTATAATTATATGAGTTTATACTAAGATTATAAATATTTGTATGTATGATTTCTAATAAGTCTGAACTCCTCTTGACACATTTCTTAAACTTATTAGCCTATTTACCTTTTATACAATCCACACAAGTTATAAAATCTGTAAAATTTAAAATACGAAGTACTTTATCATTTATTAACCTTTTGATTATTTCTATGAAGATATGTCCTAATCTTTAATGCCATAATATAGAGAAATTTTTATTCATAGTATTTTTTTAATACCAATATGAGTATGCATTATGTTATAACAAGTATTATTTTATAAATTAATATGAAAAAAACTATTAGACAATTAACAATTTCTAGCAAAATTAGATTTATAAAATATTTTCACAAAAAAATCTAAAATATTAAAGGAACATCCATAAAATACAAGTTTAGAAATAGAAATTAAATTCCTAGAAAAATTAGGAATATAAAAGTTTTTTACAAATTCATTACAAAACAATTATTGAGAATTAAACTAAATGCCCCAATAGCCTCCACAATTGAGCTTATCTTATTTTTGAGAATAGATAAAATGCTTAGCTCCCACTGGTTTTCTTAGGTTTTACAAGCCCTATAAAAAATTTATAATGAGAATTATAGAATAAAAGTCAATCTATCATGTGTTATGACAAATTTTAGTCATATTAGATTTGTAACTTACAAGAGAAAAAGCAATACCTTTCTTAGTAAGTCATTACTAAAATTTAATGCAATTCTTCTTCATTTGCTTTTTTTCCTTAGAAAAAAAATATTTGGATTCATTCTTTATTTTAGTTTGGACAGGTATTTTGCTTTTCCCTTTTTTCTTAATCTTTCTTTTTGTTATCTCAGATGTGCACTTTAAAAATTCGCTTCTATCTCCATGATCAACCTCTCTTTTTCTTGAACACGCATGGTTAACAACTTATTAATTGACCATTTATCTTTATGTGTGTTATAAAAAATTTTGAAGGGTCCATATGATTGAGGAAGTGAATTCAAAATATAGTGCACAAGAAAAATTTCAAACATTGTCATGTCCAAAGTTTTCAAGTAAGCTGTAATATCTCTTATTTTCATGATGTGCTCTTACATACCAGTGATGGTGATGAGTTTTATGAAAGAGAATTGCATAATAAGGGTACTAGCTACTACTTTATCTGATAACTCAAATTGTTCATCAATAACCTTCATTAAAGCACAAACATCATCATGTTGAGTGACTGAATCTTGTATAATAGTAAAAATTTTAGTCTTTATGAACATTTAATTTGTGCTGGGGTGCTAGCATCAGTAATAGGTGGTAGTTTGTCTTTTCATATAGCACAATCTATATTTTGTCACCCTAAATATAATGATACTTTCTCTTTTCATATATTATAATTATCTTCTACAAGTTTAAGAACATCTAAGTTGATTTATATATATTTGTAGGTTGTGATGCTTTAAAAATACATACTTATAATAAATTTTATTGAAACTTAAATATTATCATATTTTATCAATATAAAATATGCATGAAATATATATCACATGACATAAAATGCTACTTGTAGGTTAAGTATTTTATTCAAATAAATTTACATATCTTAATGATTAAAACTATTATATTATATCTAATTTTTTAATTTTTATAGGTAAATTAAGAAAAATAATATAATATTTTATCCTAATTGATAATATAAACATAATAAAAATTTTTATGGGATAAAATTTATCACATCTAGTATAATTAATTATAATTAATATTTTAAATTATATGCAATCTTAATTTAATATAAAGTTTTATTTAATTTATGGATACTATAACTTCTCCCTAATGAATTAAACTTTTATAGGTCACTAAAACATTCTAATATATGAATATATTTTAATATTTATACGTTATAGAAATTTTTTTCAAAATATTTTTATATTTATTGTATAGGTAATAGAGAGTAATTTATTTAGTTAATAATCATAGTAGCTCAATTTCCAAAGAAGATTGGAGCAGTCACAAACAGTCTTACTTGAAACCTAACTCCTTATATGGAATTTTTTCAAATATATAATTAGAAGCAAATAAAATACTACAATTATACCTGACATTAATACTTAATATGACATTTTTTTATTTTTAATGTTGTTTTTAATGTTTTATATGTCCAAAATGTCATAAATTCAATAATAAAATGATTTATAATATTTATTAATATTAAAAACATATGAATTAATATTACATGAAAAATCAAAATCGTTACAAATCCATAACTATTATTTTGGATTTTCTTCAAATATACTCAATAAAATAAATAAAGTAAAGATTATTAATATGCTTTAATACCAAATGTAAGCATACAATTTTGAGGCATGCTTTAAAATTAAAAATAAAAATTAAGTGCGTAAGATATGGATTACTCACTTTTCACTATTACTTTTGCTAATATTTTTTGATATTATCAAAACTTTGTAAACTCTTTAAATCCTTTCAAAATGATGTTTAATAAGAATTTCAAGTTTAGACACTTTAACAAAGCAAAATACCTTTCAATTTATAGAATTCTTCCCATAAAAATTTTTTTATACTTAATCGAGGTATTGTAATTATTTAATGCTGCAGTTATAAGTTTTGAATTTAAATTTTAGAATTATAAAAATATAATGAAAAGTTAATGGCCATAATTTGAATGTTACAAATTTTTTCTTAATGAATTTATAATTTACATAATCATCATCATCATCATCATCGTTTTCAACAAAATGTTCAGTGTCTGTGAACAACTAGTCTATTTGCAACATTAAGAGCTCTTAATTGCTCAATAAGGGCATCAAATTGATGACCAATCTAAACAAATTGCTCATCTACATGTTGCAATATTTGCACCTTTCGTTGTGCCTTACGTGCTGCCTCATCTCGTTCGTACACTCACCCATCGTTTGACGCCTTCCTCCACAACTTCCTCTGAGTGTCATAGCAAATACAAACAACCTGAAGGCTCTAATACCAACTGATACAGTGTGATATAAGTAGAAACAGAATATGAGCACAACTCGTCTATAAACCTTAAAAAAAATAGAGATATAGGAATATAGGATTAAAAAAAAGCTTTCAAAAAATATCTTGTCAATAAATTTATTTTCCTCCATAAAGTCACAACGGCTGCCCAAAATTATGAATATAAAGGAAAGCCCCAAACAACCCTAATTACATAAATACCAACAAATAAGACAATAAAATAAATAAGCACTTAAAAAAACCAGTAAATTAAAGCGTTTATTTCTCAAGCCTTTCTCTTGTTGTATTTCTCCATGAATTTTTAAGGCCGCTTGGTTTACATCAGTATGCAAGAATAATAAGAATTATCATTTTCTTCAAAAATTGTTCAAGCTTTCTCCCTCTCTTATAAAGTTCTCCATTCCTTTCTTTCATCACAAAAGATTTAATGTAAGCTTCTTTTATTTTATGTTAGCTTGTTTTATTTAATTATTGTGTAAATACGTTGTTATTACGTCATTTTGGGTAACACTGGTATCTAGAAGGTAACAGTGTCTTAAAGGCAATGGTATCCTTGGATATATAGGCTTTGGTAATCCCGGTCGAGTTTCGACTAAAATGGATGCATGGCTAGCTTATGATACTCTTGGAATTATCCAGAAGGTAATGGTTTCTTAAAAATAATTTCTTCTAGTGTCTTCTACCATAGAAGTGATGGATGTAGCATCAAAAATGATACCTGGTGGTAAGGTTAATCCTTGGATATAGAGGTGTTTTTACCGTAAACTCTGGGGTTGGTCAAGGCATGGAATATTTTAAATTATGTTTAGTTTCTTAGTATTTTTGCTTAGGACTTGGTTTCTTTATCCAGATTTTAAGGGTCAGTTATGTTTATTTTAATAAGTTTTATTTTTTAATCAAACAAGAACTAACTGCAGGGTTTGTTTTACTTCTAACCATTGGATTGCCCACTACTTTTGCTAGAGGCAAAGGTCCATAGCAAGCACTTTGTGAATACATATTTATTTGAATTGAAGTGCACATTGAAATGCTTAGCAAAGCTAATTTGGAGAAACTAGAAGAGAGATTTTAATGTGCCACGCTTGTAAAATCAGAGATCTTGAACAATTTTAAGAACCAATTACATAGGAGTTCAATATGGTATTTTCTTATTAAATTATTATATACACAAGTCCTTTATTTTTTCTGTAAAGAATTAATTTTTTTTCTTATATATATTCATGAAGAAGTAAGTCTAACCTCTTTAAACTAGCAACATGCTTAAAAGAACTCTTGGTTGGGCATCTATTTCAATTATGCTTAGACCATGGCGAGAACTACCTTTACTTGAGATAAAAAACTTGTGCTCTATTTGCATTTTATTTCCATTTTATTATTTAACATTAATAAATTATTATTGTACTAAATTTGTGAACTTTCATGGCTTGAGAAATCATTTTTAGAAAGTACAAGGGTGTTTTCCCTCATTTAGATTCATAGAAAGTGAGTATATGTGTGTGTATTTTTTATTTGTTTATTTATTTGTTGTTTGGGGTTGGGTGACGGTGGAGTGGAGAGGAAGGTGTGCAAGAGGCTTCCTGCTTCTTCTTCTTTTCTTTCAAGGTCTTGTTTAAGGTCATGTTATTTCAATATTTTGGAATGTCTTTGATTCATTAAATAAAACCTTGGCAGTGCCTCTCAAAGATGCAATCTGATGTCATTAGTTTATCAGAATATGCAGGTGCATGACTTGTCGAAAGTTATATAGTGAAATTGATATTCCTCTTGAGCGTTTGTTGTTTAAAATTCTTATCTACTTGGCAAGAGAGTATCCAATTATATGTCTTTGTTAGTGACCTCCTTGTGTGGAGCTTCTGGCTGCTGGACTTAATGGTTATGTAAATCAAGCAAATCGAGTTAAGGAGTTATTCCAGAAGATCTGGCCTCCCCTTAATGTGTGAAATGTTTCTTTTCATTGCTCTGCTTCTTGTCTGTATGGAATAAGTGGACAAATCTGGCTTCAGGAGCTGCATATTTTTTCCCTTTTTATTCCCACTTTCTCCCTTAGTTTTCTGGTGTATTGATCTGTAGCACAGCATATTTTCTACTAAGGCCCTTAATTTCAACATAAAAGTTTAAAATGAATCCTTATCTTGTTACAATCATTATTTGAAATGATGCATTGTAGTCAATGTTACAATGTGCTTTGTGTCTTTTACCTCTGCTGCTACTCTGCTCGTTGGTTCTCTTGTTTTTTGTTCCATGTTTGATAGTTTAATAGAGTGCACTACACTGTATAACTTGACCAATATAATGCTTGTAAGGGGATCAAATTTGATCCACCCCCACGGATCAAGCCTGGCCTATGTTGCAAGTTTTTGATTTCTATTATTTTATTATATACTAATAGAATATAATATGTTAATAATATATAACATAATATAATTATAAAATATAGCATTACTTTAATTTCAAAAACTTAAATATTAGTACAAGTTAATACATCACTGCACCAAACACATGTTAATTATAATTCAGTACAATACATGCTGTACTAAATATGACAAAGGTTTTTGTTTAATCTAGTGCAATATAATTTAATCCCTTGTAATTCGATTCATTTAAAATATACAATTCAACACGTATTACCAAACGACCTTTGTATTATTTTAAATGAACTAGGCAAGATTGTAATAGATTAAATGAAATTAAATATTATGTTGGGTGTAATTCGTATTGTACTGTATTATAAATTAACATATGTTTGGTGCATTGACATATTAGATTATATTAATATTTATGTTTTGAAATTATACTAATACTATATTTTATTAATATATTTTAACATTATATTATATTATGTATATTATTAAAATAAATTTATTATTATATTATATTTTATTATATATATGAAAATAATACAATCCAGGCTTGACTAGTGGGGATGTAGGTCAAGTCTAAACCCCTGCAATATAACTCCAATTGTATAGTTTAGTGTAATTTTGTGCAATTTCAAATATTGTACAAATTTTTTTTTTTAAATATAGTCTAACCTCCTAATACGGTCAATCAAACATTATGTTAAGAGTACTTGCATCACATTGCTCAAGCTTTTTACTAGCAAGACTTGGCAAGATAATTAATGTGGCATACGCTCTTTTAGTTATAGTAAGATATTGTTTGAATTTATTTATTTATTTTTAAGCTTAAATTTTTGTTCAAGCTTTAATAATGACAAAATGTGATAAAATTTTGATTTTATTGCTTGAATTTAATTTTTAAGTTTTAAAAATTTTAAATGTAAATAATGATAAGAAGTAAATTGAAATTGTGAAAGGATTTTGATTTTTAAACAAAGATATTTATTTATTTTTATTTTATTATATAATTATATAAATTAAGATTCTATTTCTATTTTTAACCAAATATAAATATGATCTTTTTCTCTCTGTCTTCTATTTTATCTTTCATGTACAAAACAAAAGAATTTCTCTAAATTATAGCATTCTTAAGTTTTCAATCAACAAAGGTAAAATCTATTTAATTATTTTTAGATTTAACATTTGTTTTGATTATTTTTTTATATGTTTTAATCTACATCAAATAGGATTGCTTGTCTAATATTATGAATTATTGTTTATATTAATTTTTATTAAGATTAGTTATTTTATATTTAAGTTTAGATTTAAAATTCATGTATTGATATTATAAATTACTGTATAATTTAGTTTATTTTAGATTTATTTTTCATATGTTTTAGTTTAGTTTAAATAGAATTCTAGGTATTAATCTTTGTAATGTAGTGTTTCTCGTTTAATTAATATTAAATTGATGAATTAATCATATTAGAACTTTACATTATTTTCTAAGCATATTATTTATAAAATTATTTTAATTAAAATTTTGACAAGTATGCTTAATATAATTTTCAAAATATAAATTTTCATATGTTAAAGAAATTATAGAATTTTATTTTATAAAAAATAGATTCCATTTTAATTTTATACAAAATTTTAAAATAGGTTTGTGAATCTGAAATTTTATGTGTTTTGCACTTTTATTGTTTTTTAAATTATTTGAAGCATCTTACAAAATTTTATATGATGATTCATATGCATGTCTGCTGTGTGTTATATAAATTTTTAAATTTTTAAAGTTAAATTTTAATATTTATGAATTTTAGATTAATTGAACTTCAATTATAGAATAATTTTGGACATACTTCTATTTCTAGAATATTTACTATTTTGAGATGCGAAAAGTCCTTAGAAAATAATAAAAATTTTCTTTTATTTTGTACATATATTTATTGTGTTTTATATAAATTTTGTAATTTTTAAAAATATATTTAAATATTTATAAATTTTAATTTCAGTTAATCTTAACTATAGAATATTCTAGACATGTTTACATTTTTTGAAATTTTTATTATGTTAAGATACCAATAGGCCTCCAATAATTATGAAAATTTTTATAAAACTTTGTACATGTTTACTATTTTATATATAAATTTTGTAATTTTTTTGAAATTATATTTTAATATTTATGAATTTTCTATTGAGTCTTGTATATTTCAAAAAAAAAAATATCCTAACAACTTGTTGTTTTTCTAAATATTTATTTTTTAAAAAATATTCTTTGAATATGAAATATTATAAAAATTTTATATATGATATTTTAGGATGTGCTCAAAAAATATGTAAAATTTGAGTTTAATTTAAACTATATATTGAGAGTTAAAATTTCAGATTTATCAGAAGTTCTATTTAGAGTTCATAAGCGAGTAGAGTAGATATAACTAAATTATATAAAAACTTAGTTTAATATTATTTAAAGTATTTTGATGAGATGGTTCGTTATTATAAAAAGTTTAGAATCTATTAAAGGTAGATAAGACATTAACTTGATTTAAGATAAGTAATTCCATTTATAATATTCATAGGGCTGTTTTTGAAAATTATGTTTTGGTATAATTTGTTTGATTTAAATTTTTGAAAGTTATTTGATTATTTAATAATTGAAGTTATATTTTAAATTCTTAAAATTTGTAGGTTTTTAAATATTTTATTAATTGTTTATTAAAAAGTAAATGTTTATTTGTAAAATCTATTAAACTCTTAAATGCTTTGTAAATATATCCATGCAACCCCTTATATGTTTGATAGAAATGAAATGTTTTGGCTCCTTTGTCTATAGTTGTGTGATTATGATTATAATTATATTTAACTACGATTGATATCTATCTAGACCAACTAGTATTATGCTCTGAGTGTGCATATGATTTTGGTTCTAGTCTGGTCATTGAGATTACAGATAATATTATGTTAGTTAGTTAGATCACTGAAGGTACATGTGATAATATGTAACATAAATAATTATATATTTTTTTATAATAAAAGATTTATATGATTCCGCACTCATATTTTATGAAATATAATTTTAGCATATTCTTTTATGAAATTTATAAATATTAAATTTTTGCTTAATTGATAAATTAATAAAATTATGTTTTGCATAATATTTGAATAAAATAACTTATAATATTTTTTTCTATGTGCATTTAGAATTTAGTAAAAACTTATGTACATATTATAAATAACATTACTTACTAAGTTGATGGCTTATCTCTCGTCATTTATTTTTTTCAAAATAAGCTACTTAAAGTGATAAGTATGTGGCTTGAGTTAGAGGATGTCATTGGAGAGCTTATTTATTTATGTTTAGACTATAAATAAAATTATGTAATGTATTTAGCACATTTTTTTTATATTTACCTTGAAAGCTCTTTTAAAATATTTATAGTTTAATTAGATTATTGTTAGTATTTGGGAATGTTTATTTTTATTTATTTGATGAAGTACTTTAGAAAAATGATTATTATTGTAAAATTTAGCAAACGTATTTAGAGTTGTGTGCCCTAGTTTGACATATGCAATATGTGTCAAATTTAAGGCATTACAATTAAATTTGTTAGAATTTTTTAGATTATCTTATTCATAAATAAAAATAAGTGTCTAGTATTTTTCAGAGAGATAAAATNGAAATATAATAATGACGTGGAAGTAAAAATTGATCCCATCAACCTAGGACGAGTACAAGAACTTTTTGTTTAAATATGTTATGAAAGTGGGTAGATATTGAAAGTATTTGCCTTTCTTTTGCTCACTCACAAATATGCTAAAATAACCTGTATTAACGCTGAATTATTTCTCACCTTCGTATGAAAACAAAACTAATTTATTATTTCCCTCATTTTTAATTCCTTTAATTTTACAATGCATCATATATACTAAAAATACTTTCCAACTCTTGATTTCGTTGAAATCATAATAGGCTTGATTATTTAAGTATTTTATGGGTATTTTAAAAATCATTGGTATGAGTTTTAAGACTATATTTTACTCATTTAAATTGGACTATATGATCAAGTAATAGTTAGGTATGGTTGGATAATAATCAAGTATGAGTATTAGTTATAAAAAATTACATAAAACTTGAAAAAAGAGTTCGAAAAAAGTTGATTAAAAGTAATTGTTAATTTATGACTGAATTAGATTGGGAGTGGGAGTAAACTATACTTTGAACACCTATTTCTAATGAAAAGATTATTACAAAAACATCCTCCATCTAATTTACTATCAGATAATTTAATATATAATTTTTTTACTATTATATTATTTATGTGTGTTGAACATCAAATTTAATCCATCCTAAGTTTTGAAAAGTATTGACTTGGTAAAATCCAAGCCACAATATATTATTGTTATATAGAGTTTTCTCTCTATTAATTTGAAAATTATTTGATATGAAATAGTTATTAATTTTGCTTATTTTAATTTTTTTATTAACAATTTTTTATTTTTCAATTTTGATTTCTTAAACTTTTATTTTAAAGATAAAAAATATTTGATTGTGATGAATATTTTATGGGTGCATAAAGAAAGATTAAATCTATAATAGAAAAGATTTAATTATAGATAATATATAAAGGTGTATAAAGCAAACACTAATTTTAAATTTTCTTACATGGGTGTGCACAGTAAATAAGTGTCAAGAGTATATTTTTGGGTGAAAATAAAACTACCTTTACATTTAATTTTATAAAAAAAGTTTAAAGTTTAAATTAGATAATTGTACACTAAATGAATACGATTGATATGTGTCAAGAGTAATATCATGCCACTAACTTAGGTTAAATTGTTTACTAATGATGTATTACACTAATTTATCGTTCATATTTTATAATAAATTTTTTTTATTAAAAAATAAGAATAAAATTATATATTAAAGTATAAATTAATATTACTAGACTTTTTAAGTTGTATCTCAATTTTTATCTTAAATAATAGTATGATTTTCATTTATTAAATTAAAAAATTGAGTCAATTGATCATTTAATAAATTAAAAAATTTATTGTTCAATCAATAAATATTATATCTCAACTTGGAATATAAATAATTAATTAGGATACTTAGTGTTACTCATGTCTAAGTAAATTCATCTTCATAAAATTAACCAGGATGGCGTAACAATTTTGAAATTTGCGTTGAAGACAAATCTACTGCAATTTCCTCCCGCAGGGACATAAATAAAGCCCTGGTGTCACGTGTTCGCTTTTGGACAAGACATGAACGATACATCAAATCATACAGGGCACGATGATTTCATGAAGAGCCAAATCACTCGGTATTCCAACAATTTCTCTTGTGAACGGCGACCAATCTCTCTCACTGACCTTTTTCTCCGTTTTCTTAGAGGTAAATTTCATGTGCATGTGCCAAACATGCATGCATAATCACATCACCTGTTGGATTGGAATGTGGTCGGCAGTCATTTCTGTCTTGTCTTGCCTGCATTATTGCTTTTGTTTTTGCACCAATAATTCGAAGTGGGGGAGGGCACAAATCACAAATCGCTATTGTCCACCAAACTCTACGGCCAACCATAAGCATTTTCTAAAACATGTGGCTGAGAACAATTTGTTTCCCAATAATTTATTTATCAATGGGTTAGCAAGCCACGGCCATCTGTCGTGGCAGTGTTCCATTCAGGAATGAGTGTATAAGACACCGCCGTCTGTCTTGGCAGTTGCCCTAATTTTTCTATCTGTAATAATGGTCAGAAAATTTGTGGTGTAGGAATCGACAGCGATTGGAAAATATTCCTTAATCAGCCAGCAATTCCACGTTATTCTGAGTCAGACAGACCAAAGCAATCTTGTACAACTTTCATTGTTAAAATATTAGCAATCATGTTTCATGTCTATTTTCTTTATTCTGGACACGTTTCTTGTTTTGATGACGTGTTAATCGGACTTTTTTTTAGCACAAGTAATCTGATTCGATTCACTCCCATTCCGAAGATAACTTCTGATAAGAAGAGACGTATTAATACGTTAATATGAGTAAATTTCGTTGACATAAAATGAATTTAGCTAATAAAAGATATCATGATTTAATAATATTAATTCCTATAATATTTTATATTTTACTTTGTTAAATATAACTATTTATTATTCATTTCATTTGTTACTTGAAATATAATAAAATAATTGAAAATGTTAACTTGAATAAATAAAAAAAAAAAATAAAAATATGAACTTAAATAAATCAAAGATTAGCTGTTTAACTACTTGATTTTTACAGTAAGAGATGTAAGTTGGAAATAGATCTCAACCACCACAAACTTTAGGTAAGCATATGTTTGGATATTTGAGACTCCAACTTGATGATCAACGATATGGAAACCCTTTATGAATTCTCTTTTCGAAGGGTAGCTGGATTTTAATTTTAAGGGCAGAAAACAAAGTTGTAAATATATATAATTTTTTGTTTTGAGGAATTTTTACATGATAAATGGAGATATAATTATTTTATAAGTGTTTTGTTTATTTTGAACGTTAGTTTCCTCAAATTTCTCTAACAAGAGTTTATTATGGTAATATAGTATTTGATTATGATATATAAAATTTGATAATATATGATTTAGTGGGAGCAGTGGAAACGACTATACTGAGTGATGGAGACTTACTTTTTAGAAACTCATTGATTAATATTTAATTCTAATTATTAATTATTTTACCTATATTAATAATTAATTATATATTTTAATCTTATGAAAAATAGTGAAAGGTAATCGTATTCAATTTTAATTATTAAATAAAATGGTAAAAAATTAATTATATTGAAATTCATTAAGTCAATAAATAGAGCATAGAGGAGATAAGTGATCTTTTTTATTTCTAGCCGTTTAAGTGATAAAAGTAAATCTAAACAAAGGTATGTGATAATACTCCTATATATATATATATATATATATATATATATATATGGATAAATAGATAGATGTTTTAATTTTTTTATCAAATAGTTATCGCTAATTCAAGGGCAATATATATTTTTAATTTTAATTATTTTTATACATAGAGAAATAATATCATGTTAAACTTAATTTTTTTTTTATTAAATAGTCTGAGGCCATCAAGTATGTGTATGATATGAATATGACTACCTAGATGATAATACAAAACTACCAGATATGGTTATAATTACCCAGATAACATTACAAGGTTGTTGGATATGATTATGATTTTTCCACTTGAGCAATAGTGTTTTTGTCAGGTATGATATATTTTTCCCAAGCACTAGTTTGGCATGATTTTGAATTAATTGTATTGTAAAATATTTTTAGCATATGATTAGTACTTTATTTATGTAGAGTTTAAAAAATTTTATAATTATTTATAAATTATATTCACTCACTAAATAATAAATTTTTTTATTTTTTTAATTTATTTTTTAATACGTTGTATAAAATACGAGTAGTCTAAAATTTTAGCATATGAAAGTAGAATCATTACATGTATTCTATGTAGATAATCTTTTTGACCTTTTGAGCTTGACATATTTGTATGTATACATTGAACATATAATATAAATGTTGTACACGTATTCTAGAGATGATAATAAAGGCTTAAAGTCGTTTACGTAATTGTATAAAATTTTATTAGGTAAAACTTATGAATGGAAAAAAATTATGAAAGTAGGGAACAGTAGAAGTATTAATGAATTCCAAGGATTGGTCCTATCAACAAGACTTGAAAGAAACAAGTGAAAAGCAAAATAAAGAATAACCCATCTACTAATTTTTGCACACATGTCAGTGTTTCTCCGGAGAAAACGCAGTGATTCGATATTAAAAACTCAATACCCACAAATCGCGGACTTTGCTACGATACCCGGGTTTATTGTTTGCTTCTCCAAAAATAATAATAATAAATAAATAAATAAATAAATTTAAAATAATATTTATAAAATTTAAAATTAAAAAAATTAAAATATATAATATAAATATTAAATAATACTTAAAATATAAAATAAAAAATTTAAAACTTATTATAAAAAATTACAAAAGGTAAACAATATTAGCCCATAGCTAAACTCACAAATTGGTCAAGAATCAAACCACACACTTGCCATGTCTTTTTGGCTGCATTTTTTACATCACATTTTACATTTTCATTGGATAATTCATAAATGGAACTTCCAGCTGTCCAAATTCAGTTTCTTCAGTTATTTGGCAATCTTTTATATCTCTCGCCCCCGTATAAATAGCAAACCAACCCCATCGCATTTGCCATATATCGTGATCTACTTCTCTCTCTCTTCCCATTTCAGTGTTGTATAATCATCCCCAGTTTTCTTAATCTTCTCCCATTCCAAACAACAAAATGTTATTAACAATGGCGGATTCCAACACATTTTTGCCGGTTTCAAAACTTGGAGACCAAACATACAATCCTCACTCAGATGGCGAACAACCTGCTGCCGCTCGCCGAAAACTTCCTATCCCCGTCCTTTCTTCCTTGTTAACGTTCAGTCTTTTCGTTGCGTTTTTTTCAGACGGTACCACTGCATCATCGGCCAACCCTCATCATACTGTCCGGGCACAAACTCGACCGAATAATGGCGGCGACTTCTTATTGTCTATGCCCACAGAAAGGGAAAGCCCGCGCACTCTGTCCCGTGCCGCCTCCGCCGGAGTGTCTGAAAAGAAGAACAGGCGCTTTGGTGCCACGGCTACGTCGCATGGCTGGACCAATAACATGTTGTCGTGGCAGAGAACGGCATTCCATTTTCAGCCGCAACAGAATTGGATGAATGGTATATTATTATTATTTCGTCCTAATTCGACATTGCAAAATAGTTAATTTTGAGGAAGTTTTTTTCCAACACGACATTTTTTTTTTTAATTTTAATTACTTTTTGTTTTTGAAAAGTCCAATAACTTTGGAGAATCTAAAAGACATAATATAATTAAAAAGAAAACGGTGCCGTCTACTTTATATATTGTATTTTTCATTTGTCGTAATTAATAATTTTCTATCATTAAAATTTGGCGATAATTGGTCAAAGTCAAAATTTGGGGATTAAAAGATAAGAGTTGTCCATGAAAAGAAATTATTAAGTTTCTATTATTGTTTTTGACCATGTCCAAATACATTCCTTTCTGATTGCTTTATTGAAAGAGACTTTCCCAATTGAAACTTCTGTTCTTCGTACTGACTTGTGTTCCATTTGAATGTTGTAATGTTCAATACTTGGACTATTACTGTTTTGATGCTGGATTCTGGCTACTCCTCCTGCAGATCCGAATGGTAAATCTTTTTTTTTTTTCTTCGAACATATATATTTTTATTTTTTACTTGACTGTTGTTTTTGGTTCAATAAGATTTCTAGCACTTCTTGCCTTTTGTTCAAATTCAATTAAAAAAATCATAAGTATAATAAAAAAAATAAGGGTGCTTAATGCAAACTGAATGCTGAGAATCTGAAACGGTGGGATCCAGGATAATATGGATTGAATAATTTCAAATTTCGCAAACTAGTTTATCAGCTACAGTTCGCCAATTATAAAATTTCTGAAATTCTGAACCTGACCATAATGGTGAACGTAGTTTGGTTGGTGGGCTGGTTCAAATCATCCAGCCAGCTAAGCAAGTGATGGTTTGCACACTATTATAAACAGTAAGCAATTTAGAAAGTAATTTGAAAGTTATCTGCCAGATTGTTGCTTTTTTGATATCTACAAAATAAAAAGAAAAAAAGGGGGCAAAATCTTTAGTGATTGCCAACAAAATCAAGGAAAAGGTTTCTTACACAAAGATAGTAGAGGATTTAAAAGACAATCTAATTGCCACTGGCTAAAATTGAAGATTTTATCAAGACACTCTGTGTCTGAAACACCAGCCAAGCTCTATTGGCTTGTCACACAGGTGACCATCAGATTAAGATGTAATTGTGGAACATAATGTTAAGCTAAGCTAGCTAGCAAATTGAGATTGCGGAAGAAATTTGAAGACGCTTTTAAACACAAGTAGGAATTAATTTTTTTTTTATCCTTAATTTAAAGAGAGGATGAAGCATGTTGATGATCACTTTAATGAATTGCAGGTCCAGTGTTTTATGGGGGATGGTATCATTTGTTCTACCAATACAACCCACATGCTGCAGTGTGGGGTGACATAGTCTGGGGTCATGCGGTATCAAAGGACTTGATCCATTGGCTTCATCTCCCATTGGCCATGGTTGCGGATCAATGGTACGATATCAACGGTGTCTGGACTGGTTCCGCGACAATCCTTCCTGATGGAAAACTTGTCATACTGTACACTGGTTCCACCAATGAGTCTGTGCAGGTCCAAAATCTTGCATATCCTGCCGACCCAGCTGATCCTCTCCTCATCGATTGGGTCAAATACCGTGGTAACCCTGTTCTAGTCCCGCCCCCAGGCATTGGTGCCAAGGATTTTCGTGATCCAACAACAGCTTGGTTAACATCTGAAGGAAAGTGGCGTATTACAATAGGGTCTAAAGTTAACAGAACTGGCGTTTCTTTTGTATATGATACTGAAGACTTCATCCATTACAAACTGTTGGATGGGCTACTACACAGTGTGGCTGACACTGGCATGTGGGAATGCGTGGACTTCTATCCAGTTTCAACTACAAGAGAAAATGGGTTAGAAACATCAGTTAATGGCCCTGGAGTGAAGCATGTTATGAAGGCTAGCATGGATGATGATAGACACGATTACTATGCACTTGGTACTTACTATGACAACAATATTACATGGGTTCCAGATAATCCCAAGATCGATGTTGGCATTGGAAATAGGTATGATTATGGGTTATTCTATGCATCTAAGACATTCTATGATCAGAACAATAAGAGAAGAGTGTTGTGGGGCTGGATTGGAGAGTCTGATAGTGAAATTGCAGACGTAAAGAAAGGATGGGCATCACTACAGGGCATTCCAAGGACAGTGTTGTATGACCAGAAAACCAGTGCAAATCTTCTCCAATGGCCAGTAGAGGAAGTAGATAGTTTGAGGTTGACCAGCAAGAACTTTGAAAATATAGAGCTCAAGGCAGGGTCAGTGATGCCCCTTGATGTTGGCCCAGCCACGCAGGTACAAACATATTGTAATTATGCTTAATTATCACCTCAATTTTAAAGCCAAGTAGGAAATTTTATCTGACACGGAAATTTCTGCAATGTCACAGTTGGATATCATAGCTGAGTTTGAGCTAGACAAGGAAGCCTTGCAAAAAACAGCTGAGACAAATGTGGAGTTCAGCTGCAGCAGCAGTGGTGGATCTGCTCAACGTGGTGCCTTAGGACCCTTTGGCCTTCTGGTTCTTGCAGATGATAACCTCTCTGAGCAGACTCCTGTCTATTTCTATGTCGCTAAAAGAAATGATGGAAATCTCAAGTCTTTCTTCTGCACAGATCAATCGAGGTATAAACCTTTTATCATCATGCTTCTTTTACATCAAATTAATCAAAGTCATCCGCAATGATTTAACCTACCAAACTATACATTGTTTCTTGCAGGTCTTCTGAGGCAGGTGATGTCAATAAACAGGTCTATGGTAGTTTTGTTCCAGTACTAAAAGGCGAAAAATTCTCTGTGAGAATATTGGTGAGTTAATGTTTTCTTGGACGCTGTAAATTGCAATTATGAATTGAATCACAAACTCAGTTTGGGTGCAAAACAGGTGGATCATTCAATAGTTGAAGGGTTTGCTCAAGGCGGAAGAACAACAATCACTTCGCGAGTTTATCCAACAAAAGCAATTTATGGAGCAGCTAGAGTATTTTTGTTCAACAATGCTACCCATAGTAGCGTTACCAGCTCAATCAAAATATGGCAAATGAATTCTGCGTTCATCCGACCATTCTCCCAGGACCAAGAGTTGTAAAAGACTCTGTCAAACTTTCGTACTAAATGATTTTTTTCATTTCGTCATTGTTAGATGGGGATGGAGTTTATTTGATCCATCCCAATGATGAAAAATTCTATTCTCTCGATCTTATGATCGTCGAGAACTAGTTGTTTATATTTTTTTAATTAGTGTAAATTTAAAGTTCTATTAGTACAGAAATCAACCAATGCAAGAAACCAGTGGCTAGTTCTATGTGCCAAGCCAAGAATTTTGTATTAACTATCGTTGTGAATCAGTCTAACTAATCATCTATGATTAATGTAACACTTGGACTGGAATGCTTGGATGGTTTATAGTCCATATGATTGTATTGGACGACTTGTTTCATCCAAATGATCGGGACGCGAAATGACTCGTCGTCCAACAATTGTCATCCAAATCATCAAACGATCATCAAATGCCAACCAAGAAACCAGGAATGTTTTTAACGAGCATCAATATTAAAACGATGGCTCGTAATTAACTCAATAAGTTTGCTCTTGTGAACTCTGAAGTCTCAATGATATTTTAGGAAATATTGCAGACGAATCAATACAGTAATTTTTTTTTTTATATAAATTAAGTAAAACCGCCTAAGAGAATATATATTTAGATTTATCCTAAACACTCTCATGTTATTCTTTCTTTGGAGAGTATTTAGCCATATTTAAAACAATAAATTCTTAAATTCAACTGTGCCAATAAATGCAAAATTCTCCATCAATATCTTGCTTGATCTATCAATTCTTAAAATCAACTATAATTATAATGTTTTGGAGGGTGGTTTTAAGGAAAAAAAAAAAAGTAATGTTATATATACAAATTCTTTCGAACGTGATAAAGTTATATAATTGTTGTATATTTTACGTACATTTTTATTTTTGTTTACTAAAAAAATGCAGGGTAAAATTTAAATGTACATCTTTTATGAATGAAAATTTTTAGTATAATTACTTAGGTATTTAAGTGTAAGAATTATATCACTATAGTTTTGGTACATCCTAGCTGAATTGACAGCCACTAAACTACTATTATACTCCGTTTAGTATTGAGGTATTTGGAGATGGAAGCACCAAATACCAATGTTGGAGGTCAATTACCTAAGGTCAGTTTAAAGCTTAGTCCGAGGTCAATTTGACACCAGACTCGAAAATAATTTAATACAGAAGTCGAAGTGCTGAAGATCCCACAATACCGAGAACATAAAATGAGTCATAATAATCGCATATACAATTGGATAGTGACTACTTGCCCGATAGGATGAATAACCAACCATGAACTGCTGCAGCCTCCTGCCAATCTAGTATAATCACATATGAACTGATGCAACTACCCATCAATCTGGAATAACCATTCACGAACTGCAGTAACCACCCACAAGCAGAATAACTGCTGGCACAAGTTCTATAAAAAGACACAATCATCACAAAGAAGGGGTGCTGCTAAATTAATCACTAAAATTCTTTTTTACTTCTTTTTCTTAAGTTATTTACTGACCTAAGCTATCGCCAAATACATTGATATCCTTAATTCAAAATTATTTTACCAGAAAAAAATCAAGATGAACAACATCCGATAAAAGTAGAACAATTTAGAGAATAACATTCTCAAAAATCTAGCAACAACAATCAAAAAGCAAATAAAAAAGTTTTTATTAAGAAAGTTTAATATTGAGCTATTTGAACATATTTTAGTCGGTAAGCATAACAAACTGATAGTCGAGGCTCGATCTCATTCGTGGGACTGTTTGTTCGTCAAAGTTGTGGGCCTTAAAATATAAGCTCGGTTCAGTTTATCTACAAGCCGATTTAGTTTAGACTTGCCTAAAAAATGAATCAAGTTTATCTTGCATTTAGTTGTCCAACCGAATTTAACACCTTGAGCATAGAAGAAAATATTATGGTGCTTGAAATTAGAAGAATAATTAATTAGTAAGCTACCCAAGACATTGTTTCTTTTCTTGATATTGTCCATACGCATGATAAACTTGTGAGTTAAGTCAAGATTAGCCTTTAACACTAGTGACTAGTGTTTGATATAAAGGGCCCCAGTGAGAGCAAGCACATGGAATTTTAATTAATTGACAACATTCTTTATGCAAATTTGACAAGCGTGGAATTAGAAGAAATAGGAATAGGATATCATTTTCTTAATGTGTTATGTTGTTAAAGGGTGTAAAGGAAGGAAGGCAGCCATGCCATTGGCATTGCATGTGGCCTTAGTTGTCAATCTTGTTTTTCGTTTCCTTCCTAATGCTCTAGCCCACCAAGCCCATGCCGTGGCCTTTGCATTTGCCTGCCAGCTCAATGAATTTGGAACCACCCACCGCGTTAAGAAAACTCGACTCTCTCAAACGATTTACGCACCCGCGTTTGCGTTTTGCATTTATGCGGCTATCCATTATTAACACCGCCCCATTTTTAGTTCTATATTTTATACGAATAGTTTCGTTATATATATATATATATTGTCAATTATGGGTTAAACACTAAGACCCATCTATTATTTCAATCTAATTACTAATAAACAAACTCAAAATGGACAAATTGTTGCTTTCATTACAAACATGATTATGTTAATTGTTGTCATCAACTTAACGTCTATTACCAAAGTGTATGCAAATTAGGATGTTGTCCAAATCGTGTAATGGATTTTATCAAACTGGTTGTACCCATATTTGCTAATGCTAGGCTGTCCAAATTTCTGTGTTTGGGAGTAATTAAATTTTAAATTGATTATTGGACTTATTATGTTGATTACATTATTATTTATTACATAAGGAGGGACCAAACTACCAGCAACGTATTTAATTTGTTTCGTTGGTCCATTTACAGCACTCCACGTTCAACCAAGACCAAGATTGCTATAATATGTGTTTAGACAAATATTAGGCTAGTTACACTTTATCTTCACAATTGTAACTATTAATTAAATGAGTCACGTAACTTTATTTAATCACTACAATATAATAACTAAAATTAAATACATAAAATGACCCCCAAAATTAATGTAAATTTTCAAGTGTAATTAATTAAAATAAAACAAAAGATTAAAAATAATAATCGTACTTTTTTTAGAATATTAAATACATTTAATTTACAATTCTTCAATCATCTTAATTGTAATAATTCTTAATAAAAAATCATTATAATATAGCAATCAGTACAATTAGTTTTACAGTAACTTTGTTTGTGTTGACTGTTTGTTGGCGGTTAAAAAATATTGGATGATTAAAAATATTGATTAATATTATAAATAAAAATAAATTAAATATTCAATAACTAAAGATGAGTGATTAAGAAAGTATTTTCATGTAACACTGTCACTCCTGCCGTGAATCCTAAGAGAGAAGATAATTTGCCCCCAACTATCCCACTAAATCATTGTCACTGCCACCGAAATTATCATTTACAATCAAACACGGCTGAATACAAAAGAATAGGATCAGAGAAAAGTAAACCATATCCACTATAACGACTAACCACATTCAGAAGGCAATCAAATATCATAGTTGGCTTTGGACGAAACGCCCATTTGCTTGCCAAAATGCACTCACCAAATCAGTAGGCAATCTACTGAATCATAAAAGAAATGCTATCACCCACCTAACAGAGACTAAATTCCAAGAAGGAAAAAAAAATACCCATATGAAAAAAAAATACAAAAATCTACCTATTTCTAGTGTTTTTTTTTTTTTATTTATAACGTGAGTTATTTCAGTGGGTTTGTGTTTATTTCGAATATTTGTCAAGCAAGAAGAGCATGAGCATCGACGACTGAGGATTGGCATTGGCCGCAACAGCAGTAAGTCGACCTCGTGGCTTCGAGCAAAAGAAATGCTCTTTGATGGAACCAAAAAGAAATCAAATTCAAAATAGTAGTGGATCAAAAACCAAAACGAAATTCTCATGAGTGAATAAGATTGTGGCTTGTGCATTCCCAGTTAAAATGGTAATGTCAATATGAAAATATTTTCCTAATCACTCAATTTTAGTGATGGAATACTGAATTTAATTTTTTGTTAATTAATGTTAATGAAGTATTATACTCGTTAAACACCTTTTTAATAGTTAACGAATGGGTGGTCAACATAAATAAGTTATGAGAGAATATAAGTGTGTCTTTCCGTACTAAAATTATTATAAAATTTAGTAGAAGTATTTAATAAAATTCATATATATAATTTTTTTTAAAAAATAAATTTTACACAAAAAGTAGTGTAAAATAAATTAATTATGAAGCATAAATATTAAAAAGATAATTTAATACGAATTTTTAAACTTTGATTCAGCCAAAAATTAAAAAAAAAAGAAATTAAGTAAAGTGTCTAAAAAAATCTTGTTAAATTTTAGAATAAATATACTTAATTACTTAAAATAGTTAGATTAACAAATTAAGTATTATGGAAAAAAAAATGAAAAAAAAAGCAGCCACTGAGTTTTAATATTGTTGAAATATTTTTAGTATTTTATTTATCTTAAAATATTTAAAATATTAAAAAAATTATAAATTTAATAAAATTTAATTTTAAAACAAAAAATTCACTCAATATGATTTATAATTAATATATAATTCTTTTAATTTAAAAAATATTTACAAAATTAGAAAAAATTCAAAATAAAAGTACAGTTAGAACATAATCAGTTGTACTAAATAAATTTTTAAAATTTTATTGTTATATTTTTTTTTAAATTTATGTGTTATGAAAGAATTTAAAAAAAAAAAAAGATATAGGGATTGTAAAACACAAACTGAATACAATAAATAAATATGGAATAATCCGTTATTTTTTATTTTTATAATTCCCCCGAGTAGTCAAATCCTTCAAATCAAACGGTTGTTAGGTAGTGAGGCCTTTCAAATAGAAGACAACGCAACCCCAGATGATCCTATTTATCCCAATAGCGTGGGGTCCTCATTTGTACGAGAGCTTGACTAGTAACCTTGCGCCCTTTTCAGAGGACATGACCGCTGGGGTCTTCTTTGTAATACAAACTTTTTCAAAATTAATAATAAAATTATTATCTTTTAATCCGTACTAATCATTTTTTATTAGTTATAGTATTATTTTAATTATTTTATTATTTTAACTAATTAAATTAATAAAATTTATAATATTTTTAACATATATCTTGTAAAATTTAGAAAAATTATATAAAAATTAATATGGTTATGAAAATTAATTAAAAATATCATTAAAATTTATATTTTTAAAATCATAATAAGTACTAATTTTGATAAGATAATTACAATGTATGTTAATTATAGTTAAAGGAATGAGATTGTAGAATTTGGTGTTGATATGTATATATATATTACAACTATGTTGGTAAAATTAATACTTAATTTATATCAAAATAAAAAAAATTAGCTTTCAAAAAATAATATTTTTGTTAATTTTTATAAAAATATAAGTTTATGTGTGGTTTTTCTAAATAAAAGAAAATCTATACTTTTAATATATTAAATATAAATATATAAATTTATTTTAATTATTTTATTATTATAGTAATAAATTTATGATCAAATATAATCATTTAATTGTCGAGAAATATTTTATATTAATTTTAATAAAATTTATATCTATACGTAATTTTACTAAATTATAAAGAAATACACAAAAATACTCCATTGGAGGATAAATACACGTTAAAAATGTATGTGAACTAATATTAATATCAAACCAAGAATAGGTAGAAATACCACTTAAATTTTATATTTGAAAGGTGAAAATTTGAACCAATAATATAATAAAATATTGATATGAAAACCCAATAATTTTGCTTATTAATAATGTACTAATTGATTTTTCTTTAAAATTAACGTGTGAAGTGTGAAAAAAATTTTATATAAGATAATTTTATTATATTAATATAGATAATATAATAAACGTATCTAATTAATAAAAAAAAAGAGTTATTCATTGATAGTAAATAAAAAATATTAAAAATAAATTTATAAAATTTTTTAATATATTTATTAAAAATAAAATTTATTTTTAATTTTTTATTTATTATTAATAAATAAATAAATATATTTTTATTAATTATATAATTTTATTATATTAATATTTTTAATTTTTTATTTATTATTAATAAATAAATATTTATTTTTTATAAATTAAATAATTTTATTATATTAATTAGGCTGTAATTAAAACAGAGGCGATGAAGTAAAATGTGAACTGGCTGTCACTCTCTCACTCTCTCACTCTCTCTGTCTAAAAACTATTTTCATTTTTTTTTATCCGCGTTTTCGTGGAATGATAATGGCTACCGACAAAAGCTTGGGATCATCAGTCACACTTTCACACTGCTTTTTTTTTTTTTTTTTCCCTTAATTCGGCACTTTTTTTTTCCGAAAACTACGCTACTACAGTACCCAAGAAAGTGAAATGTAGCCGTTCGCTGACTCTCTCTCTCCTCTGTAACACGCTTTCGAGGCTTTGGTTTTTTCTCCTTTCTTCGTCTCTCATTTCGTTTTTATCTGATAATGTAAAACTCAGAAAAGTTTCAGGAAATTTAGCTCTAATTTTGTTAAAAAGACGTTCGAAAGCTTGAAAAACATTCAAAAATGGCTTTGTATAGCCGTTTAGCTTTGTTTATCGTCCACATTGGCTTGCTTGCGAGCTTGTGTTTTGCTGCTGATCTCTTCGTTTACTATGACTTTGAGGTTTCTTATATCACTGCTTCTCCTCTTGGTGTTCCTCAACAGGTATCTTTTCTAGATCTCTTTCTTTCTTTCACATTTTTTCTTTTTCTAATTTGTTTCATGTGGACGTGCGTAATTTCCATAAATAGCGAATGGCTTAGATTTGAATTTCTTCAAGTCTCGACGTCTAGTTCCAGATCTATGAACTGTACCTGCTATTTTCATTATTTGAGCTTAGTGTTTGATATTTACTTTGCATAGTATAGCGAGCATCGAAATGATGTTGAAGAGCTATTGGGAATCTAGTAAATGACTCTTTGCCGGCATTACATTGCAGGTTATTGCTGTTAATGGGAAATTTCCAGGTCCGACTATTAATGTTACTACTAATAACAATGTTGTTGTCAACGTGAAAAACAAATTAGACGAAAGTTTACTAATCCACTGGTAAAATTTACTGCCAATTTTCTAGCAAATTTACATAGAAACATCACTGTATAATGATTCTGTTGCTAAAATTTTGTTGCTTGACAGGTCTGGCATCCAACAGAGGCGTAGTTCCTGGCAAGATGGGCTTTTGGGCACTAATTGTCCCATTCCTCCAAAGTGGAACTGGACTTACCAGTTTCAGGTTAAGGACCAAATCGGGAGTTTCTTTTACTTCCCATCTCTCCATTTTCAGAGAGCATCAGGTGGTTTTGGTGGATTTATTATAAACAACCGGGCTGTTATTCCAATTCCTTTTGCAACACCAGACGGGGATATTACAATTGTGATCGGTGATTGGTATACAAGGAACCACACGGTTAGTGGTCATTGAAATTAAGTGATTTTTAGCATTTTAAGTGTGATTTACAGTTTAATGTTAGGAGTTTGATGCTGATTAAACTTCTGAATTGTAGGCTCTGAGGAAGACACTTGATGCCGGGAAAGGTCTTGGAATGCCAGATGGGGTTCTTATTAACGGGAAAGGCCCATACCAGTATAACACTACACTTGTTCCCGATGGCATAGATTATGAAACAATTGATGTCCAACCAGGTGGGTGTTGCACTTAAGACATCGTTAGCAATTGATAGATAGCGCATTTCATTTAGCTTATCAACCTTCCAAGTTAGTCAACTACTAACTAGTTACTTGCTCATTATTGTGTTGATCATACCATGTTATTTTGGTTGTTTACTAGTTATGGAATGGTGTTTAAGATCCTATTAGTATGACTCTAATTTTGGGAATGTGCTTTATCTTCACCCCTACTTGTCTATTCAGGGATTGCTATTTCCTTGTTTGAGATAAATCGTCTCAGGCCTGTCAATTGAGCAGATGGCCAGCAGTGCTAATGCATATGGGTCTACCTAAATGAGTAAACTAAATCATGCTAAATGTTTCTGGCATCTGATTTAAAATATTTAAATGAGCATTAGTGACAGCTATCCATTTATGTTCTGCTTTAAGCAGGAAACAAACTCAATTCATAATCTTTCGACTGTTAAAAGGAGAAAATGTCATGGATATGCCTGTGTTCAACATTCCATCAAGTATTATGGGTTGTTGACCTTAGATTGATTTGTAACTCAGTAAATCATTTCTTCACTTTTTGTTCATGGAGGATCTGCCTAAGCTCATAGTTAACATTTTTATTATGTTGGTCAGGGAAAACTTATCGCATTCGTGTGCATAATGTTGGAATATCGACTTCTCTGAATTTCAGGATCCAAAACCATAATCTGCTTCTAGCAGAGACCGAGGGATCATATACAGTGCAACAAAATTATACTAGCTTAGATATACATGTTGGGCAATCTTATTCTTTTTTGGTAACCATGGATCAAAATGCTAGTAGTGATTACTACATTGTAGCAAGCGCCAGGTTTGTGAATGAATCACAATGGATAAGGGTTACTGGTGTTGCCATCTTGCACTATTCAAATTCCAAAGGAAAGGCACATGGTCCCCTCCCAGATGCCCCAAATGATGAATTCGACAAAACCTTCTCCATGAACCAAGCGAGATCCATCAGGTTCTTCTTATGTATTAGCTCATTGTTATTAGGAAACTGTTTTATTGTATTTTTTATATTTCATGTTCTATGGCATGTTCAAAGCTTGGGAAATCTTAACTTCATTAACTTTGTTGTCACACCTCACTGAAGAAAAAACTCTGATACTTGTTCAAAAAGTATTTTTTTCAATTTGGGGTTGGGGATTGTGTTGGATAAAAAACCCAATAAAGAGTTCTCTGATGGTTTTGAATTGGCTATATGTCTCTACTCACTTTTGAGGGTTCTTATGTAGATGGAATGTATCTGCCAGTGGTGCTCGCCCAAACCCACAAGGTTCTTTTAGATATGGTTCAATCAACGTGACAGAAGTTTATGTGTTGAAAAACAAGCCACCAGAAATGATTAACGGAAAAAGACGGGCTACTCTCAGTGGAATATCTTTCATTAATCCTGCCACACCAATAAGGCTTGCTGACTGGTACAAACTGAAGGGAGTTTATAAGCTTGATTTTCCCAATAGGCCACTTACAGGAGCACCTCGGGTGGAAACATCAGTAATTAATGGAACATATAGGGGATTTATGGAAGTCATCCTTCAGAACAATGACACTAAGATGCATACCTATCATATGAGTGGATATGCATTTTTTGTAGTTGGGTAGGCGTTTGCTTCTGTCGTTAGCCATCATTATTTCTGCATGTCCGCCATGCACAATTGATTTAATAATGTGCTTTTGCAGGATGGATTATGGAGAGTGGACGGATAATAGCAGGGGCACGTATAATAAGTGGGATGGTATTGCCCGCACCACAACACAGGTGTGTCATTGCGAGAATTCTACTCTTAGTCTTGTTTGGTTTATATATGCTAATGAAATTGCTGTTTGCATCATTAGAAAAATTCAACAGTACTATTTATCAATCTGAAACTTGACAAATAGGCAAGTTGATGAATAGCGGGAACTTTGATGATTGATGTATTTCATGTAACATTTGTTTTTATAAATTTCAAATGTAACCATGAGTTTTGAAACTGTAGTCATACAGGCATATTAAATTGTAGCAGAGAAAGATGAGATGCTCATAGGAATTCTCTTTTTTGTTATCTTGAGGTCTTGAGTATAATTGATCTCTTTCTCCTGCTGTCCAGGTTTATCCTGGAGCATGGACTGCAATCTTGGTATCACTTGACAATGTTGGGATCTGGAATCTCAGAACAGAAAACCTTGACTCATGGTATCTCGGCCAAGAAACCTATGTCAGAGTTGTCAATCCAGAGGCTACAAACAAAACTGAGCTGCCCATACCAGACAATGCCCTCTTTTGTGGTGCCCTTAGTCACTTGCAAAAGTATGGACAATAATCATTTATGCCCAATATTTACTTAAGTTGTTTTTTAGGTAAGACAATCAATTCTGATCCTACATTGTTTCCTTTTCAGGCCAGAAGACATATCTGCGGCCACAGCAATTACAGGCGATAGATTGAAGCTGTTGTTAACTCTGTTGATGACCACTTGCAGTATGCTTTTCGTACCCCGCTAAGAATTTTTGTCTAGGATATTTCTTCAGTGGCCCCCTATCAGATCTTGGCTTCTCTGTGAGGTTTGTGGTTGTGATTGTTTAGGTGTGTAATTCTAGTCTTGTTGATACCATTCTTCAATTTTTTTTTTTTAATCTTTTGCACAACGTTGTTAATCTCCTACAGTATCTTGTTTAATTTACTGGATCTATCATTCTTTTATTATTACCTACAGTTTTTGTACTGATGACAAAATTTATCAAATTTCAATACAATTTATTATCCTACGTCCTAGTTTTATCTCTTGTATATGTACGATGATTTTTGAATTGCTTTGAAAATAATGGTTTATGAAACAAAGCTGCTGTTGTCCTTGTCCTCGGAGCATCTTGGAGCTTGATTGTGAATGTGAACCAGGGGAAATGAGATATTGTACGAGTGCAGGTCCCACATGAAGTTGTTCCAGCTGGATATCATGTTTCCTCACTACAGATTTTATTTTCTGGTTTTTTTTTTTGGGGCTTCGTTATTGTCAGGCAGCAGGCGATTCTCCCCTTCTGATAATTGGAGCAGGAAACTCTGGCCCGTCTACAACTTTTTCTGCTTGTGCCAAGTAGCCCATTTCCTGGTTTCGAGCCTCTGTTTGTAACATTCCAAGAGAAAAAGTTGAATTAACTCGATACATGGCAACAAAACTAGCCTGATAATCGGGTTATCTGAAGAAGAAACACGATTTGGAGCATTATTAATCCACCGTGGAATTATTCACAGGACCTCAATTCCCAGTTGTTTGGATATCAATGATTGTCGCTTGTCGGGGGAATTTTACACGCAAAATCGATTACAAGCATTAGCCAACTAAGTCATTCGTTGCAGTGTGGATGGAGGAACAAGTGTCTTCCTAGTCAATTTAACAAAGTTGGTATTTTTCAATTTGATGTTACATCGCGCAAGAAACTCAAATTTCTAGCATGTTGGAGTAATAATGTGCTAAGAACTTGAATTTCTAGCACATTTAAAAATTAGAACATTCTAGAAACTAGAGATTTTATGGTCAGCGCGAGGGGATTTCAAAGTGAGGCTCACCAGTCAAGATAGGATAGATAGCCACGAAACGTAGTAATAACGGTTTGAAATCGGATGGTAGCTTGACTCTCTCTGTGATAGTTGAGTTCATCAGTCCAGAAGAGAGGTTAGCAGCTGAAGGAGAAAGAGGGAGAGCTAACTTCTGTGAGCTACGCTCCCTCTAAGGAAGATCATACAGAGGAATGAACAGGAAAGGACTTTTGTGAAGGCAATAACAGGCACTTCAACACTAGTTGGCAGGGAATTCCCAATGGATGAAATTAAAATAGCAATCCCACCCACTGCTTCTAAAATAGATACTACTGCAACTAGGGGATCTATTAATTACGGGTGAAAGACTTGATTGAAGGTCCTCGGACCCTGAGGGTCAATCGATGCAAGATCTAAGCCCGTTGGTCGTTTAGTTAGGGCAATAGCACGTAAGGGCGAGCAGCAAGCCAGTTCTCAATCAAATGGCGATCTCAAAGGCAGAGAGCTATTCAGGGCATCATAGCCACAACTTGCGGTTCCAACTCCACCTCATAGATTCCCCGGTAGTGGATTTCGGGCAGGTAAAAACCTATGTCGGATCCCCGTATCCAATCCCGCTTTCCCAAGCGAGTAAACAACATCTCCTGCTACAAGGCATCTATCTGCATCCCAATCCCATCGCTTTCAACTGAGCTCAGAGTGGGCGAGCCAGGGATTGAATGTCGCTAATCGACATTATATAGATAGATTCGAGGGCACGGAGCGCCAACTCTCATATCATAGAAAGCGAAGGCTAAATCCAAGGGCTAAACAATCCTCCCTTGGTTCCTGTGAAAGGTCCCTTCGGATAACTCTCTTCAACCGGCTTCTTTATGGCTAAACCCTTTTTTGAACACCAATTTAATCGTAAGCTTCGTCCTCAACTTCTGGACGGGTTCAAGAGTTTGGCTCGACTGAGACTCATGTCTAATCGGGGATGGGAATGCGAATTTGGATGCCTGGGATGATAGGGAATTTTGTTCTCGAAGACCTAGAGAGCCTTGTAGCTAGATGTAGAGGACGGGTTCATTATTTTCTTTTTAAAAAGTATATTTATTAGAAGGTGTATAGGTTATTATTTTTTTTAAAAAAATATATTTATTAAAATTGATAGAATTTATTTTTATAAAATTTAAAAATATTTTTTTATTCAATATAAAATTATTTTATATTTTTTTATTTAATTTTATGACAATTTTATTACAATAAAAATTTTTATTTTTTTCGAGATTTATAAATTTTATCTTACTCTATTTTAAAATTTATAAACTATTTATGAATGTATTTATTATACATAGGTACTTGATTGAAAAAGTAAAATTAGAATAAATTTAGTTATGACAACGCCACGTTACTTTTTTCTGTAAAATATATTCATTAAAATATATAAAACATATTTTTATAAAATTTTAAAAAAATTCATTCACCGTAAAATTATAGCACACATAACTTTGTTAGAAAAGTAGTTTTGACAATGTACACCCTTTCTTTCTCTACGAAAGTAAGGAAGTTGCAAGCTATAGGTGGCTTATTGAAAAATGACAACTTGCTAGAAATATTTTATATCATTTTGAGGTCATAATGTGCTACAAATTCAAGTTTCTAGTATTTTGAAAAATTATGTACTAGAAATTCATATTTCTAATGTCATAAAAGTTAAAACATACAAAAATTCAAATTTTTAAAAGATTGAAATTACAATATTTTAAGGATGTTAAAATTTTTTTATGTGCTAAAAGCTTGAATTATTAATGGTTGAAAAATTACAACTTGATAGAAATTGAAAATTTTATTGTATTGAAAATATTTTAATACGATTAAAAATTATGTGAGTTTCCTGTATATGTTAAAAGTTTTAAACAAACAAAATAAAAATTTTGTCAAGTTTTAGTTATTATATATTTTTATTTAAATTTAATACCCTTTGATTAATTTAAAAAAATAAAATAATATGATTATTTTCATAAATTGAGTTCGAAGGGTGATTATTTTTAAAAATTTGCCCGCATAATTTCAACTTTACATCACGCCAAAGCCTTTCAATTACAGACACAGAACATTCATGATGCTCTTTACTCAAGACACTTTCAGTCTCCATTCCATGGTCGGGTTGTGATATACAGTGGTGGAGCATGTTGGTTTGGCTTCCGTTCAATAATTGTAAACTAACGAACATTAATTCTCACCTTGTCTGTGATCAATTGTCCAAGGGAAGGTCAGCTCTTTGAAGGAACCTGCCTGTCCAGCATGACATGAATCTGGTGAACTCATATCACATGTAAGAATCATTTCCAGACGGGGGTCGGGCACGTCAAAACCCACACCGAAGTTCATTTCAATCTAGCAAAGAGCTGTCTTCAGTTTTTATGCTTTTGTTAAACTTACGTCTCTCATAGGTTTGATTTTAAAATATTTTATTAAATATGTTTTCTATATGTAAATTTTATATTACGCCTAATAGTTAACGTTATTAATTACTGGAACCAGAGATCAGATCAAAACTCACGTGATAAAACACAATGAAGGAGAAACTTCGCCATAAAAACGACCTGTCTTTCCCCTTGCAAGGTCTAATTTCTTGTTTAAGATGTTCTGCATACGTGTGAATTTATTTAAATAGTACATATAAGATTCAGTTATTAATATTAATATCTACTTAAATAGTACATATAAGATTATTAGGGGATTATACTTATAAAATAAATTACATTTTTATTTTCATGTCAATAATAATTACGCTTTGATAATTTAAATTAAGATGATAATTCTTTTATTCAACAGGATATGCAGTTATGTATTTGTTTTTCTGTTTTACAGTTTGGTCACTCGAATCAATGGTCGATATAATGTATTTCATTATTTTATAATTAAAAAGAATCGACATTTGAAGACTAAAACCAACTGGTGCCTTTTTATTTATTGTAATTCACCTTATATTTATCTTCTATTATTGGCTAATTCTTTTGGGTTGTATGCTTGATATAATTTGTCCATTGTTGTAATTGTGCAGGGGCTGATCTAAGTGACACATTGATGGATCGTATGGTAAAGCTAGTTATTATTACAAATTCTTGGCAATGCATTTGATTGTGACTAATAGAGAGAACAGTGTATTATAAATTCTGATAGAGAAGTATTAATCAAGGCAATGGTTTTAGTTTCAAATAAGTTCTGGGAAATGTTTGTATTACAAGAAGTCACGAGTGAGAGAGTAAACTGACGCCTTTGAACCTGCTACAAACTGGAATAAATTAGTCCAAAAACTAGTCTCTAATTACCTTTGATTCATAGAAGAGAAGATTACGAATACTGATAGTTATTTGTTCCATACATCCGGGTACTTAACGAGGCTAATCTCATGAATGTCATGCTTGTTAGATTAGTCCTAACTCGCAGTGATCTTGGGGGTGCCATAATTAGTTGTAGTTCTACCACATAAGCAGGTTCAGTCGACAACAATTTTTTTCTTTTTTTTTAAAAAAAAATTTCTCTTTATCACGAAGGAAATGAAATATGTTCCAACTTTCGTGCACTTTTAAGGTATTCAAATTTTAGGTTCCAGTTTTTCACATTTCATTTACAATCCTCTTTATTTTGTATCATACATCAGCATAAACAAAATTAGGTCTCAAAGGAAATATTATATGCCATTTTGGTGTTGAGACTGAATCTTTAGGGTACATACAATCAGTTTGCTGCCTATTGGGACATGCATTTTCTGTAAAGCTCCAGTCAATCTGCCTTTAACATCTATATGTATTTGCCATTATTAATTTTGTGTTATGTTTATGTGTAGGCTCTTTGCAAGTATGCAAATGGAACAATCCTATAACTGGGGTGAGCACTATAAAAAGATTAGGTTGTGGAAATAGCCTAAGAAACGCATATGGTAGCCCTTCTTCTCCTCTGTTAAGCGCACCACCTCAGAAATTACTTGATCGGGATGGTTTTTGTGACTCAAACACGGTCTTCGTGACGCAAAACAACTTTCGATGACTGTCGGTTTGGGCTATATATCCAAAATCATATGCAACATCCTATTTTTATGTGTGTACAATTAACAGTTCCAGAGATGCATTTATGTAGGAGAAGAGAAGAGCAACAGACGCCTGGTGCCAATGAAAGCATCAATCGTTTGTTTGAATGTTGTTTTGATCAATTTGAAGTTCAGACTTGGGCAACCTCTTAGATTCACATCTGGACTACCTATTAAATGTACCTTCTTTTGGTTGAATCTGCTAGTGTGGAAGAGCCAGTTGACCCATAATTGGACATTTAGAACATTTAATTTAAACAAGCATGTAAAGCATTGGGCCTATGTGTCGTCCTCCAATTATTAGGTCTGCAATTATATGGTCTACTATTTTTCCATCTTATCTCCATAGATTTTGTTCTCGTGACTTGAGTGGAGCACTACTTGCATTCAACCCATGATGTACGCGTATGGGTATGGCTAGCATATGAACAAACGTGCAAAGAGCTAATTGCTTGATACCAATCCTTTTTTTTTTTCTTTCCCTCGTCAGCTAATAGATGTTCCAGAGGCACCGAATGGTGTAGTGTTTAAAATTTGTCATTAATTATGATTCTCTTTGTTGAGTTTGGCCATTCTCAATTTCCCTCGTATTATTCAGTGATATTCTGTAGCAATCGAAACATGACGATAAAGTCCTGGAAGCTAAGATCGACGCACAGAAAGGAGAGATTAAAAAACGAATAGAGTGAGAGAGAGAGAGAGGAAATTCAAAAGAGACATTAATGGGGATTGGAAAACTGAGTGTAATGAAAGCAGAAAACAATTGGTGGAGAAACCTGTCTCAGCTCCCAAGTGAAGAAAATCGATCATCAAGTTGCGTAGCCTTTACTTTTTCTCTTTTCTCCACTGGACCGACAACAACAAACAACACGCAAAACAAATTAAAGAAGATGGATTAGTGAAGTGAAACATTCATCATGAAAAAAAGAATTGGGTGTTCCCTTTATGGCTGTCTCTTCAAGCAATTCCAATTAGGGAATATGCCCTCTTCGCCTGTCCATTCTCTTTTCTCCTGTCCCTCCCTCCACAATCCTCATGCCTCGAAGCTATCAAGCATATATATTAGGTATTTGAAGTACAAATTTTAAGTACCACCAGGAATTATACAACAAAAAAGGTAATCGTTTGTTTAATACTTATATTATTAGACGGAAAAATAGAAACATTTTGCCCACGTATACGTCTACTGCTTGTATAATAATAGCAAGAATACATTCTATGTAACGTGTACAATCAATATGATACCGATCATATATATATATATATATGAAAAGAGCTAGGTTCCTTAGGGTATAAAGTCAAAAAGTCGTATCAAATTTTGGACGCTTGTGATCTGATACACCTCTTTTTTTAATCTTAGAAAATACGATATGAAGTGAATCCCAAGCATCTCAACATCATCAGGACTGAAATCATATGATTTGAAAGTTGTAAGGGGAATGTTTAACCTCCTCGTATAAATATTAATTCGAAGACATAAACATATGGCTACATAAAGAAAAAACAAATCAAATGCTTCCGCGTTTATTTCATTAGCAGCTATGCGTTAATAGCAAGTTAGTTAATTAACCTTGTCAAATTGATGGCAACATATACTAGCTTTGATTTTAATTTTAATTTTAATTCTAATTTAGACCAGTGTATTACAAAACTCAAAGTCATAGCCTATGCACTCTAATAATTATCGATTTTTTTTATTGGAGTTAAGAAATTGGGAATTATTTTAAATTTTTCATGGGAATAAACTTATTAGTCTTCAAATTTGGTACTATGTTATGACTTAAAAAACAAATTATTGATATCCCATTATTGGTACTGTATGTCATCTGATTTTATTGTATAATTAATTTATATAACTTCAACTGATCTGTTTACAAAATTTTGTTGAATTACATTAATATATTATTATGTTTCATTAAATTACTTTTTGAATAAATCAGAAGGTATAAGAATATGGATATTACAAGAATAATATACATAACAAGTACAGCACGGACTCCAAAGATTATGGAGGTTGGGGATCTGGGAATATATGGGGAAGGACACTAATAATGTTGGCTCACATGGAGTTGCTTGAAAGGACCAATGATGTTATCTTAGTCAGCAAGCAACATGCTTAACGAACCCTAGTTATGCATCTCACAAACACTGCATCGATTAATGCCCGTGGCTGTGTTGGTTTTGGGGGTTGCAGGATACTGTGACTCTCTCTCTTCTTAACACTGATGAGAGGAAGTGACAAGTTATTCTTTATTTCCTTTTATCACAACGTGACGCAAGAGGGAAGCTAAGATAGATTGCAGGCAAAATCCTAATCAATGAGAAAATGCACTCACTTCTTAATCCTTTTAGCCATTCATCCTATTAGGAATCCTTCTCTCTCTCTCTCTCTCTCTCTCTCTCTCTCTCTCGTGGAGAGTTCGGTGCATTATGAGTCCATGAGAGCACGCCCAATGATTATGTCACAAGGAAAAATTGTCATTGCTTTTAAGGGACTTTCATGCTTGACTTCAGCACAACTAAAAGGATGAAGATGTTCTCCAGGTCAATAACAGACAGACAGAAGAACAGATATCTTGCTTGTTAGTCTTATTATTAATCATTCGATTCTTATAATTTGCTCCTTTTTTCTCCGTATTTAAACGCAGGTAATTTTTTCAAATTTATTTCACGCGGTCAAGGCACACACTATCTTCTATTCTTCTTCAGCCTCAGAAGCTCAGTTGAAGCGACTGATTGTTCATATAAGCTCAGTTGAAATTTTTGAGGTACTACCACAAAAAACTTATACATGCAAGTTTCTTGTGCTTTTCACCATATTTTCTCAAGTTCAAGCTTTGATGGTAAGAAGCCAGTAAGAATTGCATGGCAATAATATATGATCGCTCAGGGCTCCATTTAATCCATCTTCTTGCACAGGTGTATATAGATTCTGAAGGTTGAAGAGTTTTAGGGAACGCCTAATTCCTGATACAAATTATTTGCGTAAAAATGGCATTTCCAAACGGGTATTGTTTGTCAGAAATGTCTTTACAGACAGCTAATAATGAGAGGTTCACTTTATTAATTCTAAGCATTAATAACAACTGCATTTCCTTTGTTTTAGCATGCACATCTCTTACAGGGAATTAGCCCATTGCTTTGCTTTATTTTAGATTTCCTGGTGGCTCTTAACTATGAGTTTGGGAACACAAGTTTTACGATCAATTAAAAACTCTTTTATTGGAGCTTTATGGCAATAGAGCTAGTGCCACATCTTTAGTTATTTCACCAACATATGATGTCACATTTTTTTTCATCTTTGTGCTTCACCATGCACCAATATGTACACAATCGGTATCTATGATTCACCTCAAAGGAATTGTTGTCACCATGCACGGTTTCATTCCTACATAGAGAACATTTTGAAATTATAGTTGGCAAAGACTTTACAGCCAAACTAAGAATAGTTGAAGAATCTTTGTTGTATGGGATTTTCTTACGGTCCCCTGGCCAATTTGAAGCTTAAAATCAAAAGGGGGCATTGTTGGAAGCGGCAAAATAAATATTTGAATAAGCATGCACAATCATACAAAATAAGGTTATAAAAAGTGCATTCTTGTACTGTTGTTGTGTTTTCAAAGCATAACAACTAAATTGTTAGATAAATACTTATTTACACACACATGTATTCATATACTTATATTTGACAGTAATTTTATTTTACAGCAACTGTGACTTTAAAGCTGCAACAGAAAAATACCAAATAGAGTCTTGGTGGATCTTTGAATATTGCTTCTTATCTTGCTTTTCATTTCAAATAACATCCAAGATTAAAGACTCCATCTACAGAATAGTTTCAAGTTCTACTGTTACTACGTGCTCAATATGATTTGACCAGCGTCATAGGCATTTTCCTAATTTCATGAATATTTATTTTCTTCCACTTTTGAAGTTTGTAGTAAAGGTAAGTTTATTTTTAGAAAAACCTTCGTATTTTGAAAATATTTCACCTTATAGTTTGTATTTCCAAACAGAAAGACAAGCTTCCCAACACAGAGACCAATCTTTTTCACTCTCCACCTGACCAGGGGACCGTAAGAAAATCCCATACAACAAAGATTCTTCAACTATTCTTAGTTTGGCTGTAAAGTCTTTGCCAACTATAATTTCAAAATGTTCTCTATGTAGGAATGAAACCGTGCATGGTGACAACAATTCCTTTNACCCCCCCCCTTCCTTTTGTTAGAAAACGAAGAATACACTTAACGCATATTGTAATTATAGGAATATAAACCAAAGGAAAAACATTTCAGAGGAGTAGAAGTGTTGAAAAGTACAGAAAAACATGAATAAAGATCTTGCAAAAATTAAAGAGGAAAAAGAAAATCCTTGTCGTAAGATTTATATTTCAAGTGGAACATCCTTGCATGTATATAATCTGAGCAGAATAAGGTTACAAGATAAACTCTTAATATTAATGAAAAATAAGCAGCAGCAAAGCAAAACACATTAAACATTCATCATTTTCCAATTCAGTCTCAACTGAACTCGGTCATATGGTCCACCGACAGCTAACTACTAATTGGTAGTCTAACCGGCCAGTTGACTAGACATATTTATCAATACAATACCATTTTAGTTTTCATTATTCACAGCAACCTCAATAAGCTTCTCTTCTTGTAGAAATGTACTTCCTAAGATTAGTATATTAGATATATGTATCTTTTCTAATTACTATGATAGGCTTTCACTTCCACAGATCAATTTGACAACTCGAAGTTGACGTTGAGGCATACTCTTGTCCAATCTCCGCCCTCTTGGGTCCATCCGCTAGTATGCTCATTTGTTCATTAACTTGATAGTTGGCTGCATTGGCGTAATTGTTTTCCCTAGAAGCATCCTCGTGGCTCAGCTGAGATGCAACAAATTTGTCAAGGACTCGCCAATCCGTGACTTGATCTATCGCTTGCTCATTGTTATTACTGTAAACTGAGTTCAAATCCTGCTGATGGCCTTGTTGCGTGTGTTCATCTTGTGTGAGTGTAGAGGATTGCAATGTGCTCCCGTTGTTTCTTTCATAACCATATGGAACAACTGAGTTGCAACTTACGCTTGCTGCTGATTGTGGAACTTTGGGGCTTTCTAACTGTGGAAGCTGGAAAAAAGCATCATGATGAGACATATTATACTGCAACTCAAGCTCTTGTTTGCATGGATAGTGGAGATGATATGGTGTGAAAGGCTGAGGCATTATATGGCGAGGAGAATCAATTTCTGGCATGAACGACACTTGATCATCGTACCAACATGATGACTCATATTCACCCATTTTCCGCACAGTGGCCATTCGCTTCTTGAATGCCCTACATACAACCCATCCTTCTTCCTGGTGCGTTCACAAGAGTCTCAGATAAAGCCTATATGATAACTGTGCTTTTGAAAAGAAAAGATAAAGCCTATATGATAACTTTGCTTTTGAAAAGAAAAGTTTAAGTTGTGTTTCCTGAAGCAGGAAATAATATTTCAAATCGAATGCACTGGCTGTTACCATGAAGGAAAAACAAATAGGAAAGCATAATAATTTAGTCTGATTACTTCAGAACAACGATCCACTTCCTAGTTCTAATAGAAGTTCTGGGAACTGGATATTTGAACTGTTGATTAGCCAATTGGAATCTCAATAGTTCGTGACTAGATGGTTTTAAAAAGGAGAAAGATACTGTAGATCACTAAGACAAGCAAGATGAACACCTAAACATCAGCTTGAAAAATGCTCAACAATAATATTTATCTCGGTCGTTTCCTAGAATAATACATGCATGAATATTAGAAAAATATAGAAGAATGATCTTATAGAAGTACAAAAAATTGAAAACAACAAATCTGTATCCAACGGTGGGTGCTGCAGCATTTACTACATAGTATATATATCCAATGGCTGACTAAACATTTTTCTAAGCTAAAAAGATAACGAAATTTTTTTCACTACCCATATGAAAGAAAACGCCAACGATGAGTTGAGAAGTTTCTCTTAGTTTTGGTAAGAAAAACTTAAAAAAAATTTGTTGATCCATTAACATATGCATATGCGTATGCACATATATAATTAATGAATATTCATAATTCATTAAATTATGTAACTGACAACCAAGATTCCATCGCTATGAAACAACTGAGCCAATAGAGTTAATAAAGATGGATAAGATGAAGGTAAAAATATTTTAATTAATAAATAAATTTATAAAAACAAATTTGAGAAGGAATCCTTTGTCATAACATAATCATCCAATTAGATAACATCATTTATTGTTAATTATATGTGTTACTACATCGAAAACAATCGTAAATATATCTTATGTATTATAATTATACCTAATAGTATATGATTATATGGTTGTACTCCAATGTCTCATTGGCGTGAAAGCAAAAAATAAAACTATAGGAGCAGTTAGTATTCTAAGGTAAACAGATTTATATTGAAACCATTTTAACCAGTAATTAAATATTATTTTTCCTAACATGCAGATTATCATCTCTCTCTCTCTCTAGCTATTCAATGAATATTTGGTTAAAATCACTTTTATTTATTCATTTAAATCTCTTGATTGACCTATCACTATAAAAAACAAATAACAAAACGGGAAAAAAGTTTTTTTTTTTTGTTTTTTTTTGGGGCTATTCTTAGCGTTTTGTGGCATTCCATGTCTTTGATGATCACTAACAAATAAATTATAATTGAAGAGAAGAGTTCACGGGATGTACAGTTAATTTCCTACGCAGTGGAAGATTAACTCTTGCAAAAAATTGTGTCTTCATTTTGAAAGTTGTGGCAATTGATGAAAGCAAAACAAAAATATTAGCGAAAACGAAAGAGAGAACTAATTACACTTGCCTGGGGAGTTCCATTTTCGTTTGTTTCGAGTCGATATTCATGCATGATCCAATCTGACTTTTGTCCATTGGGAGCTCTTCCTTTGTAAAACACTAAGGTTTTTCTCATGCCAATCAAGCTATGCCTGGAGTATATTGCCTTGTCTCTTCCCGTGGCTTTCCAAAATCCTGCTTTTGTTGCTCTATTGGTGCGAGTTCCAGTTGGATATTTCTTATCTTTGTGGCTAAAGAAATACCATTCATTCTGCTCTTCACTTCCTATTTTGCACAATTCTACACAAATAAATAAATAAAAAAAAACCCACGGGAAGATTGGCTTTAAAATTTTTACCTCTTTAAAATAATTTTAGCAAGGAAAATATATGGATTATAAATTGCTACCTACCTTGAAGATCCCAAGGCTCAATTTTATAGAGATCAACATCTTTGATGACATCCAGATCAATTCTTTTTGAACCAACTTTTTTTCTAAGGTAATAATCAACGAGTTCTTCATCTGTGGGATGGAATCTGAAGCCTGGAGGAACATGCGAAAATGAATTCATATTGTCACAAGGACTCGAGACCTGCATTTATACGCCACAACTATCATTAATGTATATGATAATATGTAGTCATGGATCATAAACAACTTGATTATAATATAAGATTAGCTACTTGATATGCTATATACATCACAGGGTAACTATATTTACCCTGCCCCTTGTTTTTGCTCCAAGTTGTAGGAGAGAAAAACTATATAAATTAAAGCTTAGTGCATGGCATGCGCACATGTAATCAAGATTTTAAATTTGATCACACTTTTGGATCTAACAAAATTAAGATGGGATCCCCAAAATTTGGGGCATGTTTTTCTTCAGAAATGAGAAAATCTTTGTACAAGGCGCGTCTCTAACAAATGAAAATGAAAATTCTTGAAAACAATAATAATAGTTTCAATCAAAATAAAGAATGCACAAGATGTTATGTTTCCCAGCGTTTAATTACATCAATGTCAAGTTTCTTTATTCGTGTTTCAAATTCTTCGGTAAGTATAGCACTAAGAAGGCATATTACCGCTCAGTAGACAGAAATGCGGATCACCGTGATAGGGCAATATATGCCATACAATTTGACTACATACTTTGGACACCATGTAATTGTTATTAAACACAATAGTATAGCACTAATCATGTCAAGATATTTCTGCAAACATAATACCTTTACCCTTTACATTTCATCTTTTATCATATTTCATTAAAGCTTATGCAAACGAGGAACGTAGAGCGTACAATTAGTTAAATGAGAAAAATAATATGCAGTTAAAAACTGCCCCTGCAGATACTATTTTCTGATTACAATCTATGTTATTATGTAAATTATTTGTCTTGACCTAACTGATGATAAATATTTAGAGGAGCGAGAACGAAAAATCTTAAACAATAAGCTAAAAAAGAATGGCAGAATTAAATGTAATATTTATACAAATACATCAAAAAATACAACATGACATTGTAAGAATTTATTGGCGCTACAAGCATGAGATATAAAAGTTAAAATGATTAAATAATTAAGCAAGAGAAAAACTAAAATTTACTGTTATTTCAGAAATATAATTGATGAGAAAGAAGATTAGTGAACAAAAAAGTGCTTTCTCCCCTCACAAAAGTAAATGTTGAATAAGTAATTGGGAATCAAATTTTGTGAAAAATGCATAAAGGGGAATTAGTTTAGAACATGAAGATAAAAAAATGCAGAAAAGCATCATAGCAATATTGAATAACAGACAACCTTGTTGAAACTGTTTCAACAACAGTCAAAAGAGATGGATAATAAAAATGAGTAATGTTCTGATGAATTTGCATTTCTTCTATTCTAATGTTTAGCTCCCTATCCCTTAGTACTTGATACCACTAAAACATGATCGATCCCAGATCACTAAGTTCATATAAAGTGAAATCTGTTTAACCATTGGAAAACCAGACAAAGGGAAACGTGCGACATAGAAACATATGCTTTTTATTTGATTGTAATGAAAAATCATAAAAATCCAATAATAGAAGAACAATTTAACTGCAGCAATAGAGTTGTAGAAATAAATAAAAGGAAAAGAAGGAAATAAATATGCTTCCCAACATGGAATATCACCAAATAATCGCGATAGCCCATAATGATCATCAAAACCTATGGAAAGCTCCATATGGAACTTTATAACTTTATAACACAGAAGCAATCTCAAAATTAAACTGAAGTTGTGAAGACATCAATAAATTTTTCATAATCCTTCTGGTTTTGTGTTTTGCTATAAATTCTGCTTAGCTTATAACAAAATCATCCTCCATCGATGCTCTACCCTCACGAATGATCTTTAAAAGTACAAAACATAAATAAATAAATAAAACATTCACAAAATGAAGACATGTTAATCGACAAAACAAAAAAGAAGAGAGAACAAGAACAAGATCATGAGGTTTAAGGTAGAGAAGCTCACAATATCACAGCCTTGAAAATTCTCAAGCGTACAACCTTAACTTCCTCCTCAGATCTGATAAAACCTGACCTCTCAAGCAGTTATATACCAGCTTAAAAATAAGAAAATTTAACTTTGCTTTTAACACTATCTTTTAACTTCGAGAAGGCAACTGAATCAGACCAAAAAGCGAAATGAAATGTCAAGAGAAAAACAAACAAAACAATAAAGATGAATGCAATGAAAAGTGATCCTCGGGAATTGAAAACTGCTGTACTCTTAACAACAGTATACTAGTTGTCGAGAGATAAAAGAGAGAGAGAGATCGGATCCCGAGGAAAGGAAAAGCAAGGGAAAGAGAAAAGGAAAGGTTGTGGAATGCGAAAAGAGAGAAGAGATAGGGTTAAATAAGAAGCAGGAAAACGCTGCTGTGATATATTATGAGAATTTCAAAGACAAACACAGATGCCCTAATAATCTTCCCTATCTCAGCAATCTCTCTCCTTCATCTTTTAAGTGGAAGCTTGATTGCTGCAAAAGCTTTGCGGGAAAAAAGGGAGGCGGGTAATTCCCCAAGCAAGATTGATAACAAGAGTTCCTAGAGAGAGTTATAGAGAAAGAAAGAAAGAAAGAGGATGCAAAGCCTCTAGCACCACCCACCAGCTATTGATAGGGACAAGAAGAATGAGAATGTCTTTTGTTTTTGGAGAGAGAGTGTTGATGTCAGTGATCGGACGGTGAGGATCACTTGGGCGTCTTCAAAGGGTTTCGGAGGAACAAAAAGTGTAGATATTTTTTTTTTATTTCACAAGAATTTACAATAAATTTATACATTGTCATTGATGAATGACACGTAATCAATGGATGATAAATTATCAAAAAAGTGTGAACACCGCGTGATATACACGATTACATTAATTATAGCAATCATATTTCCCTTCTAGACGGTCACAGTTATATTATATGAGAAGCACAATAGCAAAGTACCCTTACCTCTCGCTCTCTTCTTTCCTTTTCTTTCTTCAATTTTTCTTTTATCTTGCACCTTAATCTTAAAATCTTAGTAGGAGTCATATCACGCACAATTAAGACATCGAACTGCATCTACATTAATCAAATATTAAACAGCTTGCAATGTTTACGCAAAATTTTATGAATTGCATGGTAATATATATATATATATATATATATTCTAGCCGAGATAAATTATAAGCTCTTATTCTTTTCCTTTTATTAACAAGGTAAGGTAGCACAATATAACAAGAAGTTCCTGCCAATCAGCAACAGACCAATGTGGTTTTGTTTTCCTCACTCGTATCGTGTGAGTGATAAATATTAATGTCAGAGTTTGCAAATAATCATGTATGTATGCACCCCCACGAAATTTTACCTCAAATATTATTAACAACTTAAAACACAGGAGTTTGTCATCAAAAAATTGTAATTCCTTAATTACAATGTCATTAAGGGAATCCTAACATGCCACAAACGCATAAATAAGTTAGTGTCCGAAGAGCTCCTGCTAATTAAAAAACTTATGACCCGTTGGAAAAGTGCAAATATTTTAACGACATTTATATATAAAATATGATATATTTACAGATAAGGGTTTTTAAGGTTTGGTGGCATTTAAGGTAATATATTATAAATACGGTCCAGGTCCTCACCAGCAATGGCACGCGGGCTCTGGTTGGTCAGCCTACAATTTTATATTTTTATTTTTATAATTTATAATTTATTCTCTCTGTCACGAGCTTGACCCCACAACGGCCGACCCAAAATAACCAGACGATGACACTTCTCCAAATAGATGATAATTTTCCTCTTTTTTTTTTTTCATAAATAAAATAATAAAATAGGAAGAACCCAATTGATCAGCTCGGCTAGCGGCTAAAGCCGAACCACATAGACTCAAAGAGAACAGTGTTACTTCGGTTATGTGCCTGTGGTGGTGGAGTGTGGGGTCCACGTTAACGGAATGATGTGCTGGGAATTCAAAACGTGGCGGCTTACGGTCCGGCGTGGGCTAGCCCATGATCATTAGGCTCACAAATTCAATTGCAGGTCGGTTGTCCGTGTGGGCCCTACCCCGTTATCCCCATTAGCTTTTATGGTCCCATTGTCCTTTCTTATATTTTTAATTTAATTGTATTTAATTAATTAATTAATCTAATTTTTTACGCCAGGGAAGCTAGAGACAGATATACAAATATTTGTTTAGTGATTGTGCATGCCGATAAGTTAAGGAAAGTTAACCCTAAAGAGACATCACTTTTTGTTTCTCCTTTGTACGGGGCCGGTTCCTCGCCTAGGGTTAGGGACTTTACGATGAAGAATTATAATATAAAAATAATGCATTGTCTTTCTAATGTTTGGCTGAAATTACAAGTACACGAGTGAAGCAAAAGTCTCACACGTTATCCAAGTGTCATCTTGTCCCCACCCTGCTTATGTGGCAATACACTATTAGACGTCATGGTTCTAATATATTGGGGCGATTATTCAACTTATGCTTAATTCAAGTTTACACATTTACACGTCCTTGGATTGTTTCAATGCTTTAACCAATTCGTGCTCTAAGTTCATGCTCAGACCTAAACAGCATGAATTCAAGTCATGATAAACAATAAATTGCTTTGTTGAATGTAATAAGAAGTCATAGCCTTCCAAATGAGTTTACCATGATGTTAACTATAAACTAATTCTAATTAGTCGCAAAATTTTGATCATCACATGCAAGGCAATGAATGTTTTAAGAGCCTGACAATAACAAAGAGATTAATCTACAATAGAAGTCTCTTTAGCTCTGATTACATGTACAATAAGTAGTAATAAAAAAAGGTTTAGCACTTCGGACACTGAAGGATCAAAGTAATGTGATTGGCTATGGTTGTTTTTAATTAAACGCACATAAATTAATGAATGTTTAAGGTTGTGATTAGTGAAGCTAATGAGCAGAGCCCCAACTAGTGGTGGGACCTCGTTAAATCATTGCTGAGATAGATCAATTATTGTCTTTGTTCCCCACGTTTAACCAAAGGATGGGCAGCTCCTCAAAAAGTCCCTACATGAACTTGCAAAATTATTTCGTGTCTCTTGTCTAATTGCCCTTTCTTCCATGCTCAGTATCGTTCTGCTGTGAAAAGTTTCTCTTTTTGATCTCTTTCATATTCTCCTTGTAACTTTTTTAAGCATAAAGTGACTTCTTGGTGAGTTCCCATTGGTTACCTACCACAATTTATTAGAAAATATTTCCATGTCATTTGTCAAATTTAAAATAAATATCAACACCACATCTATCAAATTACATTGGATTTGTTTATAATTGCGCTCTAGAATATTATTACTCATAAATTCAATATGATATTGATAGATTAGATATTCTTGAAGTATGACAATTAGCATGATTTATTTGTCAACGTAACCACTCCTAAAAGTTGGTAACTAAGGACCATAAACTGAAACTTTGGCAAAAAAAGTTGAGATAATAAAAAGGGATCGATCGAAGAATCACCATACTTCCTCCCTCTTTATCTTCCGTTTTTAATATGTATTCATTCTAAGGCGACACTGGAAGTTTTGCTATTTCTGGAATTTATGTTTCGACCAAGTATTTAATTTTGTCCTAGAAGATATGGAGTAAAGCTGAGGCCAAATCTATAAGATCACAAGTAGACTATGCGTTTGATGTAAACCGGAAAGATTTGTATTAGATGTCAGTTGGTGTAGATCAAAGACTATTCACCAGCCTTTTTATATATGGTTAAAATGAATTCGTAATGGGGCTCAATTTCCTTGTTCTTTCTCTTAAAGTAAAGCATCGGCTAGGCCTGGATAGGATTTCTCTCCGTAGTGATTGTGTGTTTACTGGCTGCCCTACGCGTGATCATGGGTTGCAGAATTAATTCTTTCCTTAATAGTTTATCACATCTTAAATTACTGTATTACATTTTTCAATGCTTGTTAGTCGCGTTAGACTGCAGTTTTAACTGAACCAATCTAGTGAGGAGTAAACTAAAGAGAAGCAAGAGAGAGAAAGTTGAGCTGCTCTGTTTATATTAGCTTTTGTATGTACATGCGCAAAAAAACGCGGCAGACAAGCATGTCTCCGATGAATATTTTCTTAACTATCATTGTCTAAAAATCATGATAGCAAGGCACCTATAATAAAGCACGTGGGAGTTTTGTATTGGTTGTTTCTAGAAGAGAAGACCTGCTAACCTCACCACCACAACCACGTCACCAACATATACTAGCAATCCCTGATCATTCTGATGTTCCACCTGAATTCCATGGTGTGACCGCGAATCTTCATTTTTTGTCTTGTTGGTTCAAGAGCAGTAGTTGATACACATATTCAACAAAATCTCACGAAGAGACAGCAAAAGACACGAGCTTATGTGGTAGGTTAATGTGAATATCTACTTAATTAATTTGATTATAATTAGATTCTGTTCACCGCATTTGGAAATCTTCGGCTGAGAAAAGCCAGAAAAAACGTGAGTTTCAAATTCACTGCTTATGTACAACTAGAACAAAAAGAATTAGAAGATTAATTATAGGCTTAAATAATCATTAAGGTTGGACTTTTGGATCCATCGACAGGATGCTTGTCGAAGGAAAGACTTGATCAATTTGGACAGAACCCCATACCTACCCAACAATTTGAACAGTCATCTATGCCTATATGCATCGTGGCTAGCTTCTCAATAAAGGATTGACAAAAAGAATATATTGTTAGCCTCATCTCTTTTTGTTAAAGGTTGAATACAGAATAATAACACAAGACGTTTAATCCAAAATTATATGTAGAATATGTCTGATATTATTGTGTTTTGAAATATGATATGTTGATAACTGAATGTTGTTTTCATAAAGTTACCCAATCTTCATATGGTATGGTTTCTTCTAGTTCTACATGCCAAATGACTAATATGAGTTTACCACAAGATTACCCATCAAAATAGAGGCACTCATTAACACGACTATTGCTTCCACTTCTTGCATTACGGCATAACTGATCGGTCTACTCAGCTGCTTAATCTAGAATATACATCACCAAAAGAGCCTGGAAAAACCCCAGTCAGAGTCTGCACGTCTGGTGAAAAAACTTGATAGCCATGATTAATTATAATAATCATCAAACTGCATGAAATGGAATTAGTAGCCATAATTATTAATGTAAATTGTCATCAAACTGAAATGCTTTGCTTAATTCAAAAATATGCTCTGAAATCATGTATTTTGCTCCAATAGTCTTACATCCACTAATATGTAAAATAATTACTTCATTCCAAGTTGCGATCGAGTAGGAACCATTCCAAAACCTAAAGAAAAAGAATGGTGAAATTTGGAAATCAAAATTTTGAAGAATGATCTTGAAGGGCCTAACAAGAAGCACGTTTTCCAGATTAGTTTTGTCAGACATAAAACCTAATCCCAACCCCCCCTTAATTATCGTCAGAATTAAAAAGAACAAAAAAATAAATAATTAATACAAACATGACTTGAGTAAAATAGGTCCAGAATATAGCTGACTACTGACTTCAAAGGTCAACTGTTTCTGCACAAAAACACATGCAATCTTGTCATCATTTACAGTTTGTTGCTCAAGGCGTGATGACTAATAATTACAAATTTAATGTCATTTTCTATGGTTGTGGCTCTTTTCGTGGTTGTTGATTGCTAAGTTGGAGAATGAGAAATGAAATAATTGTTAACAGCAGCACAAAGACTATGATTGCGCTTTGGTTTACATGTCTTCTTCCGAATAATAATACCAATTATAGCAATAAGAATAAGATTAAGAAATAAGAACAAATAAAGGGACAAGGGAGTGGAATTTGGAATCATTGACATCATATTCTATTTTATCTACTCAAAGTTTTACAATATATGGTACAATCTGGAGCAGAAAGCAGAAAAGTTTAACTTGCATTTTTGACCGTTCGGGGATCTATATGATTGCTAAAATTTAAAAATTTATATCTTTAAAACGTAATTAAAGAGTAATTATGTGTGAAAACCTAGAATAATAACTACATTTAATTTCAGAACAAGTTTCGTTCAACTTCTGTATCATCTGTTAATATATACTTGGGAATCGAGTAATTTCAAAATAAATTAAAAATTTTCTCTTTACGTCAGCAACCTCACCAACGAGATAGAGATTTTTTGGCAAATTTTTAATCCATCAAATGGTTTAAAATCACCTATTAATAAACATTCTGCAGAAAAGATTAAAAAAATGTATCGTAAATTTAATCTAATTGGTGTGTGCCTGCTGTGTGTGCCGTATGATTCAAATACCTTGTGTTGGTTTAATCCTGACTGATTATGGATGCAATTAACTTAAACATCCTGATAGTCGCCCTTCATTATCATCTACAAATTATGCTGCGGTTCCATTAAATTTTCCTTGTAATTATTGGGAATACTGTATATAGCCATGCCCCAATACATCTGTAAAATAATATTATTTTCCTACTGACTAGCTCTCATTTCAAATTGAAGTGTCCCACAGCTCATTAATGATCCTAATCTCTTCAAGAATTTGCTTATGTTAACAGACTTGAATATATATAGAAAATTGATTTTCCATTTTCAGTGATTTCTTAGATATACACTCATGTGGAAATGACACATAATTATAAGGCAAATTAATATCGATTTATCTGAGTCTAAGAATTTCCTGCAGGCGCACCGTTCGATCACTGTTTGCAGGTTGATATTAATCTTTAGTACGAGGATTATTAATTTGTAGAAAGGAGTTACTTGCAGAACGGGGAACATGAACCAAAATATATGGGTCTTAATTGTCCCCAGAAAATTCCAAGATGTTGGATTTGAAAGAAATTTCTGTAGCCTGTGACTGTGACCATGGCCAAAATATAATGAAATTTGGTGGAGTGACACTTTATTCACAGAAATCTAGGAGTCAACTGAGATTGCTATATATTCCAATGATCACAGGGGGACCTAGACCTTTTCATTGATGCTAATCATATAGCTTAAGAGTAGTTAATGTGGTATATATCATGAAGCTATTAAAGCATTATCAACCCACATCTAACCAATCAGGACCGTCAAGTTTACAAGTTTTATCATACATGTTTGATATAAGTGTGTGTGTGTGTGTGTATGCGAAAGGTAATAACAATGATCAGTTTCTTATAATCGACGCAACTCTTGTAATCAGGTGGTTCTAATTTATTGGGAAAAGAGCGAGAGCATAATTTCTTTTTTATTCAAACAATAATGAACAGCTGAATAGCAACTGTATTTATTCACACGTATAGAACAAGGCAAGAATTCTGCTAGCCTCCATCTCCAACTCTTTTTGCTGTAGCGAATGATTTTTTAAAATGCAGAGTAGAAACAACCAATTTATCTATCTGTCTACAAGATAAAGAAAATATCTGTGAAGTGGTCCATGGATGAAAAAGCCAGGTTGCCGTGTCTCTTGCTTTTCGAAAGAGGATACGTTGTTTTTGCCAGTACATACTTATTATATGATACCAACCACTGTGCTCGAGATATGGAGACCTCTTCTTCTTCTTCTTCTTCTTCTTCTTCTTCTTCTTCTTCTTCTTCTTATTCTTAAAATAAAATTGATGGAAATGGAGTATATATTGTCCCACAAAGCAGTGACAGCAGATGGAAGAAGCAATCCTCGTAGAGATCATAATGGGGCACATGCAAATATAGGTCATCAATTGCAGAATCCTGACACTTATATAAGCCGCTCTGCCCTATACTCCTTTCATATTCGCCTGTCCTAATCCTAAGGGTTTCCTTTCCCTTTAACAAACTTTGTTGTTAAAAGAACGTAAAGTTTCTTTACATTATCTATATTATAGATGAAGTCAAGATTTCTCGATGCATTGGACTAATAAGCTTCATACAAATACATGCTCCATATAGACATATACATATTAAATGACAAGCATCATACTATGTTATTAGGTGAGTTAGAAGTGCTTCTCATTATCATACCATAGCTAATGATACCGCAATTAACCATCCAAATAATGTTCATGATAGTTTTACGAAAACTCAAATTAACAATCCAATGGCCAGAAAATATTTACAACCCAAGAAAGTTTGCTTGCTTTCTTCATGCCTTTTCTTTGTTGTAACAATAAATTAATTCTTATAGGAACCAGTCGTGCGTGCGTGTGTGTGTGTGTATTTTTCACGCAAATTTACTTCATTCGTTAATCGGATAGAATATTTTAAGTTTGATGCGAGACTCACATATCTTGTATATATGAATGTTTTTTTACTGGCTTTTTAGAAGAAGAAAAACACTAATATAAATCATGCATCACTGTTTTTTTATTTCTGTGAAACTATGCTCGAAAACAATGGACCCAACTGATCCAGATTTATTAAAAAAAAAAAAACAAAAAAAGGAAAAAGAAAAAAGAAATTATGAAAGAAAATATTTTGCTCTAAACACATCAAACTATTTTCTTAGAGGTGCCCACTTAAAAGCCCTTTTTAGTTCAACTTTTGTCCGTACAAGACGCAAACTTAATTGTCAATCCTTGTTCTGTCGTCTATTATTTTTTGAACAAGTTTGTCATTTGACAAAACCTTATACTAAATATTAAATTTATAAATACTCCGTTTTTTCTTTCGGTCTACTTTTAAGAAAGGGTGTCAAAATAAATTCAATTTACAACTAGTCGCTCTACTAATTTGTTCAAGTAATTACATTTCTATTTCTGAATTTATAGAACAAGATTCACTAAAGTAATTTGTTCAATTATTTGGCCACGTAAGTGGTCTGGAGTGTGTAAAATGAAATTTAACATCTGTCCAGTGTTAAAAAGAAGAAGAAGAAGAAGAAGACAACGACACTAAATTTAAAATCAAAATAAAGTTTTTTATGATTGAAACCACGAATAATCGCATTCTATTTTATCTGCACTGGACACTTTCATTGTTAAAAATTGATTAAAATAATTTGTTTATGATACTTTATATTTATTAATTAAAATATTTCGTATAATTACTTATTGGTTACCATTTTTAGTTTCTTATGACAACAACTTATTTATGTAATGGAAGTTTTTGAATAAAATCATCGATTAGTATAACACAAAAGAAATTAATCATAAACAACTGTCACAAATCATTACCTACCATCCGTTAACAAACGTATGTTTAAATTATTAAAATTATCGTTGAAATGTTAGTTTTACCCAACTATCTAAATGTTATAACGATTAAGTAACCTTTTTTTGACAAATAATAGTTAAATTTCTGATCACTATAAACATAAAGGCGAGGGAAGAGATGAACAACTATTTTCCTTACTTGGTGAGATTCTATGTTATGACAACATTGTGAATTTCATTGTGAGTTTGTTGCCTGACATGAAAAAAAAAAATCAAAGGGAGAGGTCGAGGGCCATGGCTATGCATTATTTTTGGGATGATGCTTGCATATTCAAACATTGCTTAGATTCCATCGTAAGAAAGTTTGTTCCCAACTCAAAATTTCATTCCATTCTAACTTTTTGTCATTCCTATGCAAGTGGTGTGATAAGGGCCAAGAAGATAGTCCACAAGGTCTTGCAAGCAAAATTCTATTGGCCTCACTTTTCATATATGCTTATTGCATATTGTTTCATATGTGATAAGGGTCAAAGGATTGGTAATACTTCTTCACGTAATCAAATGCCTCTTACTAATATGTTATTGTCGAATTATTTGATGTGTTGAGTATTGATTTTATAGAACCATTTCTGCCTTTAATTTTCACTTACGTCCTTGTGTGTGTTGATTATATGCCCAAATGAATAGAAGCATAGGCATGTAAAATTCACGATAAGATGGTTGTCTTGAAACTTTTAAGGGGAATCATATTTCCTAGATTTGGAATCCCTGAAGTTTTGATGAAAGATCACACTTTTGGATTAGACTCTTGGGGGATTGAAAAAAAAAATTGGTGTAACTCATAAGGTGGCAATACTTTATCATCTTCAAACTAGTAGAAAATTTGAAATAAGTAATACGGAGACAATGAATATACTTTAGAAAACTCTTTAACATTAATAAAAAGGATTGGTAATTAAGATTGAATTATGGGCATATAGAGTTGCTTATAAGACACCCGTTGGTGTGAGTCCTTATTGATTAGTGTTTGGCAAAACATGTCATTTTCCTTTAAACACGAACATAAAGCATAGTGTGCTGTAAAGAAACTCAATTTTGATTTGAGATATACTACTGTTAAAAAAAGTTGCAACTCAATGAGCTAGAAGGGATTCATCATAAGCATATAAAAATGCTTTCTTCTACAAAGAAAAGAGTGAATTGCAATATGAAGAGATTGGTAAGAAAATCATTTAAAGAAGGCCAATGTTGTAAAAATTTAACGCAAACACAAGTACACGCTACACAAATAAGTAATAAAGTAATGAATAAATATCGTTCTTACAAAAATTAGTTATTTACAATCCAACCACTAATTTATACTATCTTAAATTTATCTAAATGACATGAATAGTAAGATAATTAATGCTCAAATTTAACTAACAACTAAAATAAAGTAAGAAAAAATAAAGTCAAAAGCAACCAAAAAGAGAAAGTTTCAGGACATATACTTTGCCAATTAAGATTACATCTGTTCTCAATAATCAAAACTTAAATTCATGTTAATAATCAAGAATATTACAATTATTCGTTAGTGTTTTCTGGAGTTATAAAAAAATTATTTCAGAAAAACATCCTATTATATTCCACTATATTTCTATGTGAATCAAGATAATCAAAAATAGATTAAACATAGAAATTTTGCACAATGACTACACAAATTATACAAATATATTTTTATCTTATATAGATTTTATGACATTTAGTATAAGAATGAAATCATAAATATCTTTTTTTAGGATTTTATTATGAATTTCAAATCATTTAAGCAATGGTTTATTATCTATAAGCATTAAAAATAGTGTAAACTACTCAACCAATAAAGATAAATTTTAATTACATTAAATAAATAAAAGTCATTATATTATAGTTTGCTGCATCATAACTTTAAAAAATAAATTTAGTTCACAATGTAAAAAATGGCATTGTACTCATTATATGGAACATCCTTAATAAAAAAAAATTAAAAAAATAAAAGAAATCAAATCTAAAATACAAATCAAAATGATGATATTTCTTTTTTTTTTCAAGTTCCTTGAGTTCTTTTTTTGCTCTCTTTTTCTTCTCCTTTGGTAGCTCCCTTGGTAGTTATCTCATTTCTCTTCCAAACCCCAAAAAATTCTCTTTATATCTTCATTAAAAAGCATAATTCTTTTCCTTATTTCTCGTTTAAAAAGTTTGCGACCTAGACTTCCAACACTATGGCCTTGGAACTACTATTTCTTATTGTTGCAAATCAATAGCAATGTTCTTATTTAAAATTATGCTAACAACATCACAGTTTTAAAGACTTGTAATCGCGACATTGGTAATTTTGTCCAACATATTTTTATTCACTTCAAATCTTGTTTTTCACTCTAAATCTTATTATTTTATTAATTTATTTTCTCTTACAAAAAAATAAATAAAATGAATAACAATATATCAAAAGTAAACAAGTGAAAAAAATAAAGTAGCAAAATATCAAAAATAAAAGCATAATAAAATCATATAAAAATAACACACATTAGCAAACATAGTTTTATAGTTTTATTCTTCAATTCTTGATTGAAGCTCTTTCTAGGTAAGTTAATATCTAGATAGAACAGTCTATATAGTGTTTAAAAGGTTTTTCCTTATGGTGCCATTGAGATCTTGAGAGAAGGTGGACAACTTTCAAGGTGAATGTCCATCGCTTAAAGCCATATCTAGGCATAATTGAAGATTTATAACAGATGGATATCACCCTTGTAGATCCACAATATGCTTAGAGGACAAAAGAAGCTTGGTATAATTAAATAAATCAAGCTTAGCAATGCTTAGGGGAAAACTCAAGTTATACAAGAAAGAAGATGAATCTACAATTTTTTTTTTTAATTAAGCAGCAATCATTAACTGGCCATAACTTATTGCAAAAAATTTCAAGTCTAATTCTTAAAAAGAATCATGAATTAGACATTAAGAGGTTTTCATTAACAAATTATAGATTATCTGAACTAGGTCATATTCCTTCCTTGTTCTCCTATTTACCTGTAACGCCCCCAATTTTAAATAATACTAAAACATTCACAAAATCTATAGGACTATGAAAAACTTTCTTATAACTTATAGAAAACTTGTAAACAAATCAATTACTCAAATATCTCAAATTATGATTAACTACAAATCTCTAAAATAAATTCTAAAATTAAACTAACAGATGGAAGAAAATTTCTAAAAATTATAACGCTTAGGGAACCAAGTGACAGCAGAAACTCAGCCAAATCTATTCTCTAAGTGCAAATCTTTTAATCATCTGAAATCACAATAAACTATAGTGAGTTTTAAACTTAGTAAGTATACTGGTTTTTTATATATAAAATACATACATACTTATATACAATATACCTATATGAAATGCATACACATGATATGGCATGAGATTAAATCATGTACATTTCAAAAATTTCGTAACATTTAAATGCCATATAAGTTTCTTTCAAATTCTTTAGAAATATCTCCTTTCAATTACTTCTTAGTAGGACTTCATATATTACTTATCACTAAATGAGCCAATGTCACCTGTCAATGACGTACGGTATATGGGGTAAGCGCAAGTGAGGTATATAATTTTTAATAAAAATAATAAATACTCATGCCCGAAGGTAAGAACCACACCTTCACCCTGATCATCAGTGAATCCTCCCATATGCACAAATACTTCTTCACACGAATGTGAAGACCACTATACTCAGAGGTACTTCAAAGGTCTCTCCCATATTATACGGAACAATGAACAATAACAATAATATCAAACCTGAAGGAATGGCCACATTACACAATAAAAGCTCCATATAATTTATAATTACCTACTAAAAAAATAATAAAATTCGATATCCTAACACACAAACACTTAACTTTTATGAGTACTTTTCTTACAAAACCACTTTCTAATTACTTTAAATATAATGCATATGTTCATACTTATATGCCAATGCATGTGATATGAAAGTAATTATGATAACATAATTATCAACAATTATAATTAATTGTTATTACATGATCTTCTTACTTTCACAGTGTTTAATGCATTTTAGATATAATAATAATAATTCGCACGAAGTATTATTACTTAATTTAAAATAGGTGAATTTAAATCTTATAATAAGATTAAATTTATAATCAATGAAAAAAATAATGTATGTGATTAGATTTCATAAGAAGAGGATTATTATCAAATTAAATTGCTGAAAATTTTTTATTATATAAATTTACCATAAAAGTGACAATTAGTAATGAATTCTTAAACCTCCAATGCCTTTATCTTTATTGATATATTGTTATTGACTTGTTCTCTTGAGAAATTTCTATTTTATTTTATTTACTGTTTCTATTTTAATTTAATTTTAATAAACCTTGATGGTATCTATTTGTTTTGCATTCATATAAGGTTTCTTTTATATTTGTTTATTTTAGAGTTTAGTAAAAAAAAAGTATTATTAAATCTATTCTCAATGGAATCGATTTTGTTAGAATATTTTTTAATATTATAATTAATTCGTATACTTATGAATTTTAATTTGAATTCTAAAATACTTAAATTAAAGTAACTAAGAATTTAACAACATCTAGCACCTTATCTCAAGGATTATTAAAAAAAAAATACCTTGATGAAGCTCACTAGAACACGGAGAATATCAAGGAATCCTTCCAGATGGGAAAATAGATTTAAGGTGGATATGACAAAAGAAAAGGTACAAACACAAAAAATAAGTTAGCCACAAAATAAGGATTTATTCTCTACCATTTTAATATTTGTTCTCTAGTCTTCATTTTATAAAAGACACAGAGTGGTAAACCATATCATATGTAAGAGATATTATAAGACCATCCTAAAAAATCCAAGTGGCGATTAGATTATAAAAGAGAGTAGCAAAAAGACCTCACGGACTAACTTTGTGGGCTTGACATATGCCATTGAAAAGATAACAAAATTTCTATGTACCAATATTAAAGTGCTTGTCAGAGTCCCTAAGAATTAGAATATTAAATAGCATTATCTACTATGATGAACCAATTTTTCATATGGTCCTAGATACAAAATTTGAAACAATTTTAGATGCAAAATTTGGAACAATTAATACTAAATCAGCTTTGTTTTTACACAAAATTTTGAAAACAATAAAACAACACAAAAAAAAAAAAATGAAAAGAGAACACAAGTTATAAGACTATTTTGCTTAGATGCTTTGGCCAAATATGGCCTTCTTTATTTATAATCAAATATATGTATAATGAATGACCAAGACTAAAATTTTAGTATCTCTTCTAATGATTCGGAATGAGTGATTTAAATATAATTTTTAAAGTAGAAGAATTTTATCATACAAAGATGTTTTCCTCGTTAATCTAATAATATCTTATAATTAAAATAAGATCTTTTAGAAGCCTCTAAAAGAATGTGGCCTCTATGTTGTGGGAATTTCGAACCATGGGCTTGGGAAAAAGCCTAAGCCATCACACAAGGGAGATTATGGCCCCACTTTCTTAGAAGAAAAGGTCTATCAGCCTCATATTTTCTCTTATTCACTCTTGTACTCTTTTTTCTTTGTGGAGCAAATTTTCTCTTAAGTTTTAAACAAAACTAACCCTTTTTGTGTACCAAATCCAAACTTAATTATCGAAATTGACTCAATGAAAAAGCGACAACCACTATTTTGACTTATGTTCTTCCTTGCAGCATTTCGAGGTAAACAAAGAGTTGAGTAAAAGTCAACTTTCAAGGGAATTAACCATTTCTCATGTAGAGCACATATTCTTTTCTTTTTTTTTTTTTACCTTTTTTCATTACTTTTTCATGCTGTAAAAGTTTAATTGTTGTATTGAAAACAATTTGCTAATATAAGTTCAGTGAGAAATTCTACTCTGAATGGTTTCTATTAAGTCGAAAACATTTATATGTTAGTATATTAAGATTTTTATGCATTAACAATAGTTATGAAGAGATATTGGATTTTGAAAAGAAAAAAAAAAGTAAGGTACAGACATAATTTAACACTCTCAGATAGTGATTAGAGAAAATTTGAAATTATGAAGCATATTCCTCAACTATAGTACATGAGAGAGTCTCGTGAGAAGAATTATAATAAATCCGTTTATTAAGAGATTTTTACCCATTTTAATTATTTTGTTCAATTAATTAAATTAACATACAACTAAACAAGTAAAAAAAAAAAGACATTAATTTTAACGTAATTCACGTCCAAAGAAAAGAATCTACTAAAAATTTAAAAGATATAAACACCAATAAACTTATACAAATCAAAGAATTTATTTATTTCATTGTGTTAAATCTTCTAGATAGATTTGTTTAGTATGATCACCTTGTTTTGATATTATTGAACTCTCTTCAACTAGCACGACTTCTTCATCTGAAGAAAATAATGTTCCTTTCTTCAAAAATAATATCAAAAATTATTCACAGCAAGTAAGAGATTTAATTCTCTAAGTTTAACAAAATAGGAGTCATAAACTCATAATTTTCATTAAATTATTTTTTCACTTAAAGCATGAATGAATACAAGAACAACTTAGAAAAATAAAACAAGAACGAGGAAGACATAATAAATCACACAAAAAGCTTCTCTATCAGTGCATTCAAGGCACATTAGAAAACTGAAAATAATACACATTTATATCGAAACCTTAATGTCTTATTTAAAATAAATTTTTGTTTTTAAAGTACTTATAAATAAATCTCCTAAATAGGAAAAATCTTTCCTTACTAAAATTCTTACTTTTCAGTAATTCTTCTTTTTTCGGAGTTGTAAAATTGATAGCACTTATTTTTCAATTAAGTTTGATAACCATAAGTTCCTAATATAACTAGAAAACGCAAAATATTTCATGGAGAAGTAAACAAGAACACCCAAAATTATTCCAACAAAACTCTGTTTTCAAAATACATAAATAAACATTTAAATTCATACTTTTATAGAAGTTGTCATAGGATGAAAATCTTAACAAATTGAATTTGTTACTTCTATTAGTTAACATTTGATGATATTTGACAATTAATAAGTTGGTTTGTGTTACTGCTTATTGTGTAAACTTACCATATAGACAATTAGGTCATTATCACATAATTACATGCAATATCCGTAACACGTAGGCTATAAAATTTAAATAAAATGCCCCTAGTAATCTTGGTAGCTTTTTATCTCCTGGCTATCGGGTTCGAAACTTGATAATCTTTGTCAGTGGGTGCTGGACGTTGGATTTTCATGGGACATAGGGAATATCATGAATCTAATTATTTTAGATTTCAGTTAGATTTCAGTTGGTAGTTGCATCTAATCTAACGAGGTCAATTAGATTTCAGTTAAATTATTTTTTTAACATATAAATTAAATCATTATTTGCTGAAAGATTTTCTAATCACATTACAATGAATGGTTGACTGACTAATCTTGTAATATCTTTTGTGAAGTTTGAAATAACATTGTTGGCCAGTAATGCAGGCATCAGATTAAGTTTTTTTTTTTTTGGTCATTTTTTTAATTTTTTAAGCATATTAAAACCTAATTGGATTATCATCAAGTGCATTATCAGAGGAAGGTTCATCAATCAATTAATCAAGAGCATGTTATGTTGTAGGTCTAGACCGATGGACATGCAGCCAAATACTGGAATCTCCTAATTATTATATTCTAGCTTTTGGCTCCAAGATGCGAGAAATGGCTTAAATTTTGATACAGTAAGACATTCTGCAGCTAATATCTTATTCCCAACCATCATTATCAATGGGGATTTCTGGCCCCTCGTTAACATATATGCAGGCTCTGCCTGTGGCTTTGAAGTTCAAACCAAACCTAAATGACCAAGTAATAATTGAAACGTCGGCATCTTCTTTAACTTCTTGTTCTCTGAAACCCAGGCCAAATTGTAACCCGATCTCGCAGATTTTTTTGACGTTGGACGAAAAGTAGGGAATTTTTTTTTTTTTTTTTTGTGAGTTTCCTTGCCTAGTTAGGATTCTTGTTTGATTGTATTATTTGAATAGGACTTTAATTTAAGATTATGTTTTTTTAATTTAACTAAATTCTAATCTTTTATTTACTAGTATTTATTTAAAATTTGGATTGTTACTTGCATTGATAAGTTTGTTATTCAATGGTTTATTCATCTATTCAATCAATCGAAATTTCTATTTAATTAATTTTTCTATCTCACCAAAAACGACAGTTATTTCTTTGGTGGTATGGCTTTCGTACTGCCGTATATTGCATTTCCTGCAAACGATGGCTGCCGTTAAGAATAACGTAAAGAATGTCACAACAGGCATCCTATAATATTATTATTTTATTTGAAGAGAGGAGACATCGATCATTAATTAAATAAATAAACTGTTAATTCTTGGTTAGCAATGTTTTCTACTACTAACCTTGTATGTTAAGTTTCACCCATAGATTGAAATCAATAGTATTTTATATGTATTTAATACATAATTTATACTATAATCATTTAGTTATAAAAGTATTTAATTTTAATAATTCAATTCCACAATAATTATGTGATTAAAAATTATATAATTACAATCCCAAGCATATTTAAGATATAAATCATCATTTGGGCATACAAGGATATTATTTTGTAGTCAAATATAGTACTTTTAAATAGTATATAAAAACTATATATGTGTGTGTGTATAAATGAGTATAGATGTTGAATATTAAAAATCAGTTGTTGAAAAGTAATAGCAAAATGGAAACGCAGAATCTTGTGTTTCTGGTGGTACGCTGTCATCGTCAGCTAATTATTAAGTTGTTATGTGTCACTGAATTCAAAAATGCCAATTAAAAACAGAAGAATTGGAGATGGTTATTTGTTGCCATTGGAGAAGATTTTATCATCTTTATGTTACGAGGAAACAATTGCTGAATCAATAGCCACTGGATTGTGCATGGATGCGCATATGAATGGGTAAGGTAAGCTTTTGGATCCACAAACAAAATTCGGTGACGTAGAGATCCTTCTATCTCTAATTTTGTTTTCTGCTTCAATGAGTCATCTGCCGATAGCTTGGAATTTTCAAGGAGATCAAAACAAGCATTTCCCGTCCAATTTCAGTGTATCGATCAGTAGACAAGTATAGTTAAACTAGAATTTGGCAATCGAATGTACTGCTAGCACGTACTTGCAAAGAACAGAACAGAACGGCTGCCCATCTCTTTATTCTTTACCATTCTAAGTTGACCCATTCATTTCGTTTCTCTCAAATCTTTTCACTTCCCTTTATTATTTTATGATGTTTACAGCATCCACTTGTCTACTAATATACCAGGGTTGTTTCAGTCAAAGATTAGACAGTTACTATAATTACAATTTACAAAGCAACCTTAACTTTTGAGCTGGAAAAGAATCAGCGTCCTCTCAGTCCCATCCCTCAGCAAAGGAACGCAATTTCTTGCTTTTTCCGGGAATAAAATTATCAATCTCCGAAACAAAGAGAAAGGAGGCCGACCTAGCCAAAAATACCAAAACGCGAAAAACATGTTCTTCATTCAAGGGACACGTGTGAGGTTCGTGTTAGTAGATCACCACCAAAAGCGATCTTCAAACTTCCTTTCGTGAATTTTTTGCGGTCCACTGTTCCACACATTACAGTTACGTGTGGTCAAACGTGTAATATTCCGTATGATCAAACATCAAGTTTTGATTGTTCACTTCCGAGTTTTATGGGCAAATATTTATTTAATATTCTTCTAAACACGTGCTTTTATTTTATCTCTCGCTAATTTAATTACTCAAGTCTCTGTTCGAAAACGGATTTGACTTTTAAGGAGCAAGCTTCGTCCACGAACTCTGCAGCTGCATTGCGAGTACCATTAAACTTTGACCCTACATTTTAGATTTACACGTGGCAAGGCTTTGTGGTTTTTTACAAGTCAAAATGCGGCTCAAATAAAAATCAGTGAAAAAAATTTCAAGTTATTAATTTGATTCTAACCAAAATTATTCGCCACTTCTGAGGGGCCGCGAAGCATCAAAGCCGTGGAACTAGTTGACCTTTGACTTACTCCCGTTTTAATCTCATCTCATTCTCTTTATAATTAATCGTCTCTTAAACTTTTTTAATTAATAATAATTAATTTGAAAACCACAGATATTAAACGATATTCAGAGAATAACAAAATTTTGTCCAATACAATACTAACAAACGTGGCTAGCTGTATCATCTCTCATGGACTGTATAGACTTATCCAACATATTAATATTTCATTACATGAATTATTCTTAAAATTATTAGCATCATTTCTGAAACAAATACAAATATTATCTATCTTTTTTCTACTTAAACTTTGTTGCTACTCTTTTTTTTTGGGGCCCAGTCTGCACCGCGTGCCGACCACCATATCTTCTTGCTGATTTGCCTCTCCATCTCCATTACCATATATTATTTTGACCGCAGTGCAATTATATTAAAGTGGGGTTCTCTCTGAAATCTCCGAACGAGGGAACCTTATTCTTATTTTCGAATACCGGAATCTAACCACCAGCCAGCCCTGTGCTCTGAAAACCACACAGATCACCCCTACTCAAAATCTTAAAACCAGCCCAATGATTACACACACCAGCTACCTCTCTTCTACACTTTAACATGTCCATCGCTGACCCTTCTAGCTAAGAAATATTAACCCTTTCATCCTTTCTTTCCTATTGCGATTCTTCTTCTTCTCGTACCATCAACTATGAAAAGGTTTCGAGGTTTTAGGCTCGGGCGCAAGATAGTGAAGGTCTTCAAATGGATAATCCGTCCCAGAAAAACATCCGCCAGGTACCATCTAGGTGACTCCACCCCTAGGAACTGCACCGCCATGTCAAAGCTTTTATCTTTGGCTCGACATCTTCGACGTGGAGCTAACAAGCTTGGTTTTTCTCGTTCAAATCCGGGTTACATCCAATTGGGTCAAACCAAGCCCATGGAGGTACCCAAGGGTCACTTGGCTGTGTACGTTGGCCAATCTGATGATGAAACGAAGAGGGTGTTGGTGCCTGTCATATATTTTAATCACCCGCTGTTTGGAGAGTTGTTGAAAGAATCGGAGCAGGCTTACGGCTATAATCATCCAGGTGGGATCACGATACCATGTAGGGTATCCGAATTTGAGAAAGTTAAGATGAGAATTGCCGCATGGGATCATTGCCGGAGACGAAAGCATCGCCGAAATTGTTGATCTATAGCAAGTACCAGTAGCAGAGTCGTATACATGATCCATTATGGATTTCTAGGATTTGACTGAATTCCACCAATTTTGTAAATAAAAAGGTGCATCTATTTGTTTCTGCTACTTTTGCAGATTATTTTTCAAATGTTAGTGATAAAATCCCCAGTCCTTTCTTTTATATCAAAGAAACAATTTAGAAAACTATTAAGTTTGAATACGTGAATCAAAGTTTCCATTTTAATGGCCACAATCATGTTTCCATTTTTACTGTTGATTTATTTTTCTGGGCAAAGTTCCCATGTCCAGTTAGGTTAGAATACATGGGGTACTTCTAATTAGTAATAGTGATAGAAATTGAAGCAAAAACAAAACAGAGCAAGCTGTACTCCACGTAGACAAGATATTTGATGTCAGTTACTACATGTGTTGCTGAGTTGAGCAAGGCTGTTAGATTAACAAGTGATCAAATTGCCGATTAAACAAATTTTGTACATGACGAGAAAGGATAAGCCCGACGGCAAAAAAACAAGACTGCTTCAAAATCAAGATTTGATCGGGGAAAAAATAATCAATAAGACCCAAGAGTATTAGTCAAGCTATTTTGCAAGGAAAACGACAGAACCCAGTTTTCAAACTCGGAATTTGTGAGCTTGAGTTCTAGTTTATTGCAGGACTGCCAGGCAGCACTAGAGAACGAGTTTTAACTGAACTTAGTCTAGCTGGTTATTATCCATTGCTAAGAAAGAAGAAGATTTATTATTAATCAACAACAATAGCATGAAATGATTTACTGTCAAAACATTCCATCTTAGTGGGAAGTCTGAACCGGCAGTCGGGAAAGAGTAGGACTAAGATCTACAGAACAAGAATTAACTTGCAAGATGTTGAAGACTGAAATTGCAGAGGTATTTTCAAGAAAACAATGCATTTAATTATAGCGCACTTCATGAGATGAGTTGTACTCTCACGATCTTGTTAGCTTGCTAAAATACAAAATGAACATGGACTAATCCCTTCCCTCGCTCAATCAAAATTAATTTATTCCAGCTGATTATTGGCATTTTTCTAATGGTAGATTCGTTTAAGGTAAATTACCAAATTCTTTGTTGTAGTTTGGGTTAATTTGCTGCGTAGTAAGTAAATATTCCAATCAATCACAAATGAGTTGAAAGATATTTTTGAATTTAAAACATTAAACTGTTAATTAAACATTTGATGCGAACATCAAGCCCAAACTATATTCCACATGTTATTAGAAGTTTTTGAATGATTAAAAATTTAAAAAGCATGTCATTGGTGGGTCAGCTGACTTGATCCAATTGACATTTTGTTTTTGGGAGGTAAGGCGTCCATTTCACCAAACCAATGAACATGACACGCATTTTCAGTGGCATTCCATCTATACGTTAATCTAAAATAGAATACAACTCTACAAAAGACGGATCGATGAATTTTATTGGTCTCTAATATGATTCAAATATTGGGGAAAATTTGTCTTTGAAACAGACATTTTGCTTGATTGAATGAACTTTCACACGCGTACGACTCTCGCACTTCCATCGGTTCATCCAGGCGTATGCCACTTTGAACAAGAAAGCTTTATAAAACTGGCTGAAAGTACGCGTATAGCAATTCAATTGAATGATTTAGGTGGATGGCATAAAATTTTTTTTATTGAGATTTATTTTTGAGATTAGTGTGGAGGAGTCAGCCTTATCTAATAGTTTAAACTTTTAAAAACAAATAGTTTATTGATTTTCCACCAACCCATGAATTGAAAAATCATAACAACAACAGAGTATGTAATAGCTTGGATTTTCTTTGCAACTCTCAATTCCCAGCTATCCAAGTTGGTTAAAACAAATGAAGCGAGGGCGAAAAGCCCAGAATTGTCTTTGGACCAAGTTAGCCTAGAATTGTCTTGCAACTTGCTCGGATTGCAAGTGCAAAAGGAATCAAAATTGTGGGCAACGTAATAAGACATGTATCGAGACTGGAGAGAATTTATTTTGTAGAAAGCTTCCTATCCAAGGAGTTCTGCGTTTGTAGGCTTCGGATCCCTCTTGCCGCCAAGAAAATAGATGGGGGACCAGGCCACTAAAAGAGGTGACGAAGCTGTAACGTGGCCGCACGAATGACACTATCGCTCTTCTGACGTTATCCCTCTTGCTGCATTTTACTGTAAATGACCCATATTCTCAGAAACCGATGCATATCAATTAGGGCACTGAAACTCCAAAATGTCCCTTGTCTTGCCTTCATCCAGCGCAGACTGCAACCTGTCAAAAGTGGGCCTACTAATTACACCCAACTTCGCTCTTGTGAATATATATAAAAAATCTAACTACCAAGTAAATTTATTCTAATTTTATTTAAATAAACTGAATATAAAAATAATTTATATTAAAATTAACCAACAATGGAACTAAAACAAATAAAGATAAATTAAGAATAATTAACTAAAGAAAATTTTAAAGTATTTGACTTTACCAAAACTAATATATTAATATTACATCTATTTTTAATAATAAAAATCTAAATTTATGATTGATAATCAATAATATCATAATTATTTATTAATCTTTTTTAAGGTTAAAATAAAATTATTTCGGAATATTAGTTCATTATATTCTTCTGTGAATTAGAGTAATCAAAAAAATTAAATATTATAATTTCACGCAACGATTACACAAAATATATAAGTATATTCTTATTTTATATAGATTTTATAATATTTAACTCAATTAAATTATAAATTTTATTTTTTAGAGTTTTATTATTATTTCTAAATTATTTAAACAATGGTCAATTATCTAGAAATATTAAGAATAGTGTAGAATATTCAACTAATGAAAATAAATTTCAATCATATTAAATAAATAAATATCATAATATCATAGTTTGTTATATCATAATATTAGAAAATAAATTTAGGTCATAATAAAAAAAATAACATATTACTTATTATATTGAACATCTTTAATAAAAATAAATAAAGAAATAAAGAAATTAAATTTGAATTGTAAACTAAAATAATGAGAATTTTTTTCTTTTTTCTTTGAGCTACTCAAATTCTTCATCCTTTTTCTCTTTTTCTTCTTCTTTTTGTGGCGCCGTAGGTGGTTTTCTTCAAAAGAAAAAAAGAAAAAAACTTATTTATATTTTCAATAAAATATACAAAACTTTTTTAATCCTTACTTTTTGTTTCAAAAATTTGTGATCTAGCGCCGTAGTCTTGGCTTTTAATGCCACGGTTTTGTAGTTAATATTTTCAAAGTTGCAAAAAATAAAATAAAATTTTCAAATTTTATTTTTTTATGAATTTATTTTTTCTTATATAAAAATAAATAAAAACATACTAAAAGAAAATAAATAAAAGGATAAACTTGTAAAATATCAAGGATGGGAGTACGATAAAATTATATAAAATTAACATACATCAATATGTAATGAAATGAATTTAAAAAGTAAAAAAAAGTTACCTGTTAACCTTTATAATTTTCTATCAAAAATATTTATTTGACAAAAGTTTGTATATCAATGAAATATTTAAGAAATGTCGAGTATAAATGAACACAAAAGATTTAGTTTTAAAGCTGTATATCGAATAAATAAAATAAAATAATATTACAAATTAAAGTTATTTTTGGTATTAAAGGAAGTTAAAATATTATCTCTTAAGATTATAATGGGGTGTTAATAAGTCGGGGTAATTCTATGGAACATAGGGTGAGAATATCATGAACCTGCATTATTCTTATGCTGTCCCCTCATCAAACTCTTCTTATAATTGGATATTTATTATATATAGCTTAAAAAGTGTAAAAAGATATGCTAATAGGTTTCTATTGTTACTCTTAAATACATAGATATACTAAAATGGGTGCATAGAGTCAAAAATGCTTTCATTAAATAAATCAAACATCTCTTCCACATTTTTCTCTTTAATATTAACAAATTCTTAAATTTGAGAGGGAAAAAATGTGTATGTAAAGTTTTTGTTTTTGTTTCTTTCGTTATTTTATTTTTATTAATTTTTGTCGACATAAATTTAATTTTACAACTTTTAAATTCAAAACTTTGTAAAATGTTTTCAAATGGCAAAAAGATCTGTAACCATTGCAAGACTAAGTCTTGTAATGCATGACCCAATGATTTCATTTTTTCCAATTTGTCATAATGAATAAAAAAAATTACATTTCGTTATGTACACTTAAGTATTATATTATATTACCAGACATCGTCTTAATAAATTAAAAAAAATTAATGACAAAGTCTTGTATTACACATGATCGATCATATATTACAAGAACATATGATCAGTTATGTAATACGTGACTAATAATGAAAGCTAAGTAATACACTACCTTATACAATTTCAACAAACATTTAACAAAATTTAAAATTAAGAAAATATAATTTTTATGCAAAAATAAACTCATATTAATAAACAATTAGTAACGTATACCTTTTTTCCAAATACAAAATTTTATAACTATTTAATAATGAAATAAAGACAAATTCTTCGATTTATTTATAGGATTATGATACTTTTCTAATTTTTTATATTCTTGATCAAATTTTATTTATTAAAAAATTAAAAAATAAAAATAAATTTGGTTAAAATTTTGAATTCTTCATTATTTTTTTATTTATATATTATTGAATTCTTAAAATTTAAGAATAACAAAAAAAAATTAGAAAAAAATTTTAATCTTTGTCTGTGCATTGATAATGTGCTAACTTGGCATGAATTTCAAGAATGTCATGCACCATACTACAAGATTTTAGGCCCATATTTAGACTGGCCACGTTATTTCATCTAATTATATATGTACTAGTTTATTCCTGGTCTTTGACCCACCATCATGCATTTTAAGCTATCAGGGATCCAGTTACCGACTAACAACACCACCCTTACCAACCTCGTGTGTTGATAATAATTATGAATAAGTTGGGCTTTTACCTCTCTTTATATATTACATGTACATATACGTATACATATGACTGTGTTTATATATATATATATATTTACAATTTTCAAAATATTTCTCAATTAAATATTTTTCATTTTTAATTACACCTGTAAAAGAATCACTAATGTACAAACCTCTTTCCTTATTTCTCTCCGTAGAAAGAGAAAGGTGTTATTAAAATTAATTTATAAAAATTTATACGTGAAATATTATTAATTTTATATAAAGACAAACAAACTAGCTACCTGTTTTTATATAATCTGTAACTGCTTGTTTCCATAACAGACACCAAGTCCATCATAGACCAACACTACAATCGATAGAGCAGCATCTTCAGAAATCATAATGTGTTTTATTGATTTTCCCTTTCATGTCCTTTGATCAAGCGCTATAACCTCTAGTTGATGGATGCCACTGATTCAGGTCATTGCCACTGCACGTACCCACGCATGCTTCCTCCATCAAGGCTTGGGAGATGCCGTTGTTGCAGATATTAGCAAACGCCCTCATGTGTTTCATCCCATATTGAGTAAGTGACCCACTGTGAGTCTCAAATACTCGAACCTGCAATATGAAGTTCAGTTACTTGCATGCTATATATATTTCGAAAAGAAACGAATATCATAAAATGTTGAAAGTTTTGAACGAGAAAAAGGAAATGTTACCATTGATTTCAGGCATTGCTAATCATCAACAAGAGGCAGACCTGGTTCTCTAACGGTATTAAGGATTGTAGCTTTTTGGTCCAAATAGAAGTACTCCAATCATTCCAACGCTCGTATCTAAGTGATTTCTGTGCCTCATTGTCTCTGTTATCTGCTTTAGTGTTTCTGTTTTTCTTCCCTGATCCATCGTCTGCTCTTTTGTACTGCAAACCAACTAATGTCATCAAATCTTGCTATTAAGTATTGATTTTGAGATTAATAAAAATGATATGTACAAGGAGGCAAATTAAGGTTCGTCATATGCCACATGAAGAGAAGATCTGCATCTCTCTGGTTAACAACTCCCATTTGAGTATCAGGCTCAAGTCTATTGGCAGGAAAGTTAAAGCTGGCAGGATCGAAACCCTGATATAGATAAAGCTTCTCTGAATTGATGCTTGTGTTCCGATATTGCATCACATAGGATTCAGCACTGTATGGAAATTGGAAGTCCGTTCCTCCACCTGCATTTACAAAAGCAAAATTCTTGAATTCGACAGAAATGGTGGCTAAAACTGTGTGCTGAGTGAAAAGAACAAGGAAAAGCCTAAATTTTGTTGGTGTTACGGATTGATATTGTGGGTTTATTGTCTCTCTCTTCAAATTCTGAGTCTCACTGCATCAATTTAACGTAAATATATTCAACTTGAACTGTCACGAATAAAAAAATCAAATGATTGTTGACCGCGTAAACAGGAGCCATAATATGAGTTTTAATTATGAGAAACATCCTCCAATAATACCTGTCTTCCATCCAAGCAACACTGTACAAGTCCCCCAAGCAAGTGATGTACTATGGAGGTGGAGAAGGATCCATTCCGGGGCAATAAGTTCCGAAGCTACTCTCTTGTGCATTTGATGCTGTCTTGACATAAATGTTTAAATCTATTGGCATCACGCCTTCAAAAATGCTCCCACTCTCACAGACTTCCACGTACAAAACCTGCCTTGCACCAGAAAACTCCGTCAACAACCACATCTCCGTATATATTTTACACAAATTCTGAAGTGAATATGATGTTTTTACCATCTCTTTGTAACCCTTTGCGGCATGTTTCTTCATCAAGACCTCAATAAATTCCATGGCATACAGAAAAGGCATATTTGGCATCCCTGCAGCACACAGAAGCAAAATCAATAAGCTATAATAGCTATTCTAATATTTCGAGCCACTTTGCTCATCATTTTCTGCACAAATAAGCATCACAATTAGGGAAATGAAAACCAAATTTTTATACAGAAGCAGCTTCACAAACCATGTCACAGCTAACATGATGAAGTTGGAACTTCAATACTGTTTTTTTTTTTAAACCGTGTATAAAATATGAGATAAGAGAGCTTGACAGATGTGCCAAGAACTCAGGGGCCCCCATGATCAGAGTAGTGAAGAAAGATCCTGTCATTAGCCTTGCTATCTACAACCTTGCCACTTCCACCTTTCACAGCACTCTTGTTACCAAGAAGGACAGCATATAGATTCTCAGTGGTTACTTGCTTCCCTGTGTAATCCTGCCATAATTATCCCCATTGATACTATACTTATTCATTTCATTTCATTGGTTTCATAATAATTTGTCTATTTGCTCCAAAAGAAAAATTAAAAATCTAGTAGTAACCCACACGAAACCAAGTCCTAGACCGAGTCCTATGACGACCACCATACAATTTGAATCGACCAACTAAGAAACTTATTATAATTATTCACTTATATGGACGTTGAAAACAAATTTTTTTTTAATATTCGTCTAGAAGTAAGCTGCAACTACTTAGACGTTCAATATTAAGTATTCAATTAGCTTAAGGATGGTGAAGCTAGAAAAAAAGAGAGAGCTTTATACAAGAACCGTCTGACTGACTTTATTGGGCCTTTCCATGAATGTAGCGGCTCTCTAGGGAAAATTGGAGTTTGCTACTGTAATTGCTTGAAGGCGATGCAGTTACAAATCTGACATATATGTGGAGTCCTATGTTGCCAGATTGCAAATACTGTGATTTAACCCAATTTAGAAGTTCAACTAACAGTGCCGGGCCAATATACTCTGTATAGTAATAGAACAGCCATTCATTTTCAGTAAAGAGGAAACACTTGCTATTACAAAACCTCATTATTAAATTGTTTTAATTATAAGCTTACACTTGATTATTGTAATTAAATACACACCACAAGAACTACTAAACTGCGTTTCATGATTGCACATAAAGCCTAACAATAATGACAAACGGACAATCAAAATTAACACTTCCAATAGCACTGCCAAAGTTGGGTCATTAACAAAAAGCAGCCAACCAGGACATTACACCCTACTCATTATTGATATATTAACTGTTACTAATAAATTAGTGATTCTAGATATTTAGGAAATTTTAATATTATATACATGACTTTACATGAAAAAGATTGGAGTATACCTTTGGAACACCAACATAAACATCTTCACCTTGCGGATGGTTGATTACCACACCAGGCCTCGGATTCATCTCATGCGTGGCCATGTCATCGTACATGAGCACTACTATGTTTTCCTCCTTCAATCCACCTTTTATTAGCAACTGATATGCAAGGCAAACATCCGCCTCCATATATTGCCCACAAAAGATGCCATAATTTCTTCATCAAAATTAAATTCAAACTAAAGAATATATACATATATATATATATATGAAGTTTTGTAGGTATTAATAAAGTTTTCACCTGATGCCTTTAATTGCCATAACCAGATGATCCAGCCACGAGAACCGCGCATCTTGTGCCAACTTTCTCAACGTCTTCCTCCGCCGTCTGCTCTTCCTACTCTGTCGGCAACCTGATTATTTACTGTTCCCTTTGGCTGAACCGGGTAGCTTGACCATCTCCAAAAAGAACCAGTAATAACAAAAAGAATAACATAGAGGGATGACGGTTGGCCATAGAGAGTGAAACAATTAGAGAAAATCAGTAAGATTAGAGAAACAGCACAAATTACAAGAGAGAGAGCCTTCAACTTGAAGGGAAAATTTTGGGAGTTTCAGAGTGTTAAAGGTAGGGGTGCAAAGGTGGTGGAAGATGCCATGCAAAAGAAGGGATTGACACGTTTGAACCACTGACAAAGATGGGTTTCATTCCGGAAATCCTATGCGACGTCTTACTAATGGGGGATGTCTTATGTCAGCTGCTGCTGCTGCTGGTGCCGGTGCTGGATAATTATTTGTTGTCTGTGTTTTTTGTTTATTGCTGGGGAAAGTAGTTTTTATAAGGCTCTCGGAGCAGAGTGTTTATAAATTTGGACAGCCATGCTCTCCTTGTATTTTTTTTATCTTTAATTTTATTATATATTAATATGTAATATTAATAGTTTAAATTATATTTTAAAATTTTTAATTTATTTAATAAATTTAAAAATTAAAAATTAAAATATAATTTTAATTATTAATTATAAATATATATATTGCATATTAATATTTAATAAAAAATTTAAAAAAAAAAAAAAGACAAAAAGAGATTCCTTGTCTTGTAAAATTTAAGCTTTTGTTGGTTAAGAAGCTGGCTTATACCAGTCCACCCATTCCGCGAGCAAAGTTTGGTCTGTTACGACTTTTTCAATATTATGCTGCGCGGTTAACGAACTTAAAAATGAACAAAGATTTTTATGCAGAGTTTACTATTTATGTTTCAGACGTGCATTATGTTGTTGCAATTGATTGATAGATGCTTTGATGCTTCCTGTTTTCAACTTTTAGAGAAGAAATTGTGTGGTCGATATGATAACGGTGGCCCTCTTACTTCTATGAATCAAATATTTGGGTATGCTTTATTTATCCATGAAATCCGTTAGTACCCATTCGTTGTTATATAGGACCAATTTAATATGCCTAACAGTGAATTTGAAATATATTTTTTGAAAAAATTTAAAACTCCTAACGAATTTAAAAAAGATATGAATATGAATAAATATTTATGAATATAACGGATATCTGTAAATTTGTTATATTTAAATAAAATAAATTTATTAATTTATTATTTTTATTATTTTATAATTATAAATTTATTATAATTGATGTTAGTAAGAGTCTTTTTAACGTTTTTAAAATTTTGTGGTGGTAATTTTAATATTTTATTTATAATATTTTATAAGTATTTTATTTTTTTTATGTGCTGAAAATTGAATAATTTTTTAATCCTTTCTAATTTGCTATCTCTTTATGCTCTTAAATTTGTCATCCAAAAATATCAATCAAAATTAATTAATTGAATATACATAATTACATAACTATCATATATAAACCTCGAATAATTCAGTCATACACTTGTAGTAGCTCAACAAGAAATTCGATAATGAAAACTATCATTATACTTATAGTGTTATGTACAAAAAATATTAAATATATTATCTTAATTTTAAGATTGGATTTAGCAACATTTTTGTTATTCTTTATTTTTGAACTTATAAGATTGTAAACTTTTATTTTGAATTTATGAATTTATAAACTTTTATTTTAGATTTATAATATTTCATATATGAATTAATAAAAAAAATTATTTATTTTTTCTATGAAATTATGATTAGTTTTATTTTATATTAAATATAATTAATATTTTATGCGAATAATGTATTTTATTTTAAATTAATAATAAAAATATATAATTTTAATTAGATATTTTATAAATTTAAATTTGATATTTAATAATAATATATGTATAATTTAAAAATATAAAAAAATTATGAATATCCATACAAATTTGATAATTATTAAAAATTTATTTAAATTAATTTAATAATAAAATGTTAAACTCATTGGAAGTTTAATATGAATTTGATATTGAATTTTTTTAACAAAAATGAATAAAAATTAAAAAATATCCCTATCAAATCCACACTTGTCATCCCTAATCTTACTACTTAGTTAACTGGTGGCCATAACAGTCCAAACTTATCAATTTGGTTATGATTATCAGTTATTTTTCAATTCTCTGGCTTTCAGTGAAAGTCACAAGGCTTTCCATTTCTCACAGAAAAATGGGAATTAGACTGAAATTATTGATCCAGATTAAGAATGATTGTCTGATAACATTCTACAAATGCATTATTGGTGAATCCTTGAACAACGCTAGATCAAGCACCCAGATGGAGCCCATCCAAATAGCAAATCACAAGTCATATTTTCTTGGCCAATTATTACAACCGATAGTAAGAATATATTAGTGGTCCTTGTAAATCATAAAAATATACTTGCATATTAGCAATCAACATATAAGGTACGAGGTATCCACCAAAACTAAATCACAAAATTTCATGTAAAAAAATTGCTAGAATATAATCCCTGAACAAAGAAAACAAGTTAGTTAACACGCTATTCCTTCCAGCCACTAAACTGCAAAAACAGTGCCTACTCTGCCCAATAATTCTCATGCATCATGTCAGAAAGTTCCAGGACAGTGCCACGTTTTTATCTATAGCAGAACACAGGAAAAAAAAAGATTAGCATGTGTGCTCCCTGCTCAAAGGATGGTAAATATGTCCCTTGATGAAGACATGGATTAAAGCATATTCTCTAACACCCCGGTTCGTATCCAACATCGCTATTATCCAAACCAATAAAAGAACAGATTATTTTTCAGTACTTTTCCCTCCAGGAATACCACTTTAATTTCAATTGGTACCACAATGGAGGAATACCCAGCACCCCTCGAGCTAGCCTTGGATCAAACACATCAAAGTGCACTCGATGCAAGGAATCCAAGAGAACTTGGGCTGGCACAGACTCGAGAAGCACTGGACGAGCTTCATCAGGCACTGTCCCTACTAATGCTCGAGCCTTAAGCAAATGGACATTTGCTACTGATGCCATCTCAAAAACAGCATCACATAAGCCCTCACGAGAATCCAAGTAAATTTCCGATCGACCCCCTTCCTCCACCAGCAACCCATGCTTGGCTGCCACTTCAACTGGAATATAAGAAAAGTGATGATTGCGACTAGCATGATATGGTAATGACTTAAGCAACAAAAGAAGGCCACTTGCCTTGCCAATATGAGATGCTGCATGATCGGCTGCAGTAGACTTGATACCACCAGCTTGAAGTGTCATGTATAGAAGAGTTGATACAGTGTCCTCTGCATATTTCTCCAACTCTGTGATTTTTTCTGGGATGTCAGTAACCTCTCTATTTGCATCATTAATACGAGCTTCAACAGACCTTTTCAGCCATCCCTTGCTAATTTTATTCTCAGATACCACTGATGCAAGGGCCTGAGCTATTGGGTGTTCAATTAGCTTATTGGCATAGATTTTGTCTATGGCTTCTTGCCACCAGACTAGGCGCATGAGCCCAATCCTGGGATCAGAAGCAATGTCCATAGCTCTGGAAGTTTCGACATTGAAAGCACGGAGTGCAAAAGCAGTTTTCCACATTTCAGGGGGGAGTTCGAGGAGGCAGAGGTAGTGATGGTAATCATAATTTCGCACTTGCTGTACACAGTGGGAAAAAGCTGCCCGTAAGCTACTCGAAGCACCATTCATCAATCCCTTATTGTGATCTTTCTCTGCAAATTTGATTACCTATTAAAGAAAAGAATAATAATGATCTGAAACAACAAAATTTTATGGGCCCGCTTTTTAAAAGCATTTTTCCATATATAAATTATGTTGATGAACATTGTACAGAGAAGGAAGAGTCCACAACATATATTCTTAATGCAGTAATTTTCCCAGTCCTTCTAACGGTAAAAAAAATAAAAAAAAAAATCTATTAGGAGAGAAATTAAGGATGCAAGCAAAAATAGGAATTAGTATATCTAAATCCATTAATGTCTTACCTCGTAAAGCTTTTTGAAAGCACAAGGTATTCTCATGTGACCAAGAGAGAGAACATGTAACGCCCCCAAAATTAAGGTTCGTGAATTAGGGTTTAATAGAAATATTTCGACAGAGTTTCCACTATACATAGGTAATACTAACTAAACCTGTAAGTACAAAACTTTACAACATTTCCAATAATCCACATGAAATCCCAACCACTGCCACGCAATATCCATTACAACAAAACTCAATACATTCATTCATTGATAACAACTATCTTCTTATAAAATTCTAACAACATAGCACACACATATACTCATTAATCCAAAATATTTCTAGCTAAAAGACAACATCTGTTCCACATCATTTACTTTCATTTGCTCTCCATAAATTTGAAAAGTAAGAGAGTGAGCTAAAACCCAGTAGGTATTTACACATATAACTAAAATTTTTAAACGAAAATAATAATATGCTTCCACTTTATCACATCACAAATAACAGTAATTAAGTATAAAAACTGATCGTTTAGCAATCATATATTTTGGTCATCACTATGTGTCATGCAAAGTTTTGGGGCATTATTCCCAGGGACTGCCGTCCAGGAAACGTATGGCCTGCATACTTTAGGGGCTTTATACCCAGGAACCGTCGCCTATGATTTTAAGTTTACGAGCTTTCACCGTGGGACTGAAATCAAGTCCATAGTCACCGGTGCTAACAAAAAAGTTATACACTATTTCACAATTTAACAACACACAGTAATAATAAAACAATTTATGCATACTGTTCACAACAGTATCAACATTGAAAGTATAATTCAATAAAAATCGCATTTTTAAAATTATAGAAGAATTTGTATAAAACGAGATAATATCTTATTGTTCAGATTCAAAATACTGAAATACTCAATTATACGTGAAATACCCACTTGGTCAAGTCAAAACTTGTACTGGTCAAAATTCTACTGATCCTTCTTCCGTTCGTTGTCACCACCTAACAACATTTCACAAAAATTGACGAAATTTACTAAAATGAACTACTAAGTTGCACTAATTATAATAAAATATAAATAATGCTACAGTCTCAAATTCAGCTAAAATTTGACTCAAAAATTCTAAAATTTTGAATTTCTAAAATAAAAATATTATTGATAAAAAATTATAAAAAAGTCTCTATAATATAAATAATTAAAAAAATACCCTAAAAATATTTACACTTACGACCCACAATTATTAAAAATTATTACTTTGCCCTAAAATTTTTACAAATTCTATTTTGACCCCAAAAATAATAAAAATTTCAATCTTACCCCCTACTTATGAAAAATTTTATTTTTGCTCCATTTAAAATTCTACAATTGCACACCTAATCTTTAACAATTTCTGAAAAATCTACCTATTAAACTATGTCATTAAACTCAAAATCAGTAGATATAATGCCCAAAAAATCAAATTAGTAATAATATCAACTATAAACCTACCATAACAATTTCTAACAATTTTTGCACTAAATATACAAAATTGTTCCAAAATGAGGAAAGTAAAAATATCCTAATTCCTTACCCTTTTTTTTTTTTTTCTTCTTCTTCTTCTTCTTCTTCTCCTCTCTGCCTCGTGCCTTCTTCTTCTTTCTTTCTTTTTCTTTTTTCTCTCTTCTTTTCTTTTCTTTTCTCTCTTTTCCCTTCTCGAACGTTCTACTGTCTTCTTCTTTAATACAAAATTATCCTATTCACATGTAGTCAAAATTGTCTTCTTCTTCTTCTTTAATAACGAAATGGGCCAAAATATATATATATATATATATATATTATTAAAACACAACTGGGCTTAAGGAGGAAAAGTGTTTGGGTCATAAGTCCAAGTTTACTATTCATCTAGGAGGTACAAAAATGTATCAGATATTACGCAAACAGTTTTGGTGGAAAGGAATGAAGAAAAGTGTGGATGAATTTGTAACTAACTGTTTGGTGTGTCAACAAGTAAAAGTAGAACACCAAAAGCCAACGGGATTACACCAACCTTTACCAGTGTTAGAATAGAAATGGGAGCATGTCACCATGGATTTTGTGGTAGGACTTCTAAAAACTCGAAAGGGCTATGATAGTATATGGGTGATTATGGACAGATTAACAAAATCTGCTCACTTTTTACATGTTAAGAATACAGATTCTCTTGATGTTTTGAGTAGATTATATATTAAGGAGATAATCAGATTGCATGGGGTACCTCTGTCTATTATTTCTGACAGAGACCTACGATTTACGTCCAGATTTTGGGGAAACTTATAAAAAGTCATGGGTACTAAATTAAATTTTAGTACGGCATATCATCCCCAAACGGATGGACAGTCTAGAAGAGTGATACAGATAATTGAAGACATGCTCAGATCTTGTATCTTAGATTTTCAAGGGTCATAGGCTGAACATTTACCTTTGGTGGAATTTGCTTACAACAACAGTTATCAGTCTAGTATTGGGATGGCACCGTTTGAGGCATTATATGGGAGACCCTGTAGATCACCAGTATGTTGGGCAGAAGTTGGTGAAATCTCATTAATTGGTCCTGAGTTAGTAAGGGAGACCACTGAAAAGGTAAGATTAATCAAACAACGGCTTCTTACGGCTCAAAGTCGTCAAAAGAGTTATGTGGACCACAGAAGACGACATTTAGAGTTCGAGGTGGGAGATCATGTATTTTTAAAGGTTAAACCTCGATTTGGTATTACCAGATTTAGAAAATGTGGAAAACTAGCTCCAAAGTTTATTGGCCCATTCAAAATATTAGAGCGAATTGGTGAAGTAGCATATAGATTGGCATTGCTACCCCAATTATCAAATATTCATAATGTTTTCCATATTTCTATGCTTAAAAAGTACCAACCAGATCCTTCCCATGTTTTAGACTGGAAAACTCTTACTCTAGCTGAAGATGCTTCTTATGAAGAGGGTCCGATCCAGATTATCGACCGTAAAGAACAAGTGCTTTGTAGAAGAATTATTCTACTGGTAAAGGTCGTGTGGCAAAATCATGATAAAGAAGAAGTCACATGGGAGCTCAAGTCGGAGTTGTTAAAAAAATACCCTTATTTCTTTCAAGACTAAAAGTAAGCTTATTAGATTTCGAGGACAAAATTTCTTTAAAGAGGGAGGGTTGTAACATCTGGGCCCAAACACTTTTCCTTCTTAGGTCCAGTTGTGTTTTAATAATATATATTTTGGCCCATTTCCTTATTAAAAAAGAAGAAGAAGACAATTTTGGCCACATGTGAATAGGATAATTTTGTATTAAAGAAGAAGACAGTAGAACGTCCTAGAAGGGAAAAGAGAGAAAAGAAAAGAAAAGAAGAGAAGAGAGAAAAAGAGAGAGAAAGAAGAAAAAGAAAGAAAGAAGAAGAAGGCACGAGGCAGAGAGAAGAAGAAGAAGAAGAAGAAGAAGAAAAATAAGAAAAAAAAGGGAGTAAGGAGTTAGGATATTTTTACTTTCTTCATTTTGGAATAATTTTGTATATTTAGTGCAAAAATTGTTAGAAATTGAGGGTAATGAATAGATTTATTATGGTAGGTTTATAGTTGATATTATTACTAATTTAACTTTTTGGACATTGTATCTACTGATTTTGAGTTTAATGACATAGTTTAATCGGTAGATTTTTCAGAAATTGTTGAAGATTAAGTGTGCAATTGTAGAATTTTAAGTGGGGCAAAAATAAAATTTTTCATAAGTAGGGGATAAAATTAAAATTTTTATTAATTTTGAGATCAAAATAAAATTTTTAAAAATTTTAGGGTAAAGTAATAATTTTTAATAATTGTGGGTCGTAAGTATAAATATTTTTAGGATATTTTTGTAATTATTTATATTATAGAAACTTTTTTGTAATTTTTCATCAATAATATTTTTATTTTAGAAATTCAAAATTTTAAAATTTCTGAGTCAGATTTTAGCTAAATTTGGGACTGTAGCATTATTTATATTTTATTATAAGCAGTGCAACTTAGCAGTTCATTTTAGTAAATTTCGTCGATTCTTGTGAAATGTTGTTAGGTGGTGACAACGAACGGAAGAAGGATCATTAGAATTTTGACCAGTACAAGTTTTGACTTGACCAAGTGCGTATTTCATGTATAATTGAGCATTTCAGTATTTTGAATATGAACAATAAGATATTATCTTGTTTTATGCAAATTCTTCTATAATTTTAAAAATGCAATTTTTATTGAATCATACTTTCAATGTTGATGCTGTTGTAAGCAGTATGCATAAATTGTTTTATTATTACTGTGTGTTGTTAAATTGTGAAATAGTGTATGGCCTTTTTGTTAGCACCGGTGACTATGGACTTGATTTCAGTCTCACGGTGAAAATCCGTAAACTTGAAATCATGGGCGGCGGTCCCTGGGTATAGAGCCCCTAAGGTACGCAGGCCACACGTTTCCTGGACAGCAGTCCCTGGGAATAATGCCCCAAAACTCTGCATGACACATAGTGATGATTAAAATATATGATTACTAAACGATCAGTTTTTATACTTAATTACTGTTATTTGTGATGTGATAAAGTGGAAGCATGTTATTATTTTCGTTTAAAAATCTCAGTTATATGTGTAAATACCTACTGGACTTTAACTTACCCCCTTATTTTTCAGGTTTATAGAGAGCAAATGAAAGTAGATGACGTGGAACAAATGTTGTCTTTTAACTTGAAATATTTTTGATTAATGAGTATATGTGTGTGTTATGTTGTCAGAACTTTGTAAGAAGATAATTGTTATCAATGAATGAATGTATTGAGTTTTGTTATAATAGATATTGCGTGGCAGTGGTTGGGATTCCATGTGGACTATTGGAAGTGTTGTAGAGTTTTGTACTTGCAGGTTTAGTTAGTATTATCTATGTATAGTGGAAACTCTGCCGAAATGTTTCTATTAAACCCTAATTCACGAACCCTAATTTTGGAGGCGTTACAAAACATGCATAAACCATCCACAAAAGATAAAGAGCAAAATTAACTTAAGTGGTCAATCAAATCACAGGTCATTTACAATCGTCTCCCCTTCCCCACCCGGACACAAAGTCATTTACACATGCCCTGATCAGATAGAGTAATATATACTTGGAATTTCCAGAAACCCAATATAATGAGATAAGAACACCATAATTAGAAACTGCAGAACATAATAGAACTCCAGATAAAACTTGCATAGAGTGAGAGACTGACTCAAGAGTAAATTCCTTTGCGCTAACACCTATTCCCTTGCTTTCATGAATTCATAAGGCTCGCTGTATGGCACCAGTAAAAGGCACCGTTCTGCCACACATTTCAGTTGTCAATCTTAGCTGTTAACACTTGAATGGCCAAAAACTGTCCCCTTCTCACCGCCCCCCTCTCACAAAACAAGGAAAAAAAGAAATAGAAAATACAACCAATATAAACAAAATACATGACCGAACAATCTAAAATCGATGCTCTTTAAGCTTCAAACCTAATGTCAAACTAATATAAATTTTGTTCTCAAGCTCATTCTGTAATAGGATTTAGTTCTCATTATTGGTCCATATAAATTAGAAAATGCACAAGAAAGTTCAACCATCCAACGTAAGTACTTTTAATGGAGGAATTCTGCATATTTTATCAGTCATGGAATTCATTAACAAAACATAATGAATTCTTTAATACATGTTAAACTACTTAACAGTCATTTCTAATTAACTCATTAAGAGCCTCAGGATATACAAAAATATGTTTGAAACACTTTGTTTATTATTTCTCACACCTACATAATATCAAACACATTTTTCTTTTGCACCATCCACCATACATGGAAAGGCCAAGGCAAACCACAAAGGTGAAGGGACAAGGATGTACTATTGCGAAGTTTACAGAAGATAGGCAAGATCCAAAACACTCGTGCATTCATGACCCTACAACAAATCTTATATAGTATGAAATCCCTAAAACTTAACCATAATTGAGAACATAACCACAGGTCTGGATGCACTCCTTATCACTTCTATGAATGACACAAACCAACAGGTTTCAGCTACTACAGAGATTTAGAACGTTAGCCTATATATAGTCCAATTTAAGTTTTGCCAGCACCAATAACTCAATAAATATAAATGATTTTTCGCTAGAGTACTGGATATCAATACATAAGATTCCAGCTTAACAACGGTTGTTAAGTCTCAAAATCATTGAGCTAAAATGAGCAGAAAAATTCATTCAACGAAAGTTTATCCTCGTAACACAGAATTTATATAAAATCAACCCAGCAGTAAAAACCAGTAATGCGGAATTATCAAAAAGATGTACGAAGTTTTTCAGATAGTTAAGAATCAAATGATTTACCCTCTTTTGAGGAAACGAATGCAAACAAGTTTCGTGACAAATCAATCACAAATACATCCATAAATACAAATTAACCACAAATACACACATAAGAATCCTGATAAAAGAATTTCCGTATTAATTTGGAGATCAAAAAACATCAATATTAAGCAAAATCTTAAAGAAATTACCGGCGAGCATGCGATGGCAGCGAATGGCGACCGAGCGAACTGAACAGCTTGGACTGGGCGTGCGAAATGAGAGGAGCAGCTGCCTGGAGAGATCAGAAAGAAAATTAAAAAAAAAATAATTTTTTGAGTTCAATTTTCGATATATAAGGATAATAACGTGTAAATTCCTATCGTTTTAAAAATAATAAATAGAAATACAATATAATAAAGTATAGCGGTTAGGTCCATAAATCTTTGTAATAAAATAACTATTAAAATAAAGTTAAATAAATTATAGCAATTAGATCCTTGGGTCTTGATAATAAATCAAAATTAGATATTGCCCCCCTTAGAGCGTATAATTCATCGTATCAAAAATTTAAATTATTATATTATTAAAATAAATATAAAATATTTTTTTATTAAATATTATTAAAATAATATAATAATTATATTACAATAATAAATATGTACAAAAGCCTATAATAAATTTTACTAGATAATTTAACTATAATTCTATGAATAATAATCTTCTCTAATTTTTTGTATCTTTAACTTTTAAAAATTTGATAATACATAAGTATAAAATGTAATAAATGATTCAATTTCATTTTGATTAATTTTTTAACAAATAAAAGTTAATTAAAAATAAAAAATAAATTATAAATTATTTAGTACAGTACAATAAATATATTAGACAAGTATATTATTTATTACACAAGTTACACAACACATCTGGTGCGCGTGTTTTATTATTATTTTTAATTATATTAGCACATTGTATCCATTAAATTGCAGTATTTTATGTCTTCTTAAGAAAATAGATAATTAGATTATAACAAATAATGATATTACAAAAAGAAAGTATCTATCTTTTTACTTTTTAAATTTTTGTTGTTTTATCTTATTTTTATTTTAGTAATATGCGACGGAATTCGCGTTAAATAGGAATGGATTATTTTTGGGTTTATAAAAATAGACTTTACATACCCTAACAAACATATTTTTTGAGAAAGAGATAATGGTTCAACCCGTGATAAAGTAGTATCAGAGCTAAATTCATTCCAATTCTAATATCTTAACTATGCATTTACGCATAATTAATGCATTAATAAATAGTCCATAAGTTTCGAGATAGAGTAGAGCGGGTATACAAAAAGCCTCACGGTGATAAGAGCGTTACAGAATTGAGTGAGAAAGAGTGTGTCGGAATTTCATGTTGGATAGGAATAGACTATTTTTTGGATTTATAAGAGTGGACTCTATACACCCTAATAGACATATCTTTTGAGGAGAAGTTAATGACTCAACCCGTGACAAGCAGCTCACATACACATGCATATATTAGATGGTATTAATTTTAATAAATTAAATATCCAAGAGGAAGATGACATTAATTATAAAAATAATTTGAATTAACATTGTTACTCAAATTTATCAACCTTAATATTAACCCACATAAACCATTATAATCTATTGTCTATGTGCTTACTTTCTATATTTATAGTATCAAAAATTATTGAATTTTATATTTATTATAAATTAAAGTATGTATTCATAATTTCTTTATTATATAAAACTTAACCCTACCTTTTATTTTTTTTCTTTTAAATCAAATTTATTTATTTTATATAAAATATATTAAATCATGTACTAAAAATATAACTTAAAAGATCATGTTTTTAAGAGGATTTAACGGATTAAAATGATATAATTATTAAAATAATTTATTTATGTTATAAATTAATTAACAAATTAAAACAATGTAATTAAATAATTAATTATATTATATCATAAATAAATAATAAAATTAAACAAACATAATTATCTAAATAATTAATCTGTCTTAAACAAAATAGCGAATTCATAAGGCCAAACTCGAACACAATTCCTTCATTCAATATCTGATACAAGCATGATCCAAACAAAAATCATGTCAATTTTCTCAAGTTTGAACCTGAAACTGCATGTCTGGTTCTGGTCAAATTCGGTCGCATTCATTTTTGTCATTCCTACATTATATATATGCATTAAATATCATAATCAATGTTTTATTTGTTGTTGGTTGCAATTTATGATTTAATAGCCAACATTATGATAATATTAATTAGTTTCCAAGGTGTCGTTTGGCCCGATTTCAATTTCACCTTCCTTTTTGGCTTTATTGTCTATAAACTATTAATTTATTTTCATTTTTCATTACAATTTTACCTTTATCATTTTAAAAAGTACTAGTATAATTTTCAATTCCTAACCAAACAAGCCTATTATTTTTAATAATTTTTTTAAAATTGACTTATTTTTAAAACTATTTATGTAAATAATTAATTGTATCCTTTTTTAATCAATTTAATTAATTTCATAATTTTCAAATAATTTTATTTTTACATAATTATATAAATAATAATATTAAGTAATAAATAAATAATAATAAATTTAATTTTACCTAACAAAATTTATTGTAATTCAGTAATAAGTGTATTATTTCACATTATTCTGCTCAAGTCAGATTCTTTGCTGGTATAATTTTTTTTGCTTATTTACAATAAATAATAAATTTATAAATTAAATTTATTTACTATAAAATTAATATAAAACTGTAAAATTAAAAAAAAAACAAAGATATTTGGACTCTATTAAAAAAATAAAAATATTTAAAAACTCCATTAAAAATAAAAATATTTGGATCAGATTGGACCCCATGCTCAAGTCATGCTCTTTGGTACGAGCAAGATGAAAAACACAATTATTGGGAGTTAAACTCAAATTGAAGGGTGATAAAATATTTATTATTGAATTATAATAATATTTTTATATAAAATATTTAATATATATTTATTATTTATGTTATTTTAAATGTAAATAATTATATAAAAGTAAATTTATCTTAAAATTATAAAATTAATTAAATTTAATAAAAAATATAAATTATGTATTTATATAAAAAATTTTAAAAATAAGTTTATTTTAAAATTTTTTATCTTATTTCTATTTGTATGGATAAGCGAAACGACTCGCTTAACCGAACCTTCCAGAACCCCTCGAACCAGAACTCTCGTCCCTCAACTCATTCTTTTATTTATGTTCATAACTTCGTCTTCTTCATTTCACAAGTCTCAAAACTCTGCTAATATTTCTTATCATTCTTAATTAATTAAATCCTGACATGGCAGAGGAAGCTAAAGCCAAGGGAAACGCCGCGTTTTCAGCGGGGGACTACGCAGGCGCCGTGCGCCACTTCACAGAAGCCATCGCTCTATCTCCTACCAATCATGTTCTCTATTCTAACCGATCCGCCGCCCACGCCTCGCTCCAAAACTACGCTGAAGCGTTATCTGACGCTAAGAAGACCGTTGAGCTCAAGCCGTACTGGTCCAAAGGGTACAGCCGGCTCGGCGCCGCTCTCCTCGGTTTGCAGGAATATCCCGAAGCCGTCTCGGCTTATAGGAAAGGGCTCGACATTGATCCGAACAATGAAGCACTCAAATCCGGCTTAGCCGATGCTAAAGCGGCGGCCTCGGCTGCTTTCAGATATCGTTCCCCGTCGGCGGATAATCCGTTCGGTTCTGCTTTTGCTGGACCGGAGATGTGGGCAAAACTGACGGCGGATCCGACGACGAGAAATTTTCTACAACAGAAAGATTTTTGTGACATGATGCTAGAAATTCAGAAAAACCCTAACAATCTTAACCTTTACTTAAAGGACCAGCGTGTGATGCAAGCTCTAGGAGTATTATTAAACGTAAAGTTTAAGGGGTCCACCAGTGGTGATGACGATGTCGAAATGCGGGAGGAAGATTCGCCGAAGAAACCAGAGCCGGCTAAGGAGGAGAAGAGACCCGAGCGAGAGCCCGAGCCCGAGTCTATGGTTTTGACGGAGGAGGAGAAGGAAGCAAAGGAAAGGAAGAAAATGGCATTTACGGAGAAAGAGGAAGGAAACGCTGCTTATAAGAAGAAGGAATTTGAGAAGGCAATTGAACATTATACCAAGGCACTGGAGCTTGATGATCAAGATATTTCTTACTTGACTAATCGTGCTGCGGTTTATCTCGAGATGGGAAAGGTATTTTTAGCCTTGTTTTATATGTTTTCTTTATTGCTCTATGCAAATGAATGAATATCATAATGTGCATTCGTAGTAATTGCAAGTCTAGTCTAGATATATATTACGAAACGAAGGCTATAATGAGGATTTACTTGTTCATGCAACTGTTGTTTAGTTTATTTTGTGCATGTAATGAGTAAACAATGATAGTTAGAGGGAAGAGTTTCAATAGGAGGCTATAGCCGACGTGGCTCAAGGTTTGGATGTTTTGTGTGTGTGGGTGTGTGTTTTTACTTTGCCGAGTTGAGAAACATCTAGGACTTGTGCATGTGGTATTAGCGGCTTCTCTGTGCATCTTTCCAATAGTAATATATCCTTATGTTGTTTATTAGCAGAAATGGTTGGAGGGAGTGAGCTGTTGTTGTAAAATGGGGTTGAATATCATATAAGTTTCTGCCAAAAAGATATGGTTAAGATTTTGGTACGATTACATTTATTCTAAATTTTTATCATTAGCTGAAGTGTGGTTCACTCATCTATCTGCTAACTCTGAGGCATTTGTTTTGTCTGACACTTCTGTTTCCCAACATAAGTTGGAGTTCTTCTTTTAGACCTTGTTCTTGCATTGACCGGCAAAACCTTTTCTGTCTTACCAAAGATAAACTAAGTTTTAATTCATTTTTAGTGGGTTTCAAACAATTTGGAGTAGTTGAAGCCTACCGAACAGAATGCATAATATCTGATATTAATTTTACTACATGAGTTGATAACATTTCTCTTCTGTATATCAAATTCATAGTTATTTCTATTGTTATAATTCCTAAAAGTTTTATTGTGATTAAACTTGGAAAAGGTATCTGCATGTAGTCACAAGTTCACTCGGCTGGAAAATACTTTACATTTGTTATGATATCTCTGTTTTTTAAATCATTTTTATCTTATTATTATCATCAATTATTTTTAGTATGAGGAATGCATTAAGGATTGCGATAAGGCTGTTGAAAGGGGAAGAGAGCTTAGATCGGACTTTAAAATGATAGCTAGAGCTTTAACGAGGAAGGGAACTGCCCTTGCAAAAATGGCAAAAAGCTCCAAGGATTTTGAACCTGCTATTGAGACTTTCCAGAAAGCTCTAACTGAGCATCGAAACCCAGACACTTTGAAGAAACTTAATGATGCTGAGAAAGCTAAGAAGGAACTAGAGCAACAAGAGATTTTTGATCCAAAGATAGCTGATGTGGAGCGTGAGAAAGGTACACTTATCTTTTTGTCTTTCGCTTTTGGTGCTCATGTGCCTAAACATGTGAGCACGCACACATTCTTGCACACATGCATTAGCAAACGCTGAAACAGTACGCTTAAGCCCCATCCCTATTCTTGGGTGTCTTTGTAGTTACATTCATATTGATGTTAATGCATGTGGTGCTAGATACCTGTTTTTGGCAACTTCTTTTAATTTAATGTATTGATATTACTGTATTGATTCAGCTGTGGCCTTTGGAAAAGGATGCTATTCACAGTTTTCTTGTGCATTTTACCATTCTTGGAAAGTGAAATTGTTGTGGTTGTGGTTCAGAAGAGTGGTGTCCATAATGTGCTTGCTATGTTGTACTTTCTGTTATTGGAGATGTTGGTTGACCTCAAACCTGTTGTTGATGATGTGCAGGCAATGAATATTTTAAGCAGCAGAAGTATCCAGAGGCAGTGAAACATTACACAGAGTCATTGAGAAGGAACCCCAAAGATCCAAGGGTATGTGTTCCATCCATTTTTCCTTAGTTCAGGTGCTTGCTTGTTTAACTTGGTCAAGCATACAAGTCTGGTAAATTGCTGAAACATGTGCTGGGTTTGCCTTTCAGACAGTCAGTAACAGAGCTGCATGCTATACTAAACTGGGGGCACTGCCTGAGGGATTGAAGGATGCAGAGAAGTGCATTGAGCTTGATCCTACATTTTCTAAAGGTTATACCAGAAAAGGAGCCATTCAGTTTTTCATGAAAGAATATGACAAAGCCTTAGAAACATACCAGGAGGGGCTAAAACATGATCCACAAAACCAGGACCTGCTTGACGGTGTGAAGAGGTACAGTTCATGAATAATGTTGTGATGATTGTTTCTGTTCCAAACCTGCTTCTGTTATAATCTTTGTTCAATTGTTGCTCCAAAATTCTTTGCAGATGTGTACAGCAAATTAACAAGGCTGGTCGTGGTGAACTAAGCCCAGAGGAATTAAAGGAGAGACAGGTTAGCCTTTTTCTAATCTGTTGGTCAGAATTATTCGTTTGACAATTTTTGAGGATGGTTTTAATTTTCTTCTATGGCAGGCCAAGGGAATGCAGGACCCTGAAATTCAGAACATACTCTCTGACCCAGTTATGAGACAGGTAAGAAGAAATAGAGTGGTTTATCTGTTACAGGTCACTTGGAAATTTCAACCTGGATCTTTACGGTTTGGAATATTAAGTGGACTGTTACTGTTGTCCTCTGCATGAGCGCTTGGCTAATTGGAATTTGTGCTGTGAGCAGGTGTTGGTTGACTTCCAGGAAAATCCCAAAGCTGCTCAGGATCACATGAAAAACCCAATGGTGATGAACAAGATTCAGAAGTTGATCAATGCCGGAATTGTTCAGATCAGATAAACTTGGAGAAAGTTACACCTGATGAATAAAATCTTTTTGTTTAATCTTAGTAAATTGTATTTTGCTGTGTGAATTTGAGTTATTAATTGGGCAAAGAACTAATTTCAGTTGGAAATTTTGAGTGTTTCGGATTTGGCATTGAACTGCAGAATCTTTTGTTTCTAAATGTGCATGTGCATTCATTAGTGCCTGCGTTGCCTATGTTATTGGCTATTTGTGGATGCAGTTTGCGGCATCGTGCTGGGAAATGCATTTACAGACTAAGAAATTGGAACTTCGAACTCTACATTGTTGTGTTGTTGCAACATACGCCAGACCAAAGTCAAAGTCGGAATGAACGGATTATAATCTACAAATGTCCTCCAGTTGTACAGTGATAGGCATGGACGTGACGAATATAGGGACTGTCTCAGAATCTGCTGTGCTGATTAATGGCATGGGATCTATGTTTTTGCTTTTCTAGATAACTTAGTCTTGAAAAGAGTTCATCTTCAATGAGGGGAATCCAAGCCTTTGGTTGACAAACGAATTCTTTGGATTGGACATTGGAGCATAACTAGAGGATTTGCAGACATTTTCATTGGTAGTTACGCAAATGTTTGGTGTCATTGGAGTTTCTATGCGTATTGGTGCTACAGACATTCTTTTCATTGCCTATTTTCCAATAGATGATTGTCGGCTCAGTTTCAGTTTAGGAGCGCAGCATCCACATCCAGATCAGCATTTTTGTTTTCATTGGAAAATGGCACTCTCCATAATCATGTCGAAGTTTAGGCGTTCTTGGTACAGCCCAGCTCAGCCCAGCCCATGTTACTTGATCCGAAATTACGAGTGGCTGTTAAAAATGCTATGCGCACGCTTCTGTTGTTGTGCTAATACAATGCATCCTTATTTCAAATAGCTGAATTTTTGCTCATTAACGGATGTAATTTTGATTTTACCCGGAAGCTACAGTCTCCGCAAACGGCCATCTTTAGACTCCAAAGAATATACAATGCTCCCGATGGTGTTCTCCGCATTCTCAATTTGACTGACATCACTCTCTAAAAACTGTTTGGTTTGTTTAATTTCCCCATAGGTCAGCAGCAGTTCCAATTACCATAACAAAGTTCTCCACGACACCTGGTGTTTGGAAATGAAAATCAATCTCCATTTCCAAATGTGGTAGACTTTTCTTTCAGGTTTAAGACCATCCATTCTACGTGTACTACATGGGATATGATCAAATCTCCTCATATCTTCTGCCAAAATTACATTCAAGTCACACAAGAAGAGATTAACCACCACAATTTAAGAACTAGTACAAAAAGAAATCCAACTCTTTGAGTTATCAGGTTAATCTGATATTTGTTTCCTCAGACAATTAATCAAGCAGCAACTTCTTGTTCTTTCGCTGCGAGTTGATTCTGGATGTGTTGAGGGACAATATCAAATTTGGCTAATTGCATAGTGTAAGATGCACGGCCTTTCGTCATTCCTCGAAGTGTACTTACATATTGAAACATCTCTGCCAGTGGAACCAGTGCATCAACCACCTGCAAAAATCCCAAACAATACATGAAATGGATATTAATTAAGACACAAGGGAGTAAAAACAAACGACACAAGGATCAAGCATCATCATAATTCTTGTGGTATAGGACAAGGCCACTTTTTTCTTTTTCTTTTTTTTTTTCCCCAGTAAATCACTGAGAGTACCAACTACCAACTAGCATCAATCTTTGAAATCAGTTTTTCCTTTTTGATGTTTTGTTTTATACTTCGTTTTCTAAATTGCAGTACAGATAAAAGAACAGACAGTTGAGTGAAAAACGTGAAATACCTTCAGACCACCAGGTTTGTCACCAAAGCTGTTAATCTGGCCTCTCCTTGAGTTGAGATCACCAATCACATCTCCCAAATGTTCTTCAGGTGTGACAACTTCAACTTTCATTATAGGTTCTAGCATCTTTGGGCCAGCTTTCTTCATCCCCTCCCTGAAAGCTCCCCTAGCCGCAAGTTGAAATGCCAAGACACTGGAATCAACATCATGGTAGGAGCCATCAACTAGCACAGCACGGACATCAACGACCGGGAAGCCTGCAAGTATACCATTATTCATGCATTCCTCTAATCCTTTCATCACTCCTGGAATATATTCTTTTGGCACTGCACCTCCCTTGATTTCACTCTTGAACTCGTATCCACTCCCAGCCTCCATAGGCTCAAATCGCAGTGTGATATCAGCAAACTGTCCTTGTCCACCTGACTGTTTCTTGTGCACATACTTCACTTCTGAGACTTTAGAAATGCTTTCACGATAGTTGACTTGGGGTGCACCAACGTTAGCTTCTACCTGTTTGCACCAAGGATCAACTTTTAGGCCATGATAATGAATTGCATTGCATTTTTTAGTTCTCTTCCTCTGATGAAAATAAAAATTGATCCAAATAATTGTGCAAATTAATCCCAAATCAAATAATAAATATGCACATAAATACTGTGTGTAAAAGCATATATAAACATGCATGCTAATTAGATCAGTTAGCCAGAGCATGTGACTTTTAACCACAAGGTCAAAGGTCCAAATTTTCCTACAGGGTCATGTAATTATAAACTGATATTGATGAGGTTCTTCTCTCGTAGATTGCTCAAAATAAATATATAAATAAATAAGTATACAAATAAATAAACAAAATAAAATAGAATAAAACGATAACAAGAGCAATGATGTATATGAAGGTTTAAACACCAAAAAGTGAAACACGAGTACTGATACTTGAAATGAACACGATAGTTAGATGCATGAAGGGGCTTATAAATACCTTAAATTCCCTCTTTAGACGATCAACAATAATCTCAAGATGCAATTCTCCCATCCCTTCAATCACTGTCTGGTTGATCTCTTCATCCCGTGAGAAGTGGAATGAAGGGTCTTCTTGAGCAAGCTTGATCAGGCCAGAAGCCATTTTATCAATATCAGCTTTAGTCTTGGGTTCAATTGCAACCTTAATCACAGGATCAGGGAAGTCCATTCGTTCAAGCATAATTGGATGGTCTGGATCACAAAGTGTTTCACCAGTAATGGTATCTTTTAGGCCTGCAAGAGCAATGATATCACCTGCTAAAGCAACCTTAACATCCTCTCTACTGTTGGCATGCATCTCTAGAAGTCTACCAATTCTCTCCTTCTTTCCTTTGTTTGCATTCAGTGCGTAAGATCCTGCAGCAAGCTTGCCAGCATACACTCTCACGAATGTAAGGGAACCCACAAAAGGATCACTCATAATCTTGAAAGCTAATCCAGCAAATGGCTCATCATCATTGGCTGCCCTTTCAACTGTTGCTTCAGGGTTTTCAGGATCAGTTCCCTTCATTGCTGGCAAGTCAAGCGGTGAAGGCAAATAATCAACAACAGCATCAAGTAATGGCTGAACCCCCTTATTCTTGAAAGCCGAACCACAGAGGACAGGCACAAAACTGCCATTAATGGTTCCTTTCCGGATTAATTTCTTGATGGTTTCTTCATCTAGCTCCACTCCTTCTAGATAGCTCTCCATAGCTTCATCATCTAATTCAACTATGGTTTCTATCATCTGCGATCGGTATTCTTGAGCCATTTCTTGAAGATCAGCTGGTATATCCTCATAAGCAAACTTTGCACCCAATTCCTCTCCTGACCATATCACAGCTTTCATCTTCACAAGATCAACAACTCCCTTAAAATTATCTTCTGCACCAACTGGTATTTGAATTACAAGTGGTTTAGCTCCCAAGTTTGTTACTATCATGTCTCTTGTCCGGAAAAAGTTTGCTCCCATACGATCCATCTTGTTTACAAAACAGATTCTAGGAACTCCATATTTGTCAGCTTGCCTCCACACAGTTTCAGATTGTGGTTCCACTCCAGCAACACTGTCAAACAAGCAGATAGCACCATCCAAAACCCTGAGAGCTCGTTCCACTTCAAGTGTGAAGTCAACATGGCCAGGAGTATCAATGATATTAATCCGGTGTTTGTTCCAAAAGGTGGTAGTTGCAGCCGAAGTTATGGTAATTCCTCTTTCCTGTTCTTGTTCCATCCAGTCCATTGTAGCTGTTCCCTCATGTACCTCTCCAATTTTATAGTTTCTTCCTGTATAGTATAGGACACGTTCGGTTGTAGTAGTCTTCCCTGCATCTATGTGAGCCATAATACCAATATTGCGATAATCTTTTAACGATACCACACGTTTTGACTCTGGAAAAAATTATTAACGAAATCCATTTCTGCTGTTAGCCAAAATCCATAAATCTAAACAACTATCAACATTAAAAACTTATAAAAATGCGCACACACTACAGTTTATTTTCCCATGACAGGCACACAATAAATTCAGCATTTCACATATAACACCATTGCAGACAAATAAACGTCAATTTTTCAATGCTGCAATGACATCTTGGCTTTTCTATGATAAATAAGGCCATATTTTCAATATAATATTACAGAGTTATTGTTGGATTTATATTATTAGGTTTTGACAGTGAACTTAAAATATAAATAGGTTCAACCAGACTGCAATTCAATGTCATTTGGGCATGTTTATGATTGTTGTAATCCAACTCAACTTTAAAAGCCACCACACATCAATCCCAAACATACTCTTGATCAAATAACTTCCAAAGACATCAAAGAAAGGGAGAGAACTAAAGCAAAAAACTATTAACTCGAGATACCACAGACTAGTCATTTAAAGTTTTATCAAGGCTAAACTCTGAATAACATTTATTATTTCTAGACCAAATACAAAAGGAATTGCATCATAGACAGCCAGATTATCCAAAAAAAAAAAAAAAAGTAACGTGTCCATGCCACTACCACATCAACAAAATTCTAGCTTTCTCCTGAAATTAAAAGTTAATGAAATCAAATTATATAACAAAACCTCGCAAAAGGAAACTAAATAAAAATGGCAAACTTCAATAATCTATATAGAGGGTATGCTAGAATTAATCCAAAGAAAGGAAATTCAACACACAAAACAGTAATCAACCGAGACTAAGAGAAGAGATACCATCAGCAGCAGCCATAGCAAAAACAGAGAATTGTCTTCTGCTTCTGTGGCATGAATTGGAGAGCTTCGAAGAAGAAGAAGTAGAATTCAATAAACGCAGGGTTCCCAAGAAATGGGAAGCTCGCGAAGGGAGACCCGGAAAACGGGTTGAAGGAGGGAGAGGGACAGGCCTCCTTTGAGAGCCATTGATATTGAGATAGCATACTGCAGAAGTAGAAGAACACGAAGCTGTTATTCTCTGTGCCGCCATTTCTATCTGTTGATTGCTATGCTATGAGCTCTGTCTCTCAGACTGTCAATTGGGTTTGGTTTTGGGTTTGTTATAAGAGTCGTCAGGGATAAAGGCAAGTGAGAGGTGGTAATCAGCTCTCGGTTTCTTCTGCTCTTGTTAACTGCTGCGGTTGAGCTTTATCTTTTGTTATTTTCCGGCTTCTTCTTACATATTTTTGTAAGGCTTAAATAGGAGTTAAAAATGAGAAATTAAGCGCTGAAGAGCGGCCACATGATAAGAATTAATACATCCGCATATACCTAGAGAATGTGGGGGCTGAAGAGCAGTCCATCACAATGCCTGTGAATGTGAGGTGAGCCTATCCAAGCATGAAGCCATAAATCCAAGCACGTGTGCGTCAGTACGCAGCACGATCTAAAAATTTCACTCTCTTTACTTGTATAATTGTTTTCTTTTTCTTTTTCTAATCTCTTTTAAGTTCTAACTTTCCCCTTTTTATTGGCAGGAATTGAACGCGTGGAAGTAGAAGAAAATTATCACGTCTTCCTATGAATTGAACATCATTCGAACACCATTCTATAACTAGTACGCTCAGCTTCTCAATTACTTGCGTCGGTCATCAAATTCTTTACCTTTTTTTTTAAAAGAAAAAAATCAATGTTGATCATCCTAAACACTCACGCAATGGTCAGAAGAATTTCATCCAATGCAATATTATCAATTATATTGTTCAAAACAATTGGTTTTGTTCTTGAGGTACAGAATTGAGAGGTGGATTTGGGCCCTTCTTAATGGAAGAGAGAACAAAGTGAATGGCCCAAGAGAATCCATTCACTTTTGTTCCGACATTGGGCTATCCCACTGATAGAGTTATTGATTAGAATTGTCCGGACAAACGTTGATTAAGCTACATGAAATTTCCCACAATGGATATGGTAATTCCTTTAGGGTTGGTTTGGCTGTACGCATTGTATTAAAATATTTCATATGAATTGTACTACAATGAATTAAATGAAAATTTATACTTTGTTTGGTGTATCAATGTACAAAACTATTTATAATTTAACATGTGTTAGTTTTTAACTTAACATGTGTTTGGTGTAATAACTAACTTACCTGGTCTCAATAGTATATAAATCGTTAAGAGTTGGGGACTCAAATGGCGTACTCATCACCTAGAGCCTCGGAGAGACGCGATCACATTTATCACCACAATTGCGATGTCATCATCATTACAAACAAGGCAAACTCTACTACCACAAGTTGCAATAAATTGTGCTCCTTTAAGTAATTCCAATTTGATTACCTCACTCCACTTAATCTGTTTCTTAATCGTGTGTTTGGAGTGTGCCATTGTTTTCATCAACCATGTACATCCATGACGGCCATTGGTCTTCTTCATCCTTTAATCATTCCCTCCGACATATCCTCCTACTTATCCTTAACGACATTATAAAAGAGTCGTTCTTTTGCTATCACCTTAACAGTGCAAAGTTTTCCTTACTGCATCTACGACTTCTTTGCTACATCTTTCGTTTTTACGCATAAGTATCCTTTTTAAAATAATCAATCTGGATTTGAAAATTTTCTATTCTAGAATTTTCTATTGTTGAGAAAAAAGAAAGTAGAGAGATGAAGATTTTGTCGAATTATAGCTTAATAGCTAAATTGAAGAAATCCCAAATCAGTGAGATTTCTTCCCTACAACAATGTAACAAGGGTAATAAAAGGAAGTTCGTTTGTTATTTATTTATTTATTTGTAGAGTTTTGGATATTATTAATTAAGCTCTTGTGATAATATCAATTGAACCACCAAGTTAGTTTCATTTAGGACCTCAAAACTAAATTTGTTCTTTGGTGTTTTATTAATTTCTGGGTTTTACAATTCAGCTCAAAGTTATAATTTGCTATTTTTTTTTTTTTTTGAAGATAGTGAAAAGTCTTAGCAATACCCAAAGATGTAGATATTCATGTTAAACTTCATTAAATTTTGTGTTCTCCTTTTATTATTGTATTTATTGATTTTCTATTTTACTATTATTATATTTCAATAATTAGTTTGTGTTTATTTTTCATTATTGTACTTATTAATTTTCTACTTTATTAGTATTATATTTCAGTACCTATGCATTTGCTAAAATAAAATAAAAAGTTTCTATTGCACGACAAGTGGTATTAATGCTATAAGTTTGATAAAATTTTGGTTGTTAATAGCTATTGCATATAGTAGTTGGTTTAAAGTTTGTTATTATTGTATTATATCAAACTATAATAAAAAATAGAAAAAGGTTGCATCATTTTCTACACCAACAAAGATGATATCCATGACAAATGCAAAAATTGATAGTCGGAATAATTTCCACCTGTGGTAGAATGAGGAAATGGATGGTTTGTGTCAAAACATTTAGATATAGCTCTAGAAAAAAACAAATAAACCCAAAGGATATCAATGTGAAAGATCGAGGGAGGTTGAATGTAAAAACTTATGGTATGACTCGCTCATGAATTGGTAAAGATATAGAAGTACCCATTTTCTCATTGGTCTTGGCTTGGAATCTGTCTCTCAACAAGGAAGGAGGGCATCCAACTTAATATGTAGGAAAGTCTAAAACAAAAAGATGCATCTTTCGATCTACAATCTTGAATTAGGACGAATGAAGAAAGCTTCCTTCATAATAAGCTGATTTATTTGACAAAACTAAAAAATAATGGTTTATTGACTAATTTCTATGGACTTTTGATAATTAGAAGTTGAGAGATAGCCATACACTCTAAAGTGGTAGCATTTTATCTACTTTCTTTAAGCATGTCCAAGCAGTTGCTCTTAGCTAGTGAAAAAGGTGAACGTGAATTAATCTACATTTTATTGAGAAAGTTGTCACTTTGGCTGAATGATTTTTATTTGGACAGTTCAAAACTAAACTAACACTACGGAGCCTACTGGGTCATTAATGCGTTGTAACCGGAAAGAAAGAAAAGGCGAGGTGGTCTAAACTCCTTTGTGAATTGAAAAGATTGCTTTATGGTTTAAAACAGTCACTAAGATAATGGTACAAATGATTTGATTGGTTTACGATGAATTAAATGACTGGAGCTATCCTAACCTCTCCTCGGAGTCCAAGGTAAATTCTACTATATTATGTACTTTTTTCGGTATTCTACTATATCAACATTAACAACTTCTAACCTTGGTCGTTATCATATAATCGAGGTTCATGCCCCACCATAACATACATACATCATTTATTTATATACATGTATATATAAATATGATATGCTTACAAAAAGAAAAAAAATTCATATAGTATGCAGTTTAATGGTTTCAACCTCAAGTATAAATTGAACACTACACGAATTCTGTATAATCTAAAAAAAAAATAGAAAGTAATAAAATTATAGTTTAATGAGTAGATTTAATTTTTAAGAAAATTATTTTTTATAAATAATTATACAATCATTTTAAACTCATATATCACTCATATATCAATTACATGCTAAACATTTTTACAATAAAATTAATCATTTTACATTAATAAGTATTCATAAATTATATCGTGTTTAGCGAAAAATATTCGCTCACATAGATAAATAAAAAATATATTGACGTCTTTATATTCTCATTTAGATAGTTAAATCTATATTTTGTGGTCTCTTATTCTTGTTAGAACTCATAATCATATTATAAATATATCTAACAGCTTCGTATTTTTATTTGGACAGTCATAACTATACCCTGTAACTTCGTATTCTCACTAAGGCTCATATTTAAACTTACGTCATTTTACCAAAATTTATATATATTAAACATATATCATGAATTTAAATTATTATTTCTTATCAAATTTATTATGCATGTGAACTACAGTAATTATAGTAATCTCAATACAATATGATCTTTGTACTAAAATATATATAACTTTAGAAAAATATCTATTCATAGTTTAATAATTACTTCCAAATAGTTTTAAAATATTTAGAGTTTTTGACCGTTACACTTATTCATAAAATATATAAAATTCAAAAATTAACTATTAAAACTGATATATAATCTAATACACATTACAAATATAACAATATAATATTTTATTTTTATTACAGTACAACCCACTTAATTTTTGGAAGTCTTTTTAATCTCATACATACATTTTTTGTATTATTCCTTCAGCTTGTTATTAATATTTTTATTTTTTTTCTCTTTTCCCTCTTTTTTCTTCTTCTTCTTTCTTCCTTCTCTTCTTTCCTTCCTGATCTCTCTTTCTCTCTCCGCTTGCTTTCACTACTTCTTCAATCCAATTTAAACGTTAAAATTAAACCAAGGGACTTTATATGCATGTATATGTCGGCCACTACCTCACTGATTGAATAGCAAAGCAAGCAGGTGCGTCACCTGCCTACCTGCCTACTTCATGATTTTTCATTTATTTTAACATGCCATTTGTTACATCAAAAGTACACCAAAAGCAATTTTGATAATTGTGTGTATTTTCACAAGCTAGAAGATGGATCTTTCATTTATATACTATTGTATGTTGAAAACAAGTTGATAGCTTCAAGGAATATTAAGAAATTGAAAAATTAAAGGCTCTGTTGAATAAGAGTTTCAGATGAAGGATCTTGGTGAAGCCATAAAGATTCTCGATATGGAGATTAGCAGAGATTGAGAAAAAAAAAGAAGGTTTGTTTGATTCAGAAACAATATTTGAAAAAGGAATTACAACATTTGATATTTTTGTTTAGTAAAAGCTTGTAAGTACAGCACTTGTTCCTCATTTCAAATTAAATATATCGTTATCTCCAACTTCAAAATGAAGAATAAGAATACATGTCAAAGGTTTCTTATTCTAATACAGTTGGTAACTTGATGTATGCTATGGTATGTGTGAGGTTGTGAAATACTGCTATTGATGGACTGTGAAATAAATCCTGCGATATTTATTAAATACTGTAAATGTTGGATTTATTTTTAAGCAAAATAATGATTGTAATTAATATGTTATTGGGTATGTTGATTCTAATTATGCTGGTGATGTGGATAAGCATAGATCTATTACTGGATATGTGCTTACTTTTGCAAAAGCAATAGTGAGTTGAAAGTCTACGTTACAGTCTACAATGGCTTTGTTTACTATATAGAGGTAAGTATATGGTAATCACAAAGGTTGTGAAGTACACAATTTGGTTATAAGGAATAATACAAGAGTTGGGTATTGCTTAGAAGATGTTAGTTTTTATTCTAACAGTCAAAATGTTATCATCTAGCGAAGAATTCAGTGTACCATGCTTGAATGAAGTATATTGATATTCGGTATTATTTTGTTGTGAGATTATTGAAGAGGGGAGGATTTTGATTAAGAGGATTTAGACTATGGAGAAATTTTTAAATGTGTTGACCAAAGTGATAATATCCATTGCATTTAATTATTATTTGGACTTGATTAATATTTTGCGAGTTTAATTTGCCATTTAGCGCATTTGAAGGTACAAGTAATTTTAAACAAAGAGTATGGCTAACTAAGGTGGAAATTTGTTGAATTATGACAGAGAGTTTGGATTTGTAGTTATGGATTTGTCAAAATAAAATAAAGAGCTTCCATTACACAACAAATTCTTGTCGAGCAGCTATAAAAGATGAAAGAAAATAGACTTTAATTTTTTTTATTTTATTGAAAAAAATTAATACAGTGCAGACAAAGGCCATACTCCCACGGGTCTTTTTTTTTTAAAAAAAAAAAAATTTGCACTTTAGTATTTTGATATATAATACAATGTAGTGAAGGATAAAATTATTACCCAACATAATATAAAGAAAAAAAATTTAACTTGGTAATTTACACCAGCCTACGTAACACTATATGTTAACAAATTTCAGCTTCTTACATAGTGTTAGTGACGCACTAAAAATATCTATCAAAATAAGTTTGGTTTACAAGTGGTTCATATGAATAATTCTTAAACAAATGATTTTTTTTTTATGAAGAAAATCAATGTTACATTTAAAAAGATAATAATATTCTTGCAATTTAAATTGGTGTCAAGAATTATTATAACATTATTCTTCATTATAAATTAGATTAGAATATTATTATGTTAAGGATACATACTCATATAGGAATGTTATATTTTGTCACATGTCCCACATAAATTTTTATTTTTATTTTTATTATCATTTTATTTTACTTTTCTATAAATTTCTTTTATCCCCGAAAAAATACAAAAATATATTGTAACATTGATTTATATAAATGAGTTTGTGTAAAAATTTGTATATATTGGATTGTTCTTTAAATTATTTAAAATAGGTCTGAGGTTGTTATAATGTAATTATTCTAAGATAAAATTATTAATCATTGAATATATAAATATTAATGGTTTTTAACAAATAAAATCAGGTACTTAACAAATTTTTTAATGATCATATTTTAAATTAAAATATTCTAATTAATAAGTTTAATAACCTTTAAATTTTTTTATGAATTGGGATTCTCACTTATTAATTTTTAAATAAATATTAACATATAACATAATTGATAATGAAGTACTTAGATGATATTTTTATAAATTAATTTTATATTTTATGATATAAATTTAAAAGACTAATATATAATATATATTATTTATTATTAATTATATTATATGTTAATATTTATTTAAGTAAAAGTTAAAAAAAAAAGATTAGGAGAGGATTATAATATTTTTTTTTTGCCTTTTTTCCTATTTTTCAGGTACAAACTGTACATAAATTCATGTAATATATACTATCTCAAGTATATATTTCTATCTACTTGTTAATTAAATAATGGTAGAAACTTGTACTTCCATCTATCTTAATATCTAATCCCTTGAATTTATGTGTAGCTTAGATTGAATTTAAAATTTTAAAGGTCACAACTACTGTTTTATGGATACGATTAATATATTGACTGTGGATTTCTCTTCGACTTCAACATCTGTTTCCTTCATCGTCTATTTTAACTCGCTGTGGCACAAAGCAAAGCTCAAATTATGAGTAAATTAGCCATTAAATTATTGGACCTGGCCCTCTAAGCCTCGGCCTAAATTGATTGAAGCAACCAATGGACCCCCATTAAAATCTAACTATAATTTGCGCCCAAAAATAGACACGATGGGCCACACAATCCACTTAGAAGGGTTGCGGCCGAACTTCGGCTACATTTAGTACAGTGGTCTTTTTATTTTCTTTTAAAAATATAATATTTAAAATATTTAATAATAATAATTTTTGTAATAAAAATTACTTGTATTATACTCACATGTAACCCATAGAACGAATTTAAATTACTGTAAATTAAAATCATAACACCACAATATCCAAGAAACCTTCAACCAGTGATTTTAACTACTTTTCATAAAGAAACAAACAAGATAAAGTAAAAGAAAGAAAACAGTACAAAGAGCTTTCTCCTTTTCAGAATGGCAATTATATAAACTGGGGAAAAATGGCCGCCGAAGGCCTCAGAGCTCGTTGTAAATGTGCAGGAGGGCATGTGAGTATCCGCCAGGACAGGACGAAGATGGCTAACAGGAGGAAACCACAAGAGTCGCAGAAGGCATCTTTTGGTTTCCATTGTGGTAAGTAGGGCCGCGGGAGAATTGGATTATGAGAGTTACACTTTCCCTAGTGGACATAATTAATTGAATATGTGCGGATACTGGGAACAGACTTGCACATGGCTTCTTTTCTTTGCATTTTTGATATCTAGCTGGTCATTATCAAATTACTTCAATTGTCATGTGGATGGATTTCTAGATAATCGCATGCAATCCTATATTTTAAAGTGTGTAATACTTAATAACCAATGAGCTCCATATTACGTGACAGAATGTTAAGGAACCATAGAGTTGTTTAACCATTAATTCCATTCCGAATCTTGCAGCAAATTCAAGCAGCCAAGTACTGTTCTCACATGGAATGCCTCAGCGTTCGGGGAAACTTTTTCCCGTTTAGGTAAACGACCAAAGTATGTTAAGAAACAAGAAGCAGCACTTCATTTACATTTTGGCAATAAACAATACAGAATTACAAGTATGGATGACACCAAAGCACATACAGCAATATCTCTCTGGAAACAATCCATTCCTAACAGTAAAAGTAAGCATAAGAAATCTTCTGCAACTACTGCTTTATGTCAAACCGTGCAATTTGAAGGTAAAAAACAGTACTAATAACATGTGTAATACAAATCATGCAGAATGAGCCTAGACAATTATATATACGTATAGCTGAAGTAGATCTCAGTGAGGCAAGGCAATTGAAGCAGAGTTGTTGACGAGAGCCAAGGCATTGCTCGTCAAATGTGCAACATTCAACATTTGGCTTTTACGGTAATCTTAACATGATTCCAATTCATGGAATTCCCAGAAAAGCCATCCATGCAAGTATCCTCATCCGTCATTGCAGCACTAACCCACGTTTGTATATTATTCATTTGCAGGGCAAGATTTTTGCCTCCATTTCGGCCCATTTCTCTGATTGACATTTGGAGCTCATCGATCGAGTCGCTCAGCTCTTCAACACAATCGTACACGGCTGCAGCTTCTCTAGTAGTTAACCCGTGGCTGTTGGACAGTTTTTTCATCACTGCTGAAGTAGAACGCGTGGCTTTGATGGTCACAGAAAGGGCTGTGCTGGCCAACAATTTTGGGTTGGCCTGGATTTTGGCTGCGTAGCAAGAAAGAGTAGTGAAGTACAAGTCAGGATAAGCTGTGACACCACATGAGCTTTTGATAAACCGGGTGTTCGCTTCATTGGAGATTGGTCTAGCTTCTGAGCAGTATGAGTTATGTAGCCAGCAGACTGAATCAAGATGAACATAGATAGTGTAGGGGAAAACGATAATACCTTTTATCTCTGCGTTTGTGTGCGTATGTTGAAGCTGGAGCATCTGAATAATTTAGGGGGAGGCAGATTGGGATGCTCAGATTATATAGACGAAGCTCATGCTTACGGCCCCCACGAAAAGAAATAAAAAAAATTTGTAATGCCTGATGCATGATTTCTGTGATGAAGCATTTTAAATTAGGAAAAATTTTGAAAATGATTTTATTTTGAAGATTATTTATATAAATAATTAATTTCAAAAATTTTTTATTAATATAATTAATTCATTTTTTTGATCAATTTGTCCCCAATGACTAAGAAACACATATTGCTACAGTGACATATGTGGCAATTGGTACTTAATTGTTACAGTGACGCAAGTGGCAACTGGTACTTGCATGCTACAGTGCATAGGAGATACTTGCATGTTATATAAAATAGAAGTAAATAAATACGTACTAATATTACATATCTAGAATAAATAAATAAAATAAAAAATATGAACAAATGATTATTAATACAATATAAACGATTATTGTATTATTTTATATTAGTATATTCAATGTAATAATATGAGTTAATCAATACTATTATTATATATTATGTAATATGGTGAAGTAATTAATATTTTCTAAAAGAATTGTTAATTTAAAAAAACTGATAGATTTTTTTTTTTTTTTTGTAAAATGGTCATTCTTGCACAATTTTAAACCCGTAAATTTAATTTGAAAAATTTTAAAAAAATGACAATTTTAACAACTCATATCCACAAATAGTTTACAATGGATAAATAAACAATTTCAAGTTACACACAAACTCAACAAATTTTAAGTTATTTGCAATTATAAAGATACTAATGTAGATGTAAGTTTAAACAATAAGCAATTATATTTTCAATAGTCACTGTGCCTAGTTATGATATACTGGATTCCTGTATGTGGCACTATTATATCATATTGCTTACAATAAAAACATTTATGGATGACCACTTCCTCCATTGCAGATGAGATGTATTAATTTCTTGGTTAATCAGTCGAAATGTGGCTTATAGGTGGCTTTACAATGGCAGACTACATCTGTTTTAGTACGTTCCAAAAAGTTAGATTTCTAATTGGATAAGTCTCTTTTGCATATGCTAGTATGGGTGTGTCGTTCTTGTAGTACCTTAAACAAAAATCTTCATAACAGCCTTGAACATATCTAATTATTGCAAATGCACGAGCACATGATAGTTGTTGTAGATTAAAGTGTCTAAATTGACACAATTTTGTGCTCAGATATATTACCACATTTTTGTCTCTATCTTTGACTTCAAACTCAAAATATAACACGTGAAAGATTGACAATGCAAGAAAGGAACACTTTTCTTCTTTAACTTTGTTGTTTGTCATTCTAGCTAAGCTGTTTTTATTATGTTTGGTTACTTCCTTTCCCCTCTTATAAAACTAATGATGCAATATCGATTGTATCTAATCTGTCAAAGACTTTTGGGAGAGTATATGCTTTAAAATGTATTGATACTATCTACAATATTAATAGTTATTATGTCATATCATAATATGACACCTAGTCCACATGTGAAATTTCATCTCTTTTTCTAAATAATTTGTTGCATTAGAGTGATCACATTCAATTATTTTTCAAATTAATTGAATTGAAATGCTTTTACAACAACCTAATACCCTATGAAGAAAGTGTCTTTCTTACGGTTTTCATTTTGTATTTTATTTTGATCTGATACAAATACCAAATTAGACATTAGGCCTAGTGTATTTCGTGGTTTTAATAAAAATCATTCATAGATGCATTATTTTTGGAATCTTTTATGTCAAATATCACAAGATCAATCTAGTCATTTTTGTCAACAGCAATCACAATAAACATGGTTCATCGATATGTATCTTCAAAAAAATGCCATCCATAATAATCACTAATCATATTAAAGAAAGAAAACTATTAATAAATGAGCTAAGTGCCATAAAAAAAGTACATAAAATGATTGTCCTCATTCATTTCTATATGTATTATTGTGCTCAGGTTCTTTTCTTTTAAGACATTACAAAATTATCAGAGTAATTTAAATGACTCTATGAGATCCACGCATGCCAATTTGCATGCTTTTTCTCTAACTAGTTATGCTTTGTGGTGGGACACATATATTCTAAACTCTTGGAGTATGCCATCTCAAATATTTATTAAGGTGTAAACTTTGTCAGGGTCTTGAAATTTATTCATGAATGTTCATTAATAAATCAACTACTTGATTGACAATAGCCTACTGTAATTGGTCATTTTGACAAGTATTAATTATCTCAATCCGTTTAATTAACTAATATTCTTCGTTTTTATCTGTGGTGCTTGAATTTACCATTTACATCTATCAACCCCACACTTCTTTTCAAATTGGTCAATTGTAGATTTAGTAACCTTAAATTGAAAATGATTCTTCAATACCATCATATTGAAGACATCGCGTAACTCTTTCTTTAAACTAAAAATTTGGCCAACATATATGTCACCAAAACTAGAATTAGATAATGCATCATCTGGTGGTTAAGAAAAGGATGGTGAATTGGTGACAAATAGCAAGGAGAACTTGATGGCTCGAGATGTTCTCTTAACACCTCATAAATCTATTTTTTTTGAGTTGGTTCACAACCCATGATTTTTTTTTATGTGCCAATTGAATATATTGCGAGGGTAAAAGAGAAAATATAACTTATTTGAAATATATTTTTGTGATATTTTAATTAAGTTTTCTAGTTTGTTTAGGAATGCCATTAATTAATTACTTTTTTTTAATTATTTTAGAACTTTTATTTCTAGTTATTTAAAATTAAATTTGTTATTTTTACTTATTTTAGATCAAAACTTTTAATTCTGAATTATTTAAGATTTTAGTTATAAGTTTTATATAATACGACTTTAAATAACAATGTAATTAGAGAAATATTATATTTTATTCAATTAAAATTGTGAGAATTATTTTTTTTATTCTTCAGAGTACTTTGTAAACTTATAAAGAGATCTCTTTTGTAGGATTTAATTTTTTTTTTATTTTTTTATACTTTTAGTCTGTAGTTAGTTAATCATTAGCCAATGTCTTTACTGTTGGTTATTAGTTCTTTTAATTATTAGGTCAGAGTTTTTTAATTTAAAATTTAGTTTAATTACAAGAGTATTTTAATTTCTCAAATTAAAATTTAATAAACTTGATTCCATTTTGATGTAACAATCCAAATTTTAAAATACTTACATATCTAAAATTGTACCATATTCAATCAGATTACTCAAAAAAATGAATTACTATTTATTACACTATTTATAGGTATTTTTTATCTAGTAATTTATCTTATATTCTTTTCTTTGCTTGTTTAATCATATCTTTTTGTTTCATCTATGTTTATCTTTATTTATTTAATTTTTATTAGCGTAAATAGAAAGAACAAAAAAAGAAAAAGAAGAGTAAAAAAACGCAAATTACAACAAAAGTGGTGATTAGTATCTCTGTTAGATCTATTCAATTCTTTGTTATTTTTATAATCAATTTGTCATATTTGTTTAATTTTGAATTCTTTTATAATTTATTTGCTTTTGAAAATTTGGTTTCATCATCAATTGTGTAGTTTTGTGTTAGTTTAAATACCATAAGAAATAATTTAGTTAAGTTTATTTAGTTCAATAAATAACTAAACAGGGAAGTTAGAGTGTTAATAGGTAAAAGAGTGTGAGCTTATTATAGATAAAAGTCAAATCGAATGAAAATGCAAGTGTGAGTGACATAATTTGAGTGTAAATACATAAGAAATTTTAATGAGATTTATTACTGGTACTTCTTTATAATTGTTAAATATATCTTACAAAGATGACTTATTCAATAAAGATGAGGGAGAAAACTCCTTTTTTGTGTTAAAAGTCATCCAACAATAATTTGAACAAATGAATGTAATATTTAATGAAAAAAGAGAAAAAAATATATAGGTAAGAAAATTATAATAACAAGTATAATTTTAGAAGAGAATGTAAGCATGCAGTAGTAGAAGATTTTAAGAAAGATAATAAGGATGTAAATGTAGATGAAAATGATAGAGAGTCAACATTTAATAAAGGTGGATTTGCACCGAAATTTGGAAGATATGATATATTAGATAGAAAGATAATGAATGTAATAGATAAGTAGTTATGATTAAGGCTAATATAGAGAAGGGCAGAGAAACTATTATGGCTAGATTTTTAAATGGGATAAATTCTGATATAGTAAATGTAATAGAGTTGCAACATTATATAAAGTTGGAGGATATGATGCATATGGCTGTGAAAGTAAAACGACAACTTAAAAGAAAGGGAAATAAGCTAGCTTAAAATTTGGGTTCAATTTCTTCATGGAGGACTAAATACAAGTTTGAACCACCTAAAGGAAAAGAAGAGATGCTTAATAAAAGCAAAGGTAAATCCAAAACTTAAATTCATATTTATGATATTCAATATTTTTGTTGTTTGAGTGTAGAGCATATAGCTTTTTAATATTCAAATAAGAGAGTTAAACTTTTGTAAGATGATAGAGAAATGAAAATCAAAAGAGAAAGTGAGAAAGAAACAATGCTACTACTTGAAGACGTTAGTGTTTGTAGTGTGAGTTTTTGGCTAATAGTAAAACACTTATTATTCAGCGTGTATTAAGTACATAAATTAAAGAAAAAGATAATAATTAATAAAAGAAAAACATCTTCCATACTAAATGTCATATCAATAATCAGGTATATAGTATGATTATTGATAAAGGGTGTCGTGCTAATGTGGTTAGCACTATTTTAGTTGAAAAATTAAATTTACCTACTATAAAACATCTTAAATCTTATAAATTTTAATAGTTGAATGAATGTGCGAAAGTATAAGTAATTAAACAAGTAATGATTATCTTTTTAATTTGAAGATATTTTGATAAAGTGCTATGTGATGTTGTCCTTATGCATGCGAGTCATATAATATTGAAGAGGCTATAGCAATATGATAGAAGGATTATTCATGATGGGTTTAAAAATAAATACTTTTTTGTAAAAGATAATAAATTCATTATTCTTACTACATTAACCTTAAAACAAATATATAAGGATCAATTGAAATTGAAAAAAGAAAGTGAGTTGAGAAGAAAAGATGAGATCGAAAGTGTGAAAAAAGAAAAGACTGAAAGTAAAAAATTTAAGAGAAATTGAGAGTTAAAAAAAAAAAAGAAATAATAAAATACATACTTTATTTGCCTTGATTTACTTGTTTTTTGGGTTCAAAAAGTCATTTAATCAATTCAAGTTATGTTGAATTTCTCTCATCAAAGCAAACCCAACAAATATCACTAGGAGCAAAAATGATATCTTAAATGTCCATAATGCAACTTTGATTGAGTAACTCCACCGATCAATAGTGGCAACAATGATGAATTCGATGATTTAAAAAGTGGATCTTCATAAATTTTATAGTTTTTAACATAATGACTTCAGTAATGGTGTCTATTTCTATATTCGATATTTTATTTGCCAAAAATTTAGCTAAAAAATTGCAACCTTGATGACATTAATAGAAAAATTTTGGCACTTTTTGGGTCCAATTCTTTCAATAATTTTGTTCTACTTATAGAGGTGATTTTATTGGTTTGCTTCATTTTTTCATGGGAGCTCAGAGTTAGCCAAAAAATAAAGTTAAAAGAATTTTAAAACTTTAAACAAAATTTGACGGTACATTGAAGTTCGAATTGATAGGAGGTCAATAGCGATAGAGTGAAAACATTGCATAAATCTTGTGAGCTGAAAATCATGACGATCGAAGGTTAGAAAGTGTCTCGTTAGAGCTCACTATAATTCAGCCCAAAAAAAAGAAAAGAAAAGAGAGAATGTGTAGGTTCTTTTTGGTAAATTTTAAAAAAATTAGGTATTTATAGAAAAACTTTAACTAATTTGTATAATGAGCTTAAATTTTTTCATAATTATATTTAGATTATAAATATTTAAAATCATATAATTTTATCTAAATTTTTGACAATTTTGTTCTTACTAAAAATTTATAAAAATATAAAATATGTATTATAATATTCACAAATTTATTTGACATTTTTTAAATTATGATATTATGTGTTTCAAAATCAAGAAGTACATTTTTTAACTTTGTTCTAGTTGATTATGTTCCTCGGAGTCTAGTGTTGGTTTTACGTCCTTGGAATTGAAGGGGTTGTCTATTTTAAACTTCTTTGATAATTTTACATTCTTAAAATAAGATTTGTTATTTAATTTTGGAGATATTATTTTTTTCTATTTTGTTTTAACAATTTTATCTTATTGTTGATAAATTTTAGCTTGAAGAAATGACAGTTACAATGGATTTCTATTGTAGTATACCAGTTTAATAAGATCCCTTTATCAAAAGTGCTTCTGCTTAATAGAGAATTTTTATGGTTGTAAGTACTAATTTTTCTACGAAGGTCAAAACTTTTAATATGAAAAATATATTACGCATATACATAATTTATATTTTCTTAATGGGTCATAAGGATATTTATGTCATTACATCAGTAAACATGGGTTAAAGAGATATTTATGCCATTGTATTGGTCAACAAAATTTTATACATATGTGTATGTGTGTGTGTGTGTGTGTGTGTGTGTGTAGATCATACTTGTCAAACAGTTTAAATTCGCGAGTCTACATGTCATTTATGTCAAAGTAATAAGAATTTATGTATCATTAATTATATCTTTACTATTACAACACCATCGTTTGGTATTATTACTACAATGTATGTTCTATGCAAATATTAGATAAATGATTACACATTTTATTAGATAAAAGTTTCAAGAAAATGTAAAGCTAAATAATAATATGTATTGATTTTCAAATTTCAAATGTAATAATAGGTCAAGCCTAAGTCCAATGAAAAACAGCATTGTTTTTTGGTTAGATACTAAGTGGGGTAAATTATTTTTTTAAACAATAATCTTCTCTCAATTTTTTGTATCCTTAACTTTTAAAGATTGAATAATACATAAGTATAAAATATAATGAAAAGTTTAAATTTATTTTAATTAGATTTTTTATTTTTTTAATATTTTAATAAGTAAAAATTAGTTAATATTATAAAAAATTATGGAAAGATTCTAAATTTTTAGATTATGACGTAGAAGATTTGAATAGACTCCATGTAAGATTGAGTTCCATAAAAACTTTACTTAAGACCATAGTGAAAGCTTAGTCAAAAAGAAATTTTGTTTATGCATTAGGAATTGGATTTACCCTTAAATTTACAAGTTATACTTATGTTTTTTTTTCTTTTTTTACTAGCCTAATTATTATATATATTTATTTCTATTTAAAATAAAACTCTTTTTTAATAAAGTTCTTTATTTCATAAAAGGGCTTGGCTATTATAAGTGTAAATGGACAATGTTATTAGCAAATCTACTAACATTTATTTCATTAAAGTTAAAAGAACACAACATTCACCGGTAATTAGAATCCATCCAAGTGAAATTTAAAAACCAAAATTTTAAATTCTACACGAGTATATGTTAATTTAACAAAAAATAGGGAGACGATTTGATGATTAAAAAAATTATAAATATTAGTATAAAATTTAGTGTTTTTTTCCTTTTCAAATTCTGCTCAACATACAGTTTCTTCTCACATCATTTTAAAATATATGTAAATTTAAGAAATATGTTTTAGTTTGAAAAAAAAATTGAAGTTATATTGAATTAAAGGCTTTATGTGGTATAAAAGATTTCAAATTTAGCAAAACTAATAATTATATTAACATTTATTTATTTATTTTAGTTATTTCACTTAAAGATAAAAATCCAATTATATAAAAAAAAATTAAGAAGTGGTGCGTTATTACAAAAATAGTAGGTGGTGGTGACATGGCCACATTTTTTAAACATGCCAGGTCAATGAGCTAACCCAGCCTTTAGTATTACAAACTTGAAATTGACCATGCATCGGCTCATGAAATAGTTGGGTGCCATTCTTGTTAAATTGAATTACTATGATCTAATGAGGAGTCAATTTTTCTCTCTCTTTTTTTTTTTTTTGGTCGAATTTGGTCCACTTGTACAGTCGACAGCCCAATTCATATAATTGTGCTGAGTGAGGGTAAAGGTAACAAATAAGGTTGACGCTTTATATGTTTCATGTTATATAAGAATCATATTAAATTATAATATAATAAAAGTTCTATTAATATATATACAACTCATTTAATTAATGGTGTCAAATGTTTAATTATTTCAATCCATTTAACACTCTTAAGACAATTATACGCATTTAAAATCGCTTGTACAAATTCAATCGACGTCAAATCTGAAATTAAATCGGAATTAGACAAGGCTTACCTTAATTTATTATGCAATATGTAGATCTTGCACTGCTGATATACGTTCATGGCGATATATTTGCATTAAATACTTCTGTAGATGCATCGTTATCACTCCACAACATTCCAATTTACAAGTGGATTTACATCGTTCTAGTGTAATACATAAAGGAAATCACAGGCTTCACGCTAGCTTCCAATTCACACTCCTTGAAATTCCACGGCTTTCAAATCAATTCCAAGGTAAACGGACCTACAATCAGAAACAAAATAACAAAAATACACAAAAGAAGCTATAATTCATACCATACCTACCTGAATTTTGCTGAGAACCACAAATTAAAGACCAAAAAATATCACATATAATGGCTTCCCTTCACTATGGCGAGGAAGGATTGCTAGAGGCATAACTGTTTATCAGAGCCAACGCATTGCTTGTCAAATGAGCAACTTTGAGAATATGTCTCCGGACCACAGGCTTCATAAACCCGTTAAAGGCCTTGCCTTCAAGTCCATCCAGGCAAGTATCTTCATCCGTTAATGCTGCGCTTACCCATGTTTGAATATCACTCATTGTAAGCCAGAAATTTGAGTTTTTAATGTGACCCATTTCATCTATAGAATTTTGGAGCTCATCTATGGAGTCACCGACCACCTCTATGCAATCTGCCATTGCTGGTGCTGTTTCTCTTGGGATCAAACCTGGAATTTTCGACATTTTGATCATCATTCTTGAGGTAGATTTTGTGGCTTTGAGGGTAATGTTGAGGGCAGTGTTGGCTAGCGTTTTGGGGTCGGTTCTGATTTTGCTTGCAAAGCTTGAGAGGGTGTGATAACACAACCTGCGATAGATTGTGGCACTACATGATGCTTTTATGTACTGTAGGTTTGTGTTTACTGATGGGTAATAGGCTACGTTGGTGGAGAATTGAAGGAAAATAAGCAGAGCTACTAGAGCATGGCTCGAAAATGAACCTTCCATGCTCTCTCAGTCTCTCTCTCTCTCTCTCTCTCTCCCCCTTAAGACATTGGCAATGATATAGAGGTGTGCAAGAGAGGAAGAGTACCTAGATAGAAAGAGAAGGTCAATAAGTTCAACGGTTTGTGGATATGTCCCACTAAAAGAGTAGACAAAAAAAAAGAGCTTGATTTAAAGGCTGAATTGATCCCAGATAAAGATTATAATAAGTTAAAGGATAACTGCTTGATGATCTTGAATTCCAAGCTTTTACTTGGATCATTTTTATTAAATAACTAGATTAAAGTAGTAAATATAAAGTGTTTGAAAGCATTTTATTTGTTGCACCTAGGGGACCGTCCATGCCAAACAAAATGTTGAAAAAAATCTGAACATGTTTAGGGAAAACCTAAAGAAGTAGCCGAATTAGGACAAATATACTAGGAGCTGTAACTACTTGTTTTCCGAACATCATTTATGCTCTATTTACCCTGGAATTCAGCTACAATTCTAAGTTGGATAAGTGATAATTAAGTTTCTTTTTCCCCGGACAGAATAATTAGCACTTGTCAGGTTCTTTAAACTCACCAAGGGAATAATTAACAGTTTTAATTTCTCTTAGAAGTGCACTACAGCTTTTTCCAATTTTTACATTTTCAATTTCCAGTGTTATCGTTTTTATGTAATTATATCCATGAAATCTGAGTACTTCGATCACCTCCTAATCTGGGGATTGGTTAAATGTTGTAGCTTGATGCTCCATATCAATTATGATCTCTCTATATGGTCTAGATCACCAAGTGAAATAGGATAAATTTTATATCAACATCTTGATCAAATAAAACACACAAACAATTCGTGCACCTAATAAATTTGGTGGTGGACACAGTCCCCAGTTGTCCCACGACCTCTTTCATGTATCTTTTTCAGAGATTTTGAAATTATAACCAGATGTTAGGGAGGTCTTATCTTAGGCTGAAGTGAGAAAAGAAGCAAAAACTATCGATCGTTCATAGTGTTTTCCTCTAACTAGAATTAATATAAATTTTTTTGTGTAAATTAATGTAATAAATTTTTATTTTTATTTTATATTATTTACATTTTTTATTTTAAAATAATTTTTATTTATTTTTATAAAAATATAAAATACTTGATAATAATATAACACGATAAATAATTTGTACGATTAAATTGATGGGTGTGTGCTCATAATAATATCAGATATTCTATTATTTTTGATAAAGTTGCCTAAAAGTCTAATTAAATTAGTGATGTGCATTAGCATCTTGCGATATAAAAAAAAAGGTGGAGGCCTTTGATAGCTCCCGCGATTAGATTTTTCTTTTTTTTAGAAAAAAAACACTACCAGACTTGTCCGAGAGTTGTTACAACAAAATTTTAGACTTCATCTTGGCTTTATAACATAATCATATAAAAAAAATTAAAGGCTATTTTGATTGTGATTAACACTGATCAGGAAGCTAGAAAGTGGAAGTCCCAAAACTTGTAATCAGAAAAACTCAGAAACACCGGCCAATTTACTGAACATGGTGTTGCTGAAATCGAATTATCAATATATATATATATATATATATATATATATATAAAACAACAACTTATAAAACCTGCTGAACTCGTTTAAAAATAAGGATTAAAGGGATCGCAAAAAAAAAAAAAAAATGTTTGATTGGGAGTTTTACAAAAATCGAATTTGGAATATAATGTTAGAAACTAGTCAAGAGTCTGAAGAAAATGAAAGATATGAACTTCTTTTTTTGTTGTCAAATCGTATTCAAATTCTCGCCACAAATTCCAAACTGTTTTGGAATCGGCAAATCAAAATCAATAAAAGAATCGACTGATTGTTTTCAAATTCTCACCACAAATTTCAAACGACTTCCTGAAAATTATTTTTTAATCGGCAAATGAAACATCAATAAAAGAAGTCTACTGACTTTGGCAAAGCATGGACACCCAACTCAATCGAGTTCCTCTGCTGGGGCAGACAGACATCAACTTGAGATCAGTTACTTGCACTTTCATATGTATTATACCAATGGACTTACTGAGTTTCCATTCAGTAACACTAATGTATTGGGATTTTGAAACTATATTAATTATTATATAAAATTATTCCTTCTTAGGTGTAAGTAAACAAATGAGCGATGCATATTAATTTTAATTAAAAAATATTTATTAAATATTTTAATTATTATATTTTGTAATAATTTTAAAGTAAGGACAGTAAAGTATACAAATTTAATTTATAAATTAATTTATATAAATTAATATAATAATAATGAAATAATAAAATACACGTAATATAATAAAATAATATTATTATATTATTTATATTAATTATATATATATATATATATAATTATCACATAATTTATATTAATTTAAAAGTGGTTATATCTATGGGATTTTTTTAGAACCCAGAGTGGATTTGAAAGACGAAGCTGAGGCCTCCCACAGAAAATGTCTCCATGGTGGGGCCCCAATTTTTTGTCTTAATATTTCCTTGCACCTACTCCCATGTGCACGTCTATTCTTTTAACCTTCCTCGGCAACTGAGCCGACATAGTCACCAACTCTTTGTCTGCAAAAAATAGGGGCAATTAAAGCATGCTTCTTTCAAAATTTATTTAAATAATAAATACATAAAACTGTATATAAAAATTATAAATATTTTTTAAAATTTAATATAATTTATTAATTAATATAAAATTAACTTTAATTTATAAAAAATATTAATATAATATTTTAATTCTATTTTTTTATTTTTTAATATAAAATTAACATATTAAAAAATTGAATGTGTAAAAATTATTAATGAATATATTTATACTAATAAAAATATTCATATTTAATATATATTGGTAATAATATTTTAAAAATTATTAAAGTATTATTTTATTATCATTTTTACAATACAAAATATGATTTTTATATTTTTAAAAATTTTTTAAATATTTTATCACCTATAAATATTAAATGTACATGTTTTTATTTATTTTTTAATAAATTATTAAAAATTTTTTGATTTAAAGATAAATAATTAACTACTTTTATTAATAAAATATTTTATTAAAAATAAAATTTATACTTTAAAAAATTTTTATACATTCAACTATTTAATAAATTAAATTTTATACTAAAACTAAAAATAAAATAAAAATATTGCATTAATATTTTCAACAAAAAAATTTTATATTTTTCAATAGATTTTATTATATTTAGAAAGGTTATCTATAATTTTACATATAACATTATTTATCTATTATTTTAGTAAATCTTAGGGAGAATCTTAGGGGAAGTATCTCTTAATTATCCTAAAAAATGTTTTAAGCTTTTATGCAAATATCCATGCCTTACTTGCACCATGGCATAACAAATTTTTATGAGTGTGTGAGTATCATTAAAATTTTTTTACAATGGTACATGTAGAAATAACTATGACGTAGTCATAAAAAAGTTTGGTTTCAATTTGGTTATTAATAAATAAAAATAAACTCTACAATGTTATAAACTATAATTTTTTTAAATCTCGACTAAAAAAACTTGCTTCTATATAGTAATAATTATTTGTATATTTTAAAATATATATACATATATGTGTGTATGTGTGTTATATTATATTAAAAAAATAAAATAAAATATAAGAATAATAATTTATTCTTAGAATTTTTATCCCATCTTTGAACTTATAAGTATATAATAATTCAATATTACGAATGTTAAAAAAATAATATGCTAATGATTTATTTTTTTAGAGTTTTTGTTGAAGTTCAAATATTTTTAGATTTTCAAGTATTTAAAATTTTTTGATACGAAATTTTTTGTATTTTTATAATATTATTTTTAAAATTATTTTTTATTCTAATAATACTTGGCGTGGCAGAGTTGATTTTAAAATGTGTTGTTTAATAGTAGGAATTAAATAGTTATGTGATAGAGTGGGGGAAGATTCTCCTTTTTGCCATGTGTAGGACAATTACCGATGATCGGAATTAAATATTATGGCCAAGCCTGTGTATCTGCGGCTGAATTGCTTTAGAAGATAGCAAGGAAAGCTTCACTAAAAAGATGTTTAAGATTGCGTTTGTGACGTGGGAAATCTACGATAATGGTGTTTGGTCGTCTGCAGGTAAAGTTGTCTAAAGTTGTGCAAAAAAAGATAATGCAATTATAATGTTACTTTGCTTTCAACTTTCTTTTGTTAATTATGCCCGCAATTTTCGGCCTGACTGTCTCCTGTTTCTATGACCCACTTGGTTGTTTAAAGGGCTTTAAGAGAATTCTAGAAATTGTTAGAAAAGGCTAATTCTTATTATTAATTGTACATTATCTAAGATCAAATGACTACAGCCACAAGTTTCTTCTCAACATCCGTACAAAACAAGCAGACTTAGTTGTTTGTTATAATTCATTAGGTTTCAATAATTTGAGTTCTCATTGCTAATTCTTGCTTCATACTGTAATCAAAGATGACAAGTCGATGTAAGTTCAACAACTGACTTCCCTTTTGAATATGCTCTCTGAGTCACTTCCATTTGCAATATTGCTCTGACTTTATAAAATTATAACTCTTAGTTGTAATTAATATTTGCTATCTACTTATAAATTATGGTTAGTGATTTTCCTATGGCACTTAAATTATAAACATATCTGAATTGGTCTCATTTCCCATCCAAAACACAGCACCGAAATTATTTTCTTCATGCCATGTCTAAATGGAACTGACACGAAAAGAAGTTGCAATTCTGGGGGTCGGATTTGTCAAATCAAAGTCAAGCAGGTTGATATGAAGCCTGCAAGTCAACAGAGAGATTCAAAGAAGCAAGACCCAGTATGTCTGCAAAACAGGGGACGGACATTGTAGCTTAATTTCCCATCCATTCACTCGTTTACCGGCAAGCTGAACAAAACCCGTACATACTGTACAAAGTACAGAACTCAAAACACAGACACTGGTTTGGTATGTCTTACATTTGCTTGCTCTCGAGCAAGCTAAACAAAACTCAAATATCTAAACAAACAGACAGTTTGGCAAACTCTAGATTTGGTCGTCAAACAGTGAGCCAAGACACTCTTAAGGCAGAATCTAGACCAAGCACAAACCTAATAGACATGACATTAAAAAACTATTTTATACATAAACCAGTAGTGCTCACCTCAGTCGAAATCTAAGGCTTCTCAGTAACAGATGCAGCTCGGTTTCTTGCTGCAAATCGATTAACCAAAGCAAGAGAATTACTAGTGACTTGAGCGACATTGGTGATCCTTCTTCTGATTGCAGCCCTTACATTACCATGCATAAACCGACCAGCAAAACCATCTAAGCAAGTGTTTTCATCGGTTAATGCAGCACTGACCCAAGTCTGGACATTACTCATGCGCCAATAGAAATCCTGACCAACAGCTCGACCCAGATGGCCAAGCTCCCTAACTGACTGACTAAGCCGGTCGACGCTATCACCCATGTTCTCTACACAGTCTTTCACAGCTTGAAACTCTCTCTTCTTCATTCCCCTTGCTTTAGTCAGCTTGCACACAAAGGTAACAGCTGATCGTGTCCTGTTTAGGCTCACTGACAGGGCAGTTAGAGCTAGTTGATGCTCGTTTCGAATGGCACTACCATAACCTGAAAGGCATTGAACGCATAACGCAGGATAGCGAGTGGCTTTACAAGAGTTCTTGATGAAGTCTGTGGGAGCAGAACGTCTGTGAATTGCAGACTCTGCTATTCCAGCTAAGTAAAGGTGGAAAAAGAGAGCTACCAAAAAAAGACCAAGTTTTGCCATATCTCTGTAGAACAGAAGGGTAGACTGATAGTAACGAAATAAATTCGATTATGGAAACTAATATATAGAACTGAAAAGGTTGTTGCCCGTCTGCTTTTTAAATTGAAGAAATGTCATCACATGTCTCTTTTCCTTTGGCACCTCTTTCTTTAATGCTTTTCCGTCATTTATTTAATTAAATGGTGGCAAGCAATTACAAGCTTTCCTAGTTCCTTACATCTTCCTCTCTATGAATGCGATAATGCGTGTGCCTAACCCTCTTTAATCAAAGTACCATTTTCAACAGAATTAAATTGGGTTTGGAGCAGAGGCACAATACAAGCCAGATTCGGCAAGCAAGCAATAATGTTCATAAACTGGCTTGATCTTGCGTCTATAAGTAAAAAATTTGGTCCAAGTAATTAATCCACTGACTAATATTCGAATTAATTTAAGGAGGTTGAGAGTTCAGTAATGGAGACCATTCCTTGTGGCTGCATTGAATACACATATTTATGGGAGACCATTCCTTGTGGCTGCATTGAATACACATATTTATGGAGAGACAGAGTGACGGTGCTTGAATTAAATACACCCATATGGTGATATAATATCATGCAGCGAGTCATCAGTGTTCCATTTATCAAAATAAATCGGCATTTCCAGTTCGAAGTTATCCTTATTGTATGTGCCTTCCAAGTCACCCGACGACTTCCATAGGCAATATGGTATAATACCTACCAAGCAATTTGCCTCGACTTCACTTGCATTTCTCTCCTTACTAATTGTAAATAAATAGAAAAATATATCTTACCTATGCATCATTAATCGTAACTATATGTTAGATCAATACATAATCCAAATTAGATAGTTAATTAGCATTGGGATTGCCATGTTTGGTAGAAGAGGGTGTTCGTACTTTTAAGAGGTGGAGAATATGTATTCCCTTTAACTAATATTTGAGAGTCACTTCTTTATATGTTACTTGGACTTGCCCATATATTTAATTTTAAATGGTTGTATTAATATTTATTTTCAAATATTATTCATGATAAAATTATTCATGTTTGGAATAACTATTCACACCCCTCAATGCTAAATATGAATTATTTGGAATTGAAATGTTGTATTTTTAAAGTTATAATTATTCATAATAAAATTATAAGATGTTAAATATTAATTGTTAGGATTATATTTTATGTTAGCTCATTTTGTATTAAAATAATTAAAGTAATAAACAGTATATATAAACAATACCTCAACAAACAGTTTTTAAATAAAATAGTAGATAAACAGTTACAGGACAGAGAACTGATGCTTGTCCTATGTTTGGCGTCAACTTGATCAAGCGAACAGTGTCAAACAGTGTATGAACAGCGATACGGGAATGGTTCATCAGTAGAATATTGAACAGTCCATACTGTGAATACTATCTAAGAGCTGGCTCAGTGCTTGACGAGTGCTCGAGTGGTAAACAGAATTAGCAAACAGTGCAGTAAACAATACGCGTTAATAGTAAAAAAAAAAAAAAAAAAAGAGAATATATATATATATATATATTTAGAAAGTTGAACCTAATGTGATATGACAATCATTTTGAGAATTTTTAAGTTTTTTGAGCAAATTTTTTTTTATAAATTTATTGAAAGTATTATTTATTATTTTTTTTAAAAAAATACAAATCATATTTTTATAAGTGAAATTTATTAAGTATTTTTTCTTGAAAAATTTTTAAACTTTCTTCTTTTACAAATTTGACTATAAAGTTTTTATAATTTTTATTACTATTGGTGGTTAAAGGTTCTAATATTATGAATAAATCATTTAAAGATTTTATTAAAGAAAAAAATTTCAAAGTTCTGAATAATATGATTACTCAAAATGGATCACTCAAAATTAGAATACGAGAGTTTTTATAAGAAATTATCATTTGTAAGTTTTTTTTATTAATGTAATATTTTAGTAACTTTTATTATCAGCTTAGAAGATTTCTATTCTGTAAAAAGGTTCTTCATAAAGTTTTTCTTTGTTAACAAATTTATATATTCAATTTACTTCAATTATCGTTTTAATTATTGATTAAATTTGTTATTGTAATTTGATTGTAATAGTTTTAAGCTGATTAGTTAAATGTTTATTATTTTTAATTTATCTAAACTGTCACGCTCCAAAATTAAAACTTGTGAATTAGAATTTAATAGAATAATTTAAAATAAAAGAATAAAATTGTGAATATTTTGGCAGAATTTTTACTATACATGAATAATATTAATAAAGATCTACAAGTATTAAAATTATATAATACTCCTAATATTTTTTATGAAATTTTAAATTACTACTACAATAAAATCTATTACATCAAAATTTAATACATTTATTTAACTAAATATGAATAGTATTTTTATACAATTTTATCAAGCACGAAGTATACTGTAAAATATACTTCCAAAATATATTTAGCAAAAAAATAAAATTTTGTTTAGATCTTTTGACTGCTTCAAAAAAACTTGAAGAGTAAAGTATTAGTCAAAACTTTATAAATATTCACATATAATTAAAATTTTTCAAATAAATGTAATAATAATTATATTTATAATTAATCAAGTTAAAATAACGTAAATAAATATAAATAATAATATAATAATAATACAATTTAGTTATCATTATGTACAATGTATAGTTTCAAAGTACTATTCAGAAGGACTATTGTTCAAAAAAAATATGTAGCCTGTATATTTTAGCGACTTTATATTTAAGAACTGTCGTTCATGATTTCAAGTTTATAGGCTTTTATCGTAGGACTGAAATCAAATCCATAGTCACTAGTGCTAGAGAAAAGTTCATATATTATTCTAATATCTAATCACATATAGTAATAATAAAATAAATTTTTTATATTATTTTATAATATTACAAACATCGAAAGTATAATTTAATAATAACAACATTACTACATTCTTGAAGAATTTATATAAAATAGGACAGATAATAATCATGTCATTCAAATATAATTTTTTTTCATAAAAATTAAATATAAAATTTTAATTTTTAATTTGTTTAAATATTAAAATATTCAATTATATATGAATTACTTATATAAATCAAAAGATATCTGTACTTTTATAGTTTCGCCGCTTTTTTTTTTCCTTCCCTATTATTACCTAATATTACTTTTCAAATCAATACATAATCACTAAAATAATTAATAACTTATACTATTTATAATAAAATACAAATAAGATTTTAATTTAAAATCAAGTTAAGATCTTGTTCAAAAAATTTTAGAATTTTGAATCTATAGAATGAAAAAATTAATAATGATAAATTATAAAAAGATCCTATAATATAGATAATTACAAAAATATTTTAAAAATATTTATGCTCAAAACTCACATTGTTAAAATTCACTATTTTACCCTAAAATTATAAAAAATTTTATTTTGATTCAAAAATTTTTAACTATTTATACATAAAACTTTTAATTTATAAAATAAGATAAAATTATTATAATTTTTGTATTTTTACCTCCAATCAAAATTTTACAAATTTTCATTTAGTTTTTAACTATTTTCAAAAAAATTTTTGATCAAATTATTAAATTGAATCTAAAATCTATTAATTTAGAATTCAAGAACTTAAAATAATTATAATTTTAATTATTAAACTATTAAAATAAAATTTATCTATTTTTTTAATTTTTAAAAATTTTTATATTAAAATAAATAATTTTTTCTTAAAATAAAAAAATAGAATTATTACCTTCACTTTCTTATCTTCTTCCTTCTATTCTTCTTCTTCCTCTTCCTCTTCTTTTCCTTCTTCTTTTTCTTCTCCGTTCTCTCTCTTTTCTTTTTCTTTTTCTTTTTCTCTCTCTTTCTCTCCTCCTTTTTCTTTCTTTGTTCTCTCTTCTTGGAAGTTCTAAACTCTTCTCTCATTTTCTCCCTTATTCATATATTTATACTAAATCAATTGGACCAAAACTTATTAAAATTTTTTAGACCCAAGTTTTTTCAATTGGGCCAAGTGTTACATAAAGTATAGCAAACTTTAACGTATTTTAATTTATTAATTTTTATTTTTATTTTTTAGCATAAAATACCTTTCACATTCTCCTAGGTGTTTTAAGTTTAAACTTAAGCATAATTTTTTATTAATAAAAAAAGTGAATAATTTTACTAAATGTACGTATTTATTAAAAATATTTTTAACATGCTTTGAATGTTAAATTACAAGTTTTACAGGGTTTTAGAGTTGACATTTTTGAAAATAATTCTTTTTTGTAAGTTCTATTGTAGTAAATTGGACAATTTTTGGACATCTGATTTTTTTTTTTAATGTAAGAAATTTAAGTTTTTTAGTTATTTAATTAAAGTATGGACATCAAGTTTAGTTATAAAATTTATCTTGACAATTTCATAATTCAAATGAAGGTAGAATTATTAGGAAACAAGAGTTATATTTAGGAAAGATTTTTTTCTTATTTAAGAAGATTTATTCCTTTTAAGTTTAAGAAATAAAAATCTTTATTAAAAAAAGTTTAGAATTTATTGTATATTTGTAATAATTCATGTGTGGTTGCCCCTTTCTCACACTGAGTCTTTTGTGTATTCTTTTTTTCCTTCTCGTTTCCAAGTTAATGTTTTTGTTGTGATTTAAAATGAAAATAACTTTGTTGAAATTGTGAGTATATAATTTTTGTTTAAATAAATTTACATATTAGTTCTTTTAAGTGTTATTAAGAAATTGTGATAGTGTTCTTTTAGAGATGAAGAATGTATTGTTTAGGGAAAAGATTTGTGTTAGTTGAAGAAAATTTAACAACATCAAATAAGGAAATTTTTACTAAATTTATCAAAAAAATTTTGATGTATCAAGGCACAAGGATTTTGTTGAACAAACCTACTTAAAAGATTTATTACAAAAATAATAATATAAAGAGGGAATCTTTAATTTTGATTAAATTCATATATATTTATATAATTTTGATTTATTAGTTAATTATATTCTATAAGCACAATCTCATGAATATAAAATTAAAAAATTTGAACCACATAAAATTACTTCCTTATTTTATTTACTTATTTTGTAGTGTGTTATTTTAATTAATTGAATAAATGAATTAAAATTAATAAATACTTGTTAAAATAAATCTTTCACAAGCCAAAAATAATAAATATAGTTTTAATATTATATTATTGTAACTGTTTCACTGATTGAACCATACTCTTCTTAAAATTGACATATATTTAATGCCATACTTCTAAGCATGACAGGACATGGCCACACTACTATTTTACGTGAAATTGAGTATTCACAACAAAAATTTCTTAAGAGCAAAATTTTCACAACAAAAATTGAGTATTTTACTGTTCCACTCTATTGTTCAATTTGAACTCCATGCTTTGGAAGGGATTTTAAAGGAGGGACTGAAATTTTCATATTTTTACTAGGTTTTAAGTTAATCATTCATTTGACAAGAGTTAGATACCATTTCTACACAGTATATTCTGTTGCATGAATCTCAGAGTTTGAGGATTTAGTTCTAACAAAAGCTTTTGTGGCTCTGTTTATAATAATTCAATATCTGATAGTATCCCATTCAAGCGCTAGGATAGAGTAATAATTTGTATTCTTAACATACTTACTGTAATAATTTTTGTTTTTTTAGTTTTATAAAATTTATTTACACACAATGTCAAAAAACACGCGTGCGCGTGGGCGCAACTTTATTTATAAAGTATGTAAATTATATATTTTTGTATTAGAGTCTAATATAAAAATATATAAATTATAAATTTTTTATAAATAAAAAATTATTCATAATTATTTACGAAACAAACATATCATAATGTGGTATTATAACTTTTCAATATTAAGTTAATAATTTATTTTGGTCATTAAAATAGACAATTTCAATAAAAAGTTAGTTTATGTTTAGTATGCATTGAACTAGATTATTATGAAATAACATATAATTAAATAAATATCATTGATTTAATTCATGTAAACTTTAACAAGTTTGATTTATCTTAATCCTAAGCAAGTACCAAACTTAATATTAGATTATGTCTTTTGAATTATTACGAAGTAAAACATATCATATGATCAAAAGCCTAAATGACTTGGAGATATAATTTCATAAATTATATGAATATATATTTATAAGATGAAATTCACATAAATGATACTAAAATTATTTATTGAATAATAATATTTATCCGTAAATTTATTTACAAATATATATATATATATATATATATATATTATAGAAATGGTTATTAAAGCAATTCAATAACTTTAAATAAATATGTAATTAAATACGCTTGACATTTATAATAAGTCTAATTTAATTATTATATCAAATACAAAATCAATTAAGTAGATATTATTAATATTTAATTGAGCCCAAATTTAATTTACATAAGTTTTAAATTAAATAAAATTTTATTATATATACATAGTTTTAATAGAGTACAATCTTTGATTTTTAACGGAATAGCTTAGAATTAAGTTAGAATAGTAGAGAATCATGAAATAATTAAGTTGAAATTTTCTAAGTTGGGGCTTGAAAGCCCATGGGTCTAAAATTTTTTTGCTAACCCAAGTTCAATTTATAACGTAGATTAAGTGTACATAGATTAAATGTGTTACTTGAAGAAAAACTTGAAAAATTAGCCATATTTATAAATTAATTTATTAAAATAGTCACTTTCATAATTTGTTTATCAAACAAATCAAAATAATTAAATTTGGATAAAAATATCCACTCTAAAAAATTAAACAAACTTTACTTTTTTATTTTGAACGAGTCTAGACTCTTTATTTTGATATACATATAGCCTTCTAACTTCGCCAAACATTTCTAAATCTTATATAAATAAATGAATTTTTTATTAAAAAATAATAAATTTTCATAAACTATCTAAATATTAATTTAATAAGATTCAAAATATATGTATAAAACTCGCTTATTACTAGACATCTTAAACTTTTTTTTTTTTTAAAATATACACAACACACACACTAAATAATGTGACAAGTGAGATAATATTTATTAATTGAACAATAAATTCTTATAATTATTAAGATTATTTGTTTACATATTTTAATTATTTACACAATAAATATCACCTTCTATGCTATATACTTTTCTACATGCATTTTGAAATGTTTAAATATATTTTCTTAAGACTCTTGGTTGTATGTTTCAAAATTTTTGTTACTCATTTTCTATCTAAGAGTGATGTTTTCAAAATATAAGGATTGTAACAGGCTAAGAATAATAATGAAGTTAGGGGTTATCTAGCAGGGTCAAATCATTTTTAAAATAAAACCCATAAATTAAAAAATATAACATAAAAGGGACAAGAAAATAGTGATTGTGCTGTTCGGGTGTAAATGTCTTGTAACATAATCTTACGTTGGATAGAAAAAGGTGTTTTTAAAAATTATAAGAGTGAATTCTATATATCTTAATGTATATGTTTTTTGAGAAAAAAATAGTGACTCAGTACATGACAAATTGGTATCAAAACTAAATCTATTTCAAATATTTAGTCAAGTGTCTATAACAAATACATTAATGAAAGTTTTTTAAATTTTAAAATAGAGCAAAACAGTATACAAAAAATCTCATTCTGACGAGAATGTCACGTGATTGAATAGAGGAGAATGTAATATAATTTTATATTAAATAGGAAGGAGATATCTTTAAAATTTAAAGGTAAGTTTCTGGACACCTTAACAGTAATAGACATATCTTTCAGAAAAAATATAATCGCCCCACCCGCAACAGTCTGCCCCAAACGCGAGTGTGAGATTATAGCCAGCTGTACAAAGTAAAATAAATGTATACAGTGGATTCAGTTCATATGAAATCAACCTAAAAGCGTAATAGTGAAATTATAGATATCAAGGCCCCATCAAACAATATCGGCCACATGAATCAAACGATAACTGAATTAATGGTGAATTTGCTGCTGATTGATTCTACAGAGATAGATAGTTTATAAGATTGATTTTTTTGTAAGATTCATTCATATAATTTTTTATTTTGTGATAATTATAATTTAAAAGACAATACGCTTCAACTTGAAAATATCCTAAACCTGTGGAGGTGTCTTTCTGAGCCTCAAAATTTCTCTCGCCTTTGCAAATGATGTTGCACAAATACGAGAGACCAGTCCACGTTGCCGCTGTCGGCCGTTTGTATTTGACAAGTATGGTGATGATTTGATGTAAACGTCATTTTCGCATGAGAATATGAACGGAGGAAGGGTTCCCTCTCCACCACTCCTCCTCTTTTTTCTTTCTTTATTTTGTCTTATTTGCTATTCCACTCCAACCATTATTACCGTTTCAACGTTACATGACAGCATCGACAATCTTAAAAATTTAACCAAATTGGAGATAGAGTTGCAAGCAAAGCAATCCACCCCCGACTGGTTTTCAACTTTGGCTCTTCTTTTCTCGACTTTGACCTTTTCGTTGTCCACTTGTTTGTGTGGACACGACGACCGTAAATTATTCTACTCAACTCAGAATTCAAAGGACGACTGAGTAATATTAATAATTAATTGAGGAGGCTAATCTGGACACTCGGCGCCCTCATACTTTTCTTTGGCTTTTTTGAGCTTACCTCATGCAAGTTAGGATACATGGATGGATTACCAGCCCTGTAAACGTTATCAGAAATCAAACCATATTCTCAGCAACCTAACACTGGAGGAAGATTAATAGAATTGCTTCCTTTGCTTAGATTCCGGGATTTTCTTTTTATGATAATAAAATAATCATCTCTGAGAACGTTGTTTGTTTGGTGTCTTGAACAATTCTGAAAAAATATTCGTATAATAATTATGATACTTTACGAAAGTGGTTATTTCCTTGTGCCAATCAAAAGTTATGAGGAAAGAATCGGTTGAAAATTTAGACACAAGCCTTGGTCCACTCCTAGAAGATTGAAAATTATGAGATGGCACAGGGCTAGTTCTTTGCATTCAAGATATATATTTTTTTATTATTACTTAAAGACTTTCCAAGTTTAATCAAATCAAATAAATTGGTTAATTTTCAGGTGTTACTAGGTGACATTTCGAACTCCATGAGTTTCTATGATGTTTGCAAAATTAAGTTTTGTAATTGTTTTGAATTGGTTTGAGGTCTATAGACAAAAACAACGACCCGTGTATGAAGCTACTTGTCATTTTTCCCTCGACTTGTTGCCGGCAATGCTAAAGGAAATTTCGCGTCGTTTGGAAGAGTAAGAATCGTAAGCTCATCCCACCCGGCACTCATCATCGGTTGCGCAAACTCGCTGCTTCCAATTCTCAGTTCTCCACTCTCGAAAAATTTGTTAGTTCTCTGGAAGGAAATTTTTGGCAGATTTTTGTGTTGCTTATGTTTCTGATGTTCTGAGGGGGAATGCAACTAGTAAAAATTAATTGTTGAACATATTCCAAATCTTTACTTTGAAATAACACCCAATATTTTCAAATTAACCTCACAAATTTGGCTTGGCCCACTCATTTTTAAATAAATTACAAACACACCTTTTATTTATTAAAAATATTAAGATTTTAGTACCATACAGATTTTAGTACAAATTTATTTATATAAATTAATATAACAAAAATATATTATTATTATTATTATATTTTTATAAAATAAATAAAAATACATAAAAATAAAAATAATTATACACGGTATATATTAATAATATAACTTTAATATATTAATTTGTACTAAAAAAAATTGTATATTAATTTATTTAGATCCATACGACTGTAGAATAAAAAAAGAAAAAAAAAAGAATAAATAATAAACTTAAATAAAATCATCACACCTGGTGCAGCCATAGAGTGAGATTGAATAAAAGCTGTCGAAATACGACAATTATTTCTTTAGCGTTATGAGTACAGTTCATTCACTCCATTCTCGTCAAAATAAGAGGTTGAAAGATCCATTTTTTTTTTATCTTACCAATTTTAAAAGAAAAGTATTCTTTAAAGTTCCTGCATATGAGTTTGAAATCGATGTGTTAGAATTTTTTTTTTTTAAAAAAAAAAAACTGTCACATGTACAAGACAATAAGAAGTCACGTATACGACACAACCATCTTCTCAGTCCTACGCATACAAAGCAGCACAGCCAGTTATGGTACAAATTTTTATTTTTATCAAATTAAATTGAACAATAAAATAATATTTTTAATATATATATTTTGATTGAATAATTTTGACATATTTAATTTTTTGTAATTTTTTTAATTATAAAAAAAAACTGTCACATGTACAAGACAATAAGAAGTCACGTATACGACACAACCATCTTCTCAGTCCTATGCATACAAAGTAGCACAGTCATTTATCTAGCATATGTATAAATTTTTATTTTTATCAACTAAATTGAACAATAAAATAATATTTTTAATATATATATTTTGATTGAATAATTTTGACATATTTAATTCTTTGTAATTTTTTTAATTATACTTATATTATTTACATTTTATATTTTTGTCAACTGAATTGAGCTACATTAAAATATATTTTATTTTTAAAAATTATATTTATATCATTTTCTTTGACTATATAATTTTTATTTTTGTATAAATTTTTTATTTTAAAATATATTTATACATTTTTATTCAAATTAAATAATTTTAAAAAATCGTAGAAAATAATTCACTAGAAATAAATTTCACATTTTTAGTCCAATTAAATTCATCAATCTTTTTTTTAAAAAAAAAAAAACCTTAAATAGAATCCAATGTGAATTCGTAAAATTTATCTCAGTTTAAACTCAATATTAAGTATGTTTGGCAGTGTTTATTGTTGTTATATAAATACTAAATTAAAAATATAAATACTTATTAACTTGTTTTAGTATTAGCTCTTCTTAAATTTAATTAGCACTAAAGGTGATTTATTTGGTAGCTTATAAGGTTTATCTCCTCTAAAATTAAATATTTACGAGTACTAACTTTTTTTTTTTATTTGAAGTTATCGTATTAATAAAAAAAAAAATTTATTTAGTATTTTTTAAGTATTAGATAATTATAAAATTAGGTTCACTTCTTCTAGAAGATGTAAGATTAAAAAATGTAAAATTTTATTTGAAAATTAAAATCAATGTTGCCAGCAAAATTTCATCTTTTATTTAAATGAATTTTTTTTTTTTAAAAAAAAAAAGAGTCAGACATAATATGCAGTTCACATGGATTAATTCAAATCCGATCATTCAAACTGAATAAAATAAAATTCAACACGAGCGTGATTGGACGCGAATAGTAGCGCGTGGCTATCTCATGTTTTTCTTTCTCAAATGAAATGAGAGGTTGCGTAACCGAGGAGTCGTTCTATTTAACAAAGATTAGGACCCTCTCCTAATGTTTTCCTTTTATCAAATCCAGTCTCCGCGTAAAATATTATTTAAAGCAAGAGCAATACAACCAGTAAAGCACCACAACTTTCACAAGTCTTCCCAGATCAGAGAAAAGAGAAGAAGAAACATGGCCATGGGTGGTCTTCAATACAAGCTCATGTTAATTGCCATGGCGGTTCTCGCAGTGGCTAGTTTAACAGAGGCCCAGAACAACATTCCGTCGTGCGCGTCAAAATTGGTGCCGTGTTACAGCTTTATCAATTCGACAACTAAGCCAGACACCACCTGCTGCAACTCAATCAAAGATGCAGTGGCAAATGAGTTGTCCTGCCTCTGCACTCTTTACAACACTCCAGGCGTGTTGACAGCATTCAACGTCTCTGTCAACGATGCTCTCAGAATCGCCCGGGATTGCAGCGTTCCGACTAGTCTCGACAACTGCAACGGTAACTAAACATTTATAAAATATTATTTTCTTTTATTGCTTTATGCATCTGAATCTGGATTATCTTCTCTTCTAATTTTGAGATTTGCGGTCAAAGTGTGTTATCTGCTCATTATCTTATTACTTGTTTCTGGCAGGCACCGCTCAATCTCCGGCGTCGGTGCCACCGCCGCCCCCAGGTAAAAATCTGCTCTTGGTCTTAATTTTCGCTTATTTCACGCCAAGATCATGTTTATTAATTTTTCTCAGCAGATTTAAATTCTGCTTCCACAATTCAAATAGTGTGATATTTTGCAAGCTGTAAACCACAAGTCAAAATTGGATTTGAAACTAACCATAACGATGGCCATTGGTTTTAAGGAACATCGAGGAAACAAAGAAAGAGTCTTAGGTAAACATTCCTGCAACATTAGTTTTAATAATATATTTAATTAATAAGGTAAAACGAAAAAAATTATAGGTGTTAAAAGAGAATTTTTTTTGACATATTTTTTTAAACTAATCTATAATTTTTTTAAATACTTTATTAATTAAATAATTATAATGCTATTATTCGACTTAAATTTATAATTTTTTCTAGATTCTACTGGAACAAAGTCAAAAGCCAACATCTATTAAATATCAAATTAATTTAACGTACCATGAGACCGGATTAGTTGGTGCTGCTGGCGTTACTGCCTGCTATAGTTGATGCTGTCGATGCCCAAATGTTTGACCAGAAATCATCAAGAGCGTTCACAACCTTTTGATCATCCACACGTCACAGACTGACTCATCCTCTTGTTTTTTTGGATCTTATTTTCTTCCAAATTATAAAAGTGGGTCAGGATAGATACAAAATACTACTAAGAATTAATGCTTTAGTGCTTTTAGTATTTTGCTTCACAATAACATTGCGGAAAATGCGGCAGGAACACCCGGAAATGATGGCAATGGTGCAGCAGGCAGGCTAGCATGGACTGGAATCACTGTATTATTCTTATTCTGGGCGGCTTCAGTGATGCTTTATTAGGATATCATCAGTTTCCAGACTTCATTCGTTGTCAAGTTGCTTGTGTCTCTTGTTTGGTATTCCCATTCTTATTGTTATCGTTCATATGCCTCTATTGGTGGTGCTTTTGTTTGCACCAGTATTTTATATGCTGCTGGCATTTTATTGCAAACAACATTGGAAATAAGGTCATCTATTCATATTTCTTTCCTATTCAATAACTGGAACAATTGAAGCTACACTAAATCGAATTTGGCAAATTGGCACCCAACTTTTGCATCCAATTCAGTGTGCGTAAAAAGATTATGTATCGGTTTATCAACACATTTTCGGTTTCAATTTGACCAAACCTAAAAATGCATCCCATAGAAAACTTATACCCAAAAAAAATTATTTTAATTAATTGTTATAAGTTACAAAAATTAAAAATTTAATAGTTTATTTAGTTTTTAATTGTCAAAATAAAAGTAAAATATTTTCATTTAATTAATAACCAAAAATATTTGTCATGCTCTATGAGTTAAAATTTATTTAAACTAAATTATAAAAGTAAATAGGCTCTTACTCCCCTCAGATATCCCAATTGTGTTATTGCATCTGTTTCAAAAATAAGAAGCAATTTTTTCTCAAAGAAAAGAAGGTAGGGTTTCACTTGTACCAGTCCAATAACAACTGTTTGGCAATATGTACTAAACTAGATTATTTTAAATAGATTAGACTAATAGTGAATAAAATGTAATCCAGTCATGTTTGTTGTTAGGTTGGACAATTAGTATATATAATATTATTTTATTATTTTATATTATTTATTTTGTTTATATCTATTTAATTCATTAAAAATAATATTATACTTAATTATAGAATATTTTATTATATTTTCTTACATAATATAATATTTTATTATATTAATTTATGTTTTATTTAATTTATTAAAAAATTAGAAATGAAATTTGTTGATGACCGTTGTCTGTCTCCGTCCATTATTGTTATTATCATCATTGACATCATTTCATATAAACGAGAACAACTCCAAATCTTTACATAATGGTATGATTATTTGATTGGCCACATTTTGTAGATCTGTGCAAAAACACTCGATCATTAATTTTTAAAAATATCCCAATACTCAATCATTGATATTTTAGTATTATTAGTTGACTATGCTAATTTAAGAATAAAGAAATTTCGTAAGATTCCCAATACTGCTATTAGTTGGTTTCCTATTTACAGCTCCAAGCATTTTGTATTTTGTTAGTTTTTATTTTATATAGTCGGCAGGTTTTATTAGACATGTCTAAGAGATTGGGTTGATCCGGGCATGGTTTAGCCCTATCCGTTGATGAGCCAAGCTGAACTTTAATGATAAAGCATCTCAGGGCCCGAGCCAAGCCTAAGCTCACGAGGTCCTAGGCCTGAGGCTCACTAACACTAATTTTTTTTGTGATTTTTTATTTATTATTTTATATACATATATATATATATATATATATTACTTTTCTTTGTATGCTATTTCATTCATTTTATCAATTTTAAAATTTGAACATGCTAACTTTGTAAGTTTTTTTTGATTATGCGCACCAAAAACATCAAAGTATATATGTAATGTATATGTAACATGTGTGTATTTTGATATTTTGTATTTGTTGTTATAAAAAAATAAAATATAATAGTAATGCTAAATTACTAATACTAATCTCAAATAATTATTATAAATTTTATCATTTAAATATTACAACATTAATTAAAATTTAAAAGAATATTACGAGTAATGAGTGTATTAAAAGGAAAAAAATCATTATATAATTAACAAATGATAAATACATTATCACTTAGAACAAAAAAAATAAAAATAAATAAATAATATTATCTATCAAATAATTTTGATCTATTTATTTTAAATTAATTTAAAAATTAAATTGTAATATTAAATAAATTAATTTTAATGAGTAAATTTACATCACTACAACTACAATACATTCCAATTAGGTTGGTACCTAGTGAGTCATCTATCTTTTGTACTTCACTCATTTTCTTATTTTATGATAAAATTATAAATATTAAAAATAAAAATTTATAAATATTATAAACCAATCTAATTTTCATCAATAAAACTACTTTTTATTCTCAAATCATTATCATCTCAGTTATCATGTTGGACTTGATCTTCAATTTTTAGTTATGCATCATTTCAATTTTTTAAGCATATCAAATAATATAATGCTTTCGATGACAGTCTTGATCTAAGTTTGTCTAATTCCATGTTTTTTACACTAAAAGTAGATTTAATGCTACTGTAAACACCAAAGGAATTAGTAGATGACGAATCATGATGGAAAGCATAAGGAACACCCTTTTATTTGCTTTCCACCATTGCAAAACGTTAAAATTTTTTTTTTTGATTTATACCAAACATCAAATTATAATTAGTTGAAATATATTTTTCTAATTCATTAGGACTAGTAGAAGAAGAAAAATAAGCTAATCTATTTGAAATTGTATTCAAAAATTTTTATGAAATAGTATTAGCTATAGGTTCATTATTGTATTCATAAATTGGCATATTTATTCTAAATATATATAATGTTGATTATAAATATTATCTAAAAAATTTTCAATAGAAGAGTTATTAATATCAAGTAGAGCATTCAAATTTTCTACAATTGCATATACTAAATTAATTGTACTAGGAAGATTTATTTGAGAATCTATTACTGTTGCATATATAAATAACACTGGAATATCTTTCCAATGTTTTTTAATTTTATTTTTTATAGTAAAACAAATATTTTGAAATTCATTAATATTTCTATAATTAGGAAATGTATAACTAATATCAAATAAATAATTTAAAATACAACATAAAGTTGGAAAATAAACACTTGAATATAATAATGTAATATTATAAAATATTTTTAAGAAATTCATAAAATTAAATGCCACAAACTAATTATTAGAATTCAATAGCATTGCACCCATTTTTTAATTATAAAAATTAATAATTGCATCACTATAATTAACACAAAATTTTAATATCAAATAAGTAGAATTCTAGTAAGTTTTCTCATCAAACTTGAACTTCCTAAATTGTAATCCATAATGCAATAAAGAAGAATTAAAAATTTGTCTTTTAGAACCTCTGATAAAATGTATTGTAATACATTTCTAATATTTTCTATATGACAATTAGTTAAAGTTAAGTCATCTTGCACAATTAAATTAATAATATGACAAATACATTATATATGAAAAATTGTATGTCAATATTACGTGCATGTGTTATATTATTAGCAAATAATTTAATGACAGTATTATTGGCAGACACATTATCAAAAGTAATGCAAAAATTTTTATCTTGTATGTTATAGTCTTAAAAAATACTCATAATTGCATTGAAAATAGAAAAAAATATTATGTGGATATTTTAATTAATGAAATACAATAATTTTTTTTATATAATATCAAATTATCTTTAATGTAATGAAAAGTAACACAAATATAACATGACCTATTACATCTAGTCTAACAATTAAAAGTAACAAAAATAACACTTTTAAAAGAACGAAAAGTTATAATCAATTTTTTTTTTAATTTGTTGAAACAGTCTCATATAATCACTCTTACATGTAGTTCTAGGTGTTAATTTGAAAGAAAGTTAAATGTACCTTTTCATGAAATTTTTAAATCTTTTATCTTTTGCTTGAGTGAAATGATGTTCATTCGATACAATCTACTTAGCCATCCCCTCTCTCATGTGTTGGTATAAGTACTTAAAACAAGTGACAGTGTTATCTCTGAAAGAATTTAGTACAAGTAAAGATTAATTATGGTCTTCCAAAGAAGCATGTTATTATATATATTTTGTCATATATTGTTTCAAATATCCAGTTTCACTCCCAGTAGTTAGGACAACTTTATATAACTTATAAACGACTTTTTGTTCTTATTTTTTAATAGTATTATTAATACAATACTCTAATATAAAAATTTCCCAAACACTTAATGTCTTTAACCTTTTAAAGCTTGTAACACTTATTGCGATAGTACTAAATTCACTTCCACCCAAGTTTTGTCCACTTAATATTATTTAAGAAAGCAGAAACAATAAAAATCTAACATTAAAATAAAAATACATAAATTTGGTGAATCAACAAATTTATTTTATTTTTTCAGAAATCAATTATTCATACAAAATATATTATTAGCAAAAAATAAAAATAAAAATTTATTTCTTATAATATAACAGTAAGATAGGATAAATATTCTTATATGCTAATATCAAATACTATTATAATATAACAGCTGACCCTGCCTCATTTCTAAACAAACCTTTATACTTCAACATGCTAAAATTTGTTATTTTTTTTTACATGATCTTAATTCTTATAGTACTAAATCCTTATGTGCTACTTAATATAATAGTCATTATTTGGTGAATAAATTTTTATGTTAACTAGTTTTTTAGTGATTAGTTGATACAAGTTTTAAATTTTTGAGAAAAAAAAAATGCATCACATAAAAAACTCAGAACTCTGAAGATTTCAAGTTAGTAATGTCATAACCATGAAGCACGCAATTGTCAATTGTTTTCACTTTTCTCATATTCAAATTAGTTGCTACAATAAATAACTAGTATATTAGATAGCAAAAATTCATTTAATTTCACGCCAAAAAAAAAAAAAATTACACAGAAACAAAATCTCATCTCTAGGCAAGGGACATACAAAATCTTATATCAATGAATAAAAAAAATCCATTTACAGGCATATAACCACAAATATTGATGATAAACATAACAAAAAAATAATAAAAGACCTATGTATTGCCTCATTTTAGAGTATAATCATACATTTTTCAAAAATAACAAAATAATTATGTATTCCTGGCGATAATCAAAAGCATAATGCTTTTCTTTTAAAGCTTTTATAAGCAGAATCATTGAATATTTTTCAGATTTAAGACAATAGAAAAACATCAATTTTTCATGATTTTTAGACAAAAATTTTCATATTTTAGACTGCTTGACATGATAATCTTGTTAGAAATATTTTTATGATAGATTTTAGACTACCTAATTTAATCAAAACTTTAGCCAAAAATTGTACAATTACTTAATTTTCGGACACTTGCTACATTGACACTAAATGACAATCAAAAAATAAGAAAAATTTCTAAGAAATGTCAATGTTTACTTTCCATAATTATTTACAAAGACTTGACTTAAATTAAAGCATGTTCACAATTGTTTTTAGCCGAAAATTTATTTTATATTTACTCTCTAGAAATATAAATAAGTAAACTAGCATTTACTCTCCACAAATACAATTAAACATCTCTAAAAAATTAGAATTTTTAACATTTTCTTTAATTTAATTATTTGAATATGTACAATCAAAAATTTAACACATATGATATATTTACAGCCTACATAATTTCTTCAAACTAACCTACAAAGTATAAACTTTACATACTTTCTATACTAAAAAAAAAGAAAATTATAAAATTAAAATAATAAATAATAAGCGAACAAGGTAAAATTGTAAATTATATAAGAAAATAATCAATAAATTAAAAACAGGCATATAAATATAAAAATATAATAGAATCAAAATCGTATTTACATGTGCAGTTACAATTTTAGTTAAGATGTAAAATGTAAAACGAATATTTTCTTTGAATCAAATTAAGGCTTATAAATGTGGAGAAAAAGAAAGAAATATAAAAATAGTAAGATCAAAGACAGATTGAGAGAATAAGAGATACATACTTGCTTGTTTACAAAATTTTTAATTTATACATGTCTTCTAACCCCCCTTTTCTTACCATCTAAATCTAACCGTTGAGTACCTGAAAATTCATCGCACTAGCTCTTATTGTTCTATATTCTGTTCCACTCTCCACAAAACAATTGAAATAGAAGAGAAGAGGAGAGAGATAGCCAGGTTCAGGTAGCCGTACGAGCAGAGAGGCTAGTCAAGCTGGTTGTTGGCAAGAGCAAAATTAGGCAGATCGGGAGAAAAAAGAGAAAGAAAGGATGAAGACAAATAGGTAAGGTTAATGTGAAAGAATGAACAACCTAGAAGGCCTAAAAGAGGAAAAAAAATTAACCAATTAAGTTTTAATTTTTTCAAGGGCCCGCAGATTGGCCTAGCTTTGACCTGGTATGGCCCATGTGGGCCGAGCTTCACAGGCCGTGTTAGGGCTAAATTTTTTAAAGAGCCCAGTCCAATCCGACACAAATACTATGTAGATTTAGAGCAACCTGACATATTAACTCGCATAGACTTCATTTTCACGGGTTGGGTCAGTCGAGCCCAGTCGTTTAAAGACCTCTAGGTTTTATCATTGATGAATAAGAGAGAATTTTCTTCTCCAAATCTTCATTGTATCAGAGCCACTTATGAATCTTAGATAACAAAATACGATAAAACAATGGCTCAATAAAGTCAATCCCTTTCCAAAAGTCACCTCACATCCTAAAACCTCAGCTGCAGGCAACAATGGAGGATCATATGGCAATCTTATTCCCATTATAAGACACAAACTCAGTGGACAAAATTATCTTCAGTGGTCACAATCTGTAATGATGTTCATTCACTTGAAAAGAAGAGACGACTACCTCACCAGAATAGCATCCCCATGAAATAAAGATAATCCAAAGTACAGAACATGGAAGTCAGAAAACAATATGGTGATCTCTTGGCTCATTAACATAATGACAAACGAAATAGAAGAAAATTTCCTATTGTATGGGAACGCAAAGGAAATCTGATTGTGCGTAGTTGGGCCAAAGAAAATTTCCAAAGAAACATATTCCAGCTTCGACAACTCATCCAAATTGTGTGCAGTTGAAGTATTCTTCACAATCTACGCCAAGGAGATCTCAAAGTTACCCAATACTTCAACATTCTCACACAAAATTGGCAGCAGTTAGACATTTTTGATGAATACAATTGGAAGTGCATAAAAGATGGAAAAAAAATACTAAAAAAATCATTGAACGGAAAAGACTTTATAACTTTCTGTTGGGCCTCAACAAAGATCTTGATGAAGTTCGGGGAAGAATTATGGGGAAGAAACCACTACTTAGCATACGAGAGGCATTTTCAAAAGTTCCCACGGAAGAGAGTCAAAAGAAAGTGATGATGGGACCACCAACTACCATTCGAACACCTAAAAGATTTACGCTCTCGATTTAAGGCCCTTAACATCAAGCTAGAGATAACAGATCGAGAAAAGGACGGCCTTGCTGCGATCACTGTCGGAGGATTAGTCACACCAAAGAGACCTACTAGAAGATCCATGGAAAACCTGCTAATTAGAATCCCTCGCGTTCATTCAACAAAAAAGAAAGTCGTGGACATTTAGCCTCCTGTGACGAGAACAACACACAGCCACAGTAAAATTTATTCAATAAAGAACAAATGAAGCTTTTGCAAAAACTGATCAACCAATGGCGGTCCTCTCATCCTCAGTCATTGGAACTGATTCCTTAGCTTAAAAAGGTAATTTTTAAATGCTCTCAATGCAACAAGAGATAAAATAAGCCTGTAGATTATGGATTTAGGAGCCTCTAATCACATGACTAGAGATGCAAGGATTTTAGGTACTTATAATCTATGCAATGAAAATATTTTTGTCAGAATTACAGATGGATCTTTCTTAAAAGTAACACGAATATATTGTATGGCTATATCAAATAATCTTATCCTAAACTTTGTTCTCTTTGTCCCAAACTTAAATTGCAATTTATTTTTTATTAGTAAACTCACTCGAGAGCTTAACTACGTTACTAAATTCTTCACGAACTCGCGTGAATTTCAAGAAGTGAATTTGGGAAAGACGATCGGCAATGCTAAGTTATGCTCAGAGCTCCATATCCTTAAGATTGGTGATCACTTCCAAAACAACAAAATTAATAAGGCAGATTTGGACAAGACAAACAATCAGTATGCAAAAATTTCTTTTTCTGTTTCTCGTTCCAATAATAATAGTGCAGTTATGTTATGCCACTAAAAACTAGGTCATCTAAACTTCGTATGCCTTCAAAAACTTGTTCTTTTATTATTCAACAATAAAAGACCAAAAGATTTTCAGTGTGAAATCTGCCAATTTGCCAAACATGCCCATAACTTGTGTTCAATTCAACCGTATAAGCAATCTCATCCATTCTCAATAATCCATAGTGATGTCTAGGGACCTTAGCGTATGAAAAATATTACCAGGACTTGCTGGTTTATTTTATTTGTAGATGACCACACCAGGATCACTTGTGTGTTTTTCATGAAATAAAAAAAAAAGGTTAGTCAAATTTTCAAAAACTTCAATACTATGATTGAAGCACAATTCCACACCAAAATACAAATCTTTAGGATTGATAATGTAAAGGTATCCTTCAAACACGTTCTCAGAGATTACTTACAAAGTCAAGGCATTATATAACAAAGTTCATGTGCCGATACTCTTCAGTAGAACGAAGTAGCAAAAAAGAAAAATAACACATTCTAGAGGTTGCTTGATCACTTATGTTTTTCACTCACGTCCCAAAACACTTTAGGGGGAATCTCTACTTACAGCAACTTATCTCATAAACCGGATGCCTTATCGAGTCTTAAACTTCCAAACACATTGTCAATTTCTTTTTCACTCTTATCCCAGCTACCAAATTGTCTCAAAAATGCCATTCAAACAGTTTGGGTACTCTATCTTTGTTCATGTCCACAAACAACAAAGAAGTAAACTTGACCTGAAGGCACTCAATTGTATATTCCATAATTAACAAAATTATTCTACCCTTCCATAGATGTTACTTTTTGTGAAGATCAACGATACTATCCCAAATATGATTTTCAAGGGGAGAATCACGTACACAAATATCAATTTTGGAATATTGATGCCACAACAACCAACAACCATCCAAGTCCACAAGTCACCATACCTCCTTCTCAATGACGCTTGCATCTAATTGTATTCCAAATTACAATCACCAAAATGAAACAGAATTTGAAGACCGTCCAACTTCTTCAACTCCTGCTCTAAATCAAAGTCGCCAAACCGAAATCGAATATGAAAATCATCCACCTTCTTCAACAACTATCCAATGTCAAAAATTTATAACCAATGATAAGTTCGTTGTATATTCTCGGAAGAAGAAAACTCGAGAATTTAGAGTAGCAAGCACTTCCCGAGCAAAGTCAAAAATCTGATCTGAATGCGAGAATAAATGAAATTTCACCAAGTAATACTAGTTCTGACTACACCACTAATGAGACTATTGCTAATGATCTTAATTACCTCATTGTTTTTTAAGGAAAAGTGTGAGGTCATGTGCCTGTCATCTAATTTGTAACTTTGTCTCTTATAAAAGGTTGTCAAACATTTGTGGTATACTTGAACAAAGTGCAGGTTCTCAACTCGATTCAAGAAACCATGTCAACTCCGAGATGAAAGAATGCAGTGTGCGAAAAAAATGTAAGCACTAAAGAAAAATGGAACTTGGGAGATTTTTGAACTACCGATTGGCAAACATCCAGTAGGATATAATGGATATTCACTGTCAAATATAATTCTGATAGAAGTATGGATAAATTCAAAGCAAGACTAGTAGCAAAAGAGTTTACTCAATCTTATGGCATTGACTACCAAGAGACGTTTACTTTGGTAGCTAAATTAAACATTATTTGGGTACTACAATCATTTGCTGTTAATCTTGATTGGCCTCTTCATCAACTTGATGTGAACAACACCTTTCTCAATGGAGACCTTACAGAAGAAGTCTATATGGACATTCATCCTAGCTTTGAAACAAAGGTAAACCATGAACAAGGTATGCGAGCTCAAGAAATTCCTTTGTGGATTGAAGCAATCCCCAAGAGTTTGGTTTGATAGGTTCAACAAAATAGAGAAGAAAAATGGGTATTCTTAATGTCAAGCTAATCATAATTTATTTATTAAACAAGTAGTTTGAATATGATTTGTTTTGATATGATTAATAAATGGATCGTAAACGAATTGTGAACTAATTATAAATGAATTGAGCAGATTTTTAAGCATAGTTAATAAATAGATGTAAATAAATTATAAATGAATCATAAATAAATTAAGACAATATTTTTATTTATTTATTATACAAATTTATTTATAGTTTTTTTATCCATTCATTATTCGTATTAATTTTTAAAATTTAAATTTATTTATTTGTTTTAAATTCGTGTTGAATAATTGTGTTATGGCTCGGATTGTCGCCCCTAACTGCAAACCTAACATGTAGTTGAGTATGGTTAAGATCTGTCCCATTGGTTCACATTTGAACCAAGATTTTTTGTAAAAAATCCTTAGAATTCCTTGTTTCAAAAAAAAAAAAATTATTTAAATTAAATATTTATAAATTTATTCAAATTTGAAGTAAAATAATAATGGTTGCCTAAACATAAATGAGGAGCATTACTATTTCATCACCTTTGTTACTATAATAGATTTAAATTTAGATAATATGGATCCGACATTAAATATTCGGATATCCTTTATCCATTCTCCGAAATCCGGATATAGTGCTGGCATGAGTGTGGCATGGGTGTAAAATTTCAATCCCCAGACCAGGTTTTTTTCAAAAAATGTGTAAATCATGTTAGGAGATCAGTCCAGAATGTGCTGAGGATCAAGGAATCTTGAATTATGTTGTTATCAAAATATTCATATTTCTAGATTCAATCAATTAGATTATGTAGGCACGTTATGACGCACGTTAATTTAATTAAAATTTTATAAATATTATAGAAAAGTGAAAATATATAAACAAAAATTATTTTGTTGTTGGATGCAAGTATTAGATGTCTAACCAAAAAATAAAAAAATAAATAAATAAAAGAGTCTCGCTGAAAATTAATACCTTATTTTTTTTTTTTTTAAACTTTACTTCATGAACATAATAACAATTTCACAATTTCAAAGAAAGTTTAATAATGTTATAAATAAACTTATGTAGTATAACCTTTTAGACTTTTGAATTTTGTGAATTAATCTTTGTAAACTAATTTTTAATTTTTATTATATTTTTTTGATATAAATTATAAATTAAGAATTGTAATTACGAAATTAAAATTATACAATTTTATGCATTTTAATTAAGGATATTTAATCTGTTAAAATAAAATTTATCTAAACTAATGAACCACTTTCACATAAAAATGAAAAGTCCAACATATTCCATAAATTTGATGCACGAGAATTTGGTCTAAGTTGGTGTGTTGGTGTACAAGATCTTTTAAAAAATAATTAAAGTTAAAAATAATTTAATTAATATTATAAATTTAAATTAATTAAAAATAAAATAAAAATTATTTAATATATAAATAATTAAATAAATAAAAATATTTATATAAATTATTTAATATTTATTATAAAATATAAATTTAATATATATATATATATAGGCATGCGCGCCCACACGTATGACTCTAGCCTAGTTTTTAAGAACTGAAATCCAAATGATCTTTTTTTTTTTTAATTATTTTCAAATTTAATTTTCATGTTATCCATCGGGCCGCATCAGGGCCAGCCTTGGTCCAGAATTCGGAACCCATTTAATAACTCAAATAAAACCTAAAACGGATGGAGCAAGCGGTGTGCCTGTCCACTGGAAGCCACTAGAAGAAGCTACTCGAAGATGCGAGTCATACTCTGGTCCTAACCCAGGAGAAGAAAGGTTAAAAGGACATTAACAAATTAAGTTTCCCTTTAGTCTCCGATATCGAAACCCTTAGCACCAAAAATGGACGCAGCAAAATTGAAAGAACTGAAACTGTTCGTCGATCAGTGCAAATCCAATCCTTCCCTTCTCTCCGACCCCTCTCTCTCATTCTTTCGCGACTACCTCGAAAGGTAACATTGTCACTCTTTTTTCTGTTCAATTCGTTTGAAAAGTTTCAGTCTCTATTTTGTTTGACTTGTTCTTATTTCTTCAAACGTTGAAACCATTCCTTTTAGTCTCGGTGCTAAGTTGCCTACTGCTGCTCACAAAGAAGGCGGCTCCAAATCGGTATCCTTTCGCTCTGTTCAATTTCTAACCTGATTGTATATCAAGTTTTATGTACATTTACTGTATTCGTATACTCTTGCGTTTGTACAGAAGAACTATGTGGTGGAGGAGAGCGACGAGGAAATGGAGGATAATGCAGGAGTACAAGAGAATGCTGAAGAAGAAGAGGATGAAATAATTGAATCTGACATTGAGCTTGAAGGAGAAACCGTGGAGCCTGACAACGATCCTCCACAGAAGGTGTTATTATTCTATTTTGAAATTTATTCTATTTTTTTAATTTTAATTATGTTTTTTTTTTGTTTTTTGTGATAAATGTATTTACTTTGTTGATAGTTGTGTTCGATCATGTTGTTGCTTATATCCTAATTGTGGCTCTTAGTATTTTTATGGTTAAAGTGAATTGTTATTTGCAGATGGGAGATCGTTCTATTGAGGTAACTGATGAGAACCGGGAAGCCTCTCAGGAGGCAAAGGCCAAGGCCGTGGAAGCTATCTCTGAAGGTACAATACTATATGCACGGACTTGTCGCTCTTTTTTTACTTTATTTTTATTTTAATTCGGTTTGTGTTATTCAAAAAAAGCTTATGAATGGGGATAAATGGTTGAATAGTTAATGTATTTTTGTGTAATGCAGGAAAGTTGGAAGAGGCAATAGAGAATCTGACTGAGGCAATTTTGTTGAATCCAACATCGGCCATCATGTATGCAACCAGAGGTGAATTTTGATCTTTTACCACCTGTGATTTTATTACTGTATGTTATCTAGTTTTATACAGTTTTGGTTCTTGTGTTTGATTATTCCTAATTTTGTGTTCTTGTGATTGTTGACAGCTAGTGTATATGTCAAAATGAAGAAGCCTAATGCTGCCATCCGGGATGCCAGTGCGGCTTTAGAGGTTTATTTGTCTTGTTTATGTGTATATGTTTATTTTTTATATTGTTCCTTTATTCTAACTTGTAAGCATGTATGAGTGATAAGAGTGAGTAATGCTGTGAGATGTATGTTTCAGACCTGTGTTTATATGTGATTTAGCATGCATGTACTTACATAATTGTAATGACTTTCATTCTGTGTTATTTCTTTTGTTTAATTTAAAGCATGTAGGTTGACAAAAAATGTTTTTGGAATGGTACTGACTCCAGTTGTGTTTCAAATTTTAATTGCATGCTATAATGTAATCCATTTGCGAGAGAATTTATCAGATTTTATTTTGCTTATCCAGATAAACCCAGATTCTGCCAAAGGTTACAAGTCTCGTGGTATGGCACATGCAATGCTCGGCCATTGGGAAGAAGCTGCGAAGGATCTTCACTTGGCATCCACGATAGACTATGATGAGGAAATAAGTGCTGTACTTAAAAAGGTTTTTTCCTATACTCCCCCTTTTTTTAATTATTTTTTTTCTTAAGTCTTTAGTCCTGTGTATCTGCATAATGTGTCTTTTGGAGAATAGAACTCAAAATACTAATTTTATGTTACGAGAGGAAGACATTGCAGTTGAATTTTTGGTGACATCTTCTGTAAGATGTTCTCAGGTATTTAGAAAATAGTACATATGATAGGAGTGTTCCTTTTAAAGGGAGATCTGCTGCCTAGTATTCAGATCTCCCACTGATAGTGGAAATGGTGAAAACCAAAAGGAGCATTTCTTTTTATCTAATGATAAAGTTAAAATTCTACAATTTTTGTTTGTTAGGGGAAACCAAATGGAGAAAAGGTTTTTACACATGCAGTGGGATTAACCTTTTGTATTTGTAAATCATGATATCTTGACCTATAGTTTTTTTCTCATAGTTTCTGTAGCCATGTAGGTACCTTCAAATATTTTCTAATGTAAACTTGTTGGGAGAGTTGACGAGGGTGAAATTGTGAATAACAGCAGTGTAATTGCTGCATGACTTTGGACTTTCTTTGGTAGCTCACTGCAACTTCTTGGCTACACAGGTTGAACCCAATGCACACAGGATTGAAGAACACCGTAGGAAGTATGATAGGCTGCGCAAAGAGAGGGAGGACAGAAAGATTGAACGTGAGAGATTGCGTCGCCGTGCTGAAGCTAAGGTAAGTACAGCATTATATATTACATTTCTGAAAATCCTTTCCTGTTACACCTCTGATGTGTGGTACTGATTTGATTGTGTATCTTTGTGAAAGGCTGCATACGAGAAGGCTAAGAATGAAGAGCAATCATCGTCGAGTAGAAAACCTGGAGGCATGCCAGGTGGGTTTACTGGTGGAATGCCAGGAGGTTTCCCAGGGGGCATGCCAGGAGGCTTCCCAGGTGGCATGCCAGGAGGGGTGCCAGGAAATGTTGATTTTAGCAAGATACTCAACGTAAGTATGATGGCCACAGACAGGAAAAGGGTGTGCTGCGGGATTATAAGCCAGCCAAGTTTTAAGAAAAATAAAACATTATAAAAACAGTAAATTTGAAAGAAATATAAATGAAAGATTACACTATTTATTTTTATAAAAATTATTTAATTATCATGTTATGAAGGTAACTATCTATATATTCATATATGAAAAATATATATGCATAAAATATTTCTTCTTCTCTTTCTAAACTTAACAATTAAAACATTTCAAATCACTTGTTCAAACTAATTTAGTAAATAAAACATTCTTTAGGTTATGAAAATTATATTTCTTTAATTGTTTTTTCATGAGGAATTATATTTTTCTTTTTTAGCTAAGAAAATAATGTGTGTGCTTTTCTGTTTTATATGAGATTAAATTATTGTGAATAGATTTATTGTTTATAACTTGTACGGTTAATATCTTTTAGAAATATTTTATTGTAGATTCACATATGCTATCCATGAACTTAAGATATAATCTCGAACATTTATCTTGGAGTTAAACTAACATTACATTTATCGAGTACCTTATCTGTCTCCTCAAATAATCTCAATATATTTGAAATGATAGCAAAAAAAAAACCTTTAGCCTACGCCAAAATAAATTGTTAGTTACGTCCCTGATGATGGCTTCTTGGTGCAGGTTTTCTTTCATATCTTACTGACTTACAATCAATATGCCTTCTAACTAAACAGTAATCATTTCCTATTGACATGTTGGGCAGGACCCTGAGATGATGGCAGCATTTAGTGATCCAGAAATAATGGCTGCTCTTCAAGACGGTAAGCTTTCTGTTTCTTTGCTCTGTTCCATTTTTGGGATACTGATTATTTTATATTTTCTCTTGTTATTAATTAGCTTCTTATGTAAATCTTTTCTCTTCATTGTACTTTACCTACTATGATGATTATTATGATTGAATTTAAGAAGTGGTGAAAAACTAAAAGATTGTCCTATATGTGGCCAAGTTTGTGCTGAGTTGAATTTGTATATCTGCATACAAGTATGACTTTGACATGTATGATCAAATCTATATCCACATTTGATGTCAGACTAAGATGTTGTTAACTGAACTTTGGAGCTACAAGCCCTTTTATCTTTGGCTGTTGTCTGATTCCATTTTCAACTGCGGTTGTTGTCATATTTTGTTTGGGACTGGTTTAAAGATGCTGGTGTTGGTATGATTCATTTGATTTATAAATTACACTTCATGTTATTTAAGACGGTGAAACCTTGATGTTGATGGACTTGAAAAGTATGTTTATCTTAGTCTGGCTGGAAATTTCCATTTGGACACTAGAAATGATGTTGATTGAGGGGTAATGTTTGGGATTGAGAGCTGCGGTTTTGAAGCTATAACTATTGTGGGATGAAATCATTAGGCATTCAAACACTCAGATTGCTATGCTTTCAAAGTTAAGTAGAAGCACAACAATGCCAAACATAGTGTTAGATGAGGTTATAATTGTTGATTTTATCCACTCTAGCTTTTCCTCAATGTTATTTTTAGCTTCTGGTTTGTTCAACAGAACTATTCTAGTGTCAAGTATGCTTGATGTTATGTGTGCTTTCTAAAAATAATGGGCTGGGATTTGTTCCACAGAGTACTATTAACTTTAAAACTGATTATCTGTCCTTTTTCCCTTTATCTCTCTTGTCAAAGTTAATACATTGGCAAGTGTATTTAGTTAATGACAGTTCTGCTAGTTATATCTCGTAGAGTCCAAATTTGTGCATGTCTGACAGTCTCTTTTATCTTTTTCTTCTCTGTATTCATTGATGGTTTTGCAGTAATGAAGAACCCTGCTAATCTTGCGAAGCATCAGGCAAATCCCAAAGTGGCTCCTATTATCGCAAAAATGATGTCAAAATTTGCCGGACCAAAGTAGATTGGTTTCAATAGTAACATCAAATGTTGCCAATGGTTCTCAAGTGATGTTTGTGTGAATTTGTCCGCTTTCTGGATACAGGCTAGTTTGTGGACTCTGCTTATAGTGGCCATATTACGAATTTGCTTCACATTTACTGGGATTGTCTTAAGGACAAGGAGTGAAAGGGTTTGTTTAAGGATTTATTTCATGCTGTAGGATTGAAATATTTGACTCTATTTAAGACGTTTGGGCCAAGTCTTGCATTGAAATATCTATGCGGATTTCTCAATGTCGCTGGCTTTTTGAACAAGAAAAGAATGTGTGTTTTGAAGTTGATGTGCCGATCAATTTTATCTTGGCATGTCGTTTGGGCAGGGGTGTTGGTTTCTAGTAATATCTTCACGTGCCCGCAAAACTATATTTCTAATGTTTACATGGAATTGTTTTTATTGCTTTTTAGAGCTGGAGTACTGAGGCGGTAAAAATTTTTCCGCGTTGGGGAGTTCTTTATCGATGAAGTATAGTTTGAGTAACACTGAAAGTGCTTACATGATTTTCAAATTACAGACTTGATCATTTCAATGATTTTTTTAAAAAAGAAAATTTAAAAAATTATTTATAAAATTGGGGTAGATAGGGAAGGTAATTTTATCTAGAAATTCACAAATTTATTGGTGTTGAGCTTAACGGGATGTATTTAGCATATCTTTTACTAGTTAGAGAACAAATATGAAAAAAAAAATTTAAAATTTGTAGTAGGTTTGGTATAGGTATGAATATATATTTGGGTATTTATATAAATTTAATTTTTATATATTATTATTTTATTTGTAAATATGTATTTTTATCAAAAATTTATTTTATTTAATTTTTAACTCAAATTAAAATATTTAAATTTTTTATTAAATTATAACTCTAATTAAATAGATAAATAATTCATGAAAGAGTAATTAATAAAAAAGTAAAATTCATGAAAGAATAATTAATAAGAAAATAAAAATTATTTTAATTTATATATCATTGTTATATGCATATATGTGATTGTTTTATGTTTGTTTAAATAATAAAAAATATTTTTAAATAATTATTTTTTAAAATTATTAATTTTTTCTTTTTAAATTATTACACATTTTACATGTAATTTTTAGATTATTTCATTATGAAATATGACTAAAAGAAAGACATAAATTTGATAATCTAAAATAATGTAATATAATTAGAAGTATAAATTAAAGAAATACAATAAAATTTAAACGAGGGTTAATTAATTTATCTAAAATAATATAAATTTTAAAAAATGTTAGAATTTGAATTATAAAATTATGTTTTATTTAGATAATTAAAATATAATTTTATAATTTAAATTCTAGCATTTTTTGTAAAGTTAATATTGTTTTATAATCTAACTTAAGATTTAGAATAAATATTATTTGAAATTTAAAATTTTTATTTTAGTATTAAGTCAAGTTATTAGAATAACTATTTTTGTATTAGTTTTTTAATAACACTTGATAAGAATTTTTTTGAAATCACTTTTTAAATCCTGTATAATTTTTATGTGTAACTTTATAAAATTATTAAAATTAATTTATTTTATGTTGATTAATTTAATATTTTATGCAAGTTATATATTTTACTTTGAATTAATATAAAAAATTTATTAGTTTAATAAGATATATTATCAATTAAATTTCATATTTTAAAATAATATAAGTGTAATTAAAAAAAATTAAAAAAACTCTCTAAAAATCTGTGTGAATATTTGCAAGTTTAGTAAATTTCAAATAGTTATTTAAGCGAGTTTGATAATTTAATGTCAATTTTATTATAAGTTTATTGTGAGTTTGACATTAATATTTTTTAGCGAATGCGATTATGAGTTTAATGATATTTGTTTTGAACCCAATCTACTATTATCTCTAAAAATGAGTTAAAAAAATGAACACTTGAATTGAACCAATAGGTAATTCAATTATTTATACTACCTTGGTTTTATTGTTGGTTTTTAAAATTAAAATTTGGTTAATCTTAAATAGGAAATTAGTTGATTTTTTTATTTGTCTTTGTAAACAAAAGTCAGAATTGAAGTTGATAAAATCTTGGAATTTAATCTCTAGATATTGACTAAATGATTGATTGTATTATACTATGATATTATAATTTTCAGCTATTTAAAATATATAGATTTGTTAAAATTATTGATTTGATAGGGTAGTAAGTATATTTTTGTATACTCTAATTGGTAGATTTTACTACTTTCTATTGGTTTTACAAATTCCAAAATAGAATTGTATAATTTTTTTTCCCAAATTTCAACAAAATACAAGATTAATTTTTAACTTAATCTAGGGCATCAATTTTAGATCATTAAACTATTATATGTTAATTTTAAAATTTTAATCATTAATTTCGCATGGATTGATGATTTGAAATTAATGTCATTGTTTGAAGTTATGAAAATTGCATTGTATATGTCATTATATGGGTACGGTTCCTTTAATTTTAATACTATAAATTCAACCTACTTATTTCTCTTTAAATTTTATGAATTAATTGTAAGCATAGAAAGTGAAATTATGCTTTAAAAATTAATTATGGAAACTTAAATAGCTTAAAGAAACTTACCTCTTGCTATTAATATTTACTATCAAATTTAGATTAATAGAAAAGTTTTCTAAACTCTCTTAATTTCCACTTGATGGTAATTAACCAGAAAAATGAGTTTAAGAACCATTCACCGTGTATTCTCCTCTTTATATAAGTTTTTCTATCAAAAATCGCATGAGAGTTATCAAATATTAATTATAACGATTTCCAGTTTTAAATAGTAGTTACTAGAGATTACTAAAAAGTGTGAGAGTTATGGACTATTTTTGGTGGTTACTACCACCAATATATTAGTTACCACTCATATTAATATTTGAAAGTAATGTATCAAATTAAGTAAAAAAGGCTTATAAGTTAAGATACCTTCTTTGTCAAAAAGGTAAATATTATTATTTTTACTTGAGTAATTATTATTATTATTTTCTACTTAATTAATTTGTTTGCCTTTTTCATGTATTTCTTATCAAAAAATTAATATAAATAAATAAAACTTACAAGTAACAACAATAATTTTACTATAACACATTAGTAAATCATTCTAATTGACTCTGAGTTCGAATCTTAGCTTTAAGAACTTTATTTTATGACAACAAAATTTTTATATTTTATGAGATTTTATGCTTATGATTAAAAAATTATTTTATTTTTAATTTATTTATAATATATTTGTTAGAAATTTTTAGGTTGACTTATTTGTGAAAAAAAGTAGGTGTCAAGTATTTTTCAAAAGTGGCAAGAATGTTTGATGCTCAATTGATACTTAAAACAAACTTTTGGAATGGTTCATAAACTATGTGCTTGACCATTGCTTGAGTAGACTTAATAGATTGAAGTTAGAGAGTTGGCGTTTGACAATTACACAACTAATGTTCAATAAGCACTCGAGTGGTCTCCTTTTAAAGGCCTGGTGCTTGACTTATGCTCAACTAGTACTCAAACAAACTCCAAGTGGTTTTTAACACTTAACCACTGTTCAACCTTCACTTGAGCGGTCACCTAAGGCTTAATGTTTGACACGTACTTGACATCTACTCGAGCAGCCTGTTTACTTTAGAAGCTGACTCAACTTCTACCTGACTTTTGCTCGAGTGCTTCTAGAAAAAAATATAAAACGTCAAGTTGTGAAATTAGGATTTATGACGATTATTTTTATATTTTTCTTGTTTTTTTTTGAGTAAAGATTCTTACTCTGAGTTGTCTAGCCAATTTAACCCATTTTGATTTTAAGAATCATAAATCTTTTCTTACTTTTAGTAATTGTAATTGATTGTCCTTAAAAAATCATAATCACCAAAGTTTTCTCATTTTAAAACCTAATTGTTAAACTTCAGAATTTTGCAAAGTATTGATAGTTGGACTTTCAATCCTAAAAAGTGTGTCGTTTATGATTCCATAAAGTAAAAAACAATAAGAATTTTGATTGCTAGAATTGTAAGAGTTTTTGTAAGAAAAATGATCGGTTATAAGTTTTTTTAACAGAATTTTAAGGCGAATTCTAAATGACCCAAAAGATTTTTATTTTGTGAAGAGTTCTTCGTAAGGTTTCTCTTTGTTAACAAATTTTTTTGTTCAGTTTTTATTAGTTATGATTTTAATTTTGATTGAATTGTTATTGAAATTTATTTATGATAGATTTAGATTGATTAGTTAGAGATTTATTTATTTTTTTTGATTCATTTAGAATGCAAAAGTTTTAATGTATTTTAATTTATTTTTTCAATTTTTAATTTACTAGATAAATTACCTTTTACCACCCTCCTTCCTTTCCCCCCTGCATATCAGATATTTTAGAACTAAATGTAGGCAATTTCAATTGGTATTAGAGTTCAAAATCAGTTCTTGACATTTAGTTTAGCCTAGATGGAAAGTAAGTCTTAAGGTTTATTTATCCCATCTTATTTTGATTGGAATAGTTATCCATATTAAAAAGTTAAGATGAGAGTATTTTTTTAAAATTAGTTGATGAACAAGTGCAAATATCTTTTGTAAAGGTTTGGTGTTCTCCTGTGGTCTTAGTTGATAGAGTGTTTAGTCTTAAGAATATTAATAAATGGACTAAGAATGAATTAGTAAAGTTTAACTAAAATAGTGAAATTATGAATGCAATTTTTATGGTTATTTCATTCAAAGAGTTTTAAAAAAATATCCATATGTAATATTACCAAAAATGATTAGAATATTCTTGAAACCACCCATAAGGGACTATAATCGTTAAGAACTTAAAATTTCAAATTTTAATATATGGATTTAAAAAGATTAGAATAAAAAATGATGAGACTTTTAATGAGTTCTATGCCAAACTAAATGACATAGTGAAATCAAGTTTTAATTTATGTGAGAGGATTCTTGAAAGTTGAATAGTTAAAAAAGTCCTTAGGAGTCTACCTAAGAGATTTTGCTCTAAAGTCATAGTCACAAAGAAAAGTAAATATTTAAACACAGTAAGGATAGAGGGATTAGTTGGGTTTCTTTGAACATATGAATTTAGTCTTCTTCTCTTAAAGAGATTTATGTCCATTGTATTTAAAATTAGTAAGTCGAAAGCTAATGTAAATTCACATGAAGAGTTATTTGATGATTAGGAGATAGCTTTATTTGTTAGAAGATTTAAGAAGTTCTTTAATGCTAAAAAGAATTCACCTAATAATAATTAGAGTCTAACTAAAAAAAGAAATTTTTCTAAAGGGCTAAAAAAGAAAAGAAACAATTTCAATCTCTTTAGTGTTATACATGCAAAAGGTTGGGTTACATTAGAACTGAATGTTTAAATTTTTTGGAAAAAAAATGTTATGAATATTTCTTTGAATGATGATAAGTTTAATAAAAAGGACATTGATAAGTCATTAGCAAATAAGTCTAACAACCCCATTGCCTTTGTTTCTTTTATTAATTTTGAATCTTCAACTAACAACATACTAAGTTTGAAAATGAAAAAAATTTTAGTGATGCATTTGATAAATTTTATAAGGAGAGTGCGAAGCTCAAAAACGTAAACAAGTCAGTTTTAAAAAAACTTAATTATGTTAAGTTAAAGAAAGAAGGTCTTTTAATTAGAGTTAAATACTAAAAAGAATTAATAGAGAGTTTGAAAAAGCAAGAACTTGATCTTGAAAACCAAATCAAAGTCTTTAAAGTTGAGTTGACTATTGCAAAATTATAACTCTTAAAATTTTCATTTGGGACTTAGAAGTTAGATGAAATACTTAGTATAGTACAAATCACAAATAATACATTGGGTTTGGATTTTACCTTTACTAATCCAAGTGAAGTTTCTACTTCAAATAGATATTCCAAGACTATTTTATACCTTTATTGAATAAGAGGACTATTAGTGTAAAGCCTACATTTCTTGATGCATCGTAGACTGTGTCTAAGAAAGTTCCTTTTAGTTATATGTTCAAAGGAAAAACTATTGTAAAAAACTCTTCTCAAACTTATGTAAATAAGCAAAATGATGAGAGTCATAGATTATGAACCTCTTCTAGATTTGTTTTTATAATTATAAGAGTGGAAAGAGAGATCACATTAAACCAAATTATTTTACACTTTAAAAGAAGATGAAAATTTCTAATTCACCTCTTAGTGCTAGTCAAAACTCTTTTACTCAATAGGTTGTAGTTCTGGCAAACTAGACTAAGATCATTAATAAGAGATTTGTCTTTAACTTATACTATCACCTCATAAAGTTAATCTTTTAGTAGTCATAAGAGCAAGTGCTTAATGGTTCATATAGCTATCAAAGCTAAGAATAATTTGGTTTGGTGTTTAAATAGTAGTTATTTTAAACACGTGTGAAAAATAAGGCTTTGTTCACTACATTAGAAGAATACACTGCATGTATTATAACTTTTAGTAATGAAGGTCAAGGTTTAATTAAAAGTAAAAATAGTTTAGAGATAATGAAAAACTAAAGAAAAATCTATTTAGTATTAATCAATTTTGTAATGCTAATCTAGAGGTTAGGTTTGCTAAAGACAATGCACTATTTATGACTCTAAGATGGAGTGGATAATGAAAGGTAAGAAAATATGTTGTTATGCTATTATGCTTAACACTATCTTTAGTTATAATAAGGTAAAAATGAACTTGACTAAACTGTGGCTTGAGAGATTAAGTCACATTAATTATAAAAACCTTTTTAGAGTGTTTAGAAAGAATCTAGTTAATAACCTACCAAAATTACCCAAACAAAAAATTGTTTGTAGTTTGTGTCAAATAAGAAAGAAAATAGGACTAGCCATAAGAAAATAAATAGAATCTTAACTAATAAACCTTTAGAATTATTGCATCTAGACTTAATGGGATTAATTAAGAATAAGAGTCTAGGCAATAAAAGATACATCATGATTATTGTTAATGAATTCTTTAGGTTTTTATATGTATAACTTTTGAGAGAAAATTTAGATTTTTTTGAATAAACTAAAAACTTATTTAATAAATTTTAAAATAAAAAAGAGTGCAGAATAGTTAGAACTAAAAATGACCATAATAAAGAGTTCAATAATTTTACTTTTAAAGAGTTTTGCAATAAAAGTAGTATATCTCATTAATTTTTGTACTTATTACTTCCTAACAAAATGGGACTGTTGAAAGAAAAAATAGAGTTATTTAGAGAAAGGTAAGAGTTATGCTTCATAGGAAGAGTCTTACTATATATTTTTGAGAAAAGGCTATAAATATTATATATGATTTACCTTAGACTTGAAATCAATATGATACACTATTTGTTGTGAAAATGTAAGAAAGCTGCTATTAAATAATTTTAGCATATTTTGGTAGTAAGTGTTAAATCTTGACAGATAAGGAGTTCTTAGAAAAACTTGATGGTAAGAGTGATAAAAAAATTGTTCCAATGTATTCATGAAATAATAGTACATATCGTGTTTTTAACAATAGGGCTAAATATATCATAGAAACTATTAATGTGGTAATTGATATCTTAATGAACTAGTGAGTGTTGATATAGTTGAGACTATGGATGTAGTGTCTAAGAATGGCCATAATAAGAATTATGAAACTCTTTATTAAGAAAATGTGGATTCCTTATAGGAACCTTTTGCGAGAGTTAAATTATCTAAAAGAAAAGATAATTGGTGATTTAAGTTAGGAGATAAAGCTTCATAGTAAGGTGTTGAGTAATTTGTCTTTTGTGTGCTATATATCTCAAGTAAAACCTAAGAAATTTGATAAGGCTCTAAAGGATGAGTTTTGGGTTAATGCCATGCATTAAATGAATTTTTAAAAACAAAACTAATGAAAATGGCGTGATCATGAGAAATAATGTTAGACTAATAGCACTAGAATACATCCAAGTAAAAATGATAGATTTTGATGACACATTTACAACTATTGCTAAATTTAAATCTATAAAATCTTATTAGTTATAACTTGCATCATGAACTTTATCAAATGAATATCAAAAGTGCCTTTCTTGGTGGTATTTTTCAAAAACTAACTTATGTAAAATAACCCAAGAATTTTATTGATTCATAATATCTTAATTATGTGTATAGGATTAAAAAGGTTTTATATAGTCTAAACTAAACATTTAGGGTATGGTATAATCAATGGCCTTTGATTTTGATGAGGTAATAAAGCATGAATTTGAGATAAGTATGATAAGAGAATTAATATTTTTCTTAGGTCTTCAAATTAAACAATTCAAACATGGAATATTTATATTTCAATCTAAGTATACCAAAAACCTTGTAAAATATTTTAGACATGATAGTAAAAGCACATTAGAACACCTATGAGCATTAACTTGAAGTTAATAGTGATCCCCTCGATAAGAAAATTAATTAAATACTTTATAGGAGTGTGATAGAGAATAGACTTGGTTTTACTTTTAGTATAGTGTGTCTGCTAAATTTCAAACATGTCCAAAAGAATCTCATTTGAGTACTGTCAAATGTATCGTTATATTACTATTGATTATGGTATGTTGTAAAATAGAAATTTATCTATTTATCTTATTTGGTATTCTGATGCAAATTAGGTTGGCAATGCTAATGATAGAAAAAAAAAATACCCCAGGTGGTTTTTTTCTATGTTGGCACTAATAGTCTTATAAATTAATAAAAAATATAATTTTATCTTATTGTCTATTGCAAAACTATAATACATTGTTGTTGGGAGTTATTGTACTTAATTATTTTGGATTAAGTAAATATTGAGTGATTATGGTATCTCTCGAGATATTATGCTCATTTATTTGTCATAACACCAATGCAATCAATATTTTTAAGAATTCGATTTAACATTCAAGAATCAAACACATAAACATTAGGTACCATTATATTAGAGAGTTTATTGAAACTAAAATAATAACTCTAAAACATGTACCAATTGACAATTAATTAGAAAACCTATTTACCAAATCATTAAATTCTCTTAAGTTTAAGTCACTTAGGAATGCTATTTGTGTGTCTGTTCTCAATTAAGTTTTAAGAATCTTGTTTCACTGCATATGTGTGTGTTGCATTCATCTAGCATGTAAAATTCTATTTTTATGTTTTGTTTTGTTAAATTATTTTTGAGATATCTTTGTTAACCATTCGTATTATGTACTTATCAAATATAAACCTTCTCTATTTGTGTCTTTAATAAAACTTCATGAGGTTAGTTTCATTGTCATTTATATAAACATTTGATAAGTGTTAGTATGAAGTAACTCAATTGTTAATTGAATGAAAAAAAAATTATGAAGTTTCGTCGCTTGTATGATATTTGAAAAGTAATCATGAGGCATTTTATTTAGATCAACTAGTGAATTGACTTTTGACTAGTGTATCTCCTTGAAAAATAATTAAATACTAAAATGCAAAATGTATCAAAAGAAATAATTAAATAAAAAAAGGTTGATAAGGGAAGTTATTTGAATACACAAACGATCAACATTTGTTTAAGTCCTAATGACATTGGTTTGATTTTCATTAATTATATCTAATGCTTTTCTTTTTTGTTTTCGTTATTGCTTTATCTATCTCATACTCTAAGATTTTAAACTGCATATTCTTAATTAAGTCTTGACACAGTTTATTATTGTGAGTGCATTGAGTATATAAGAATAATTTATAAGCCATACATTATGTGCACATGGTCAATGATCAGTATTAGATGTTCTTTCTCTATGTTATTCATAATTTAATTCTATTAATTTAAAATTTAAATACAAAAGGGTTGAGTTAGTAGCTTAGCGCTCGAGTAGTTCCTAATTGCCACTCAAATGGTTTTAAATACAGTAGTGCACCTAACAGAAGGCCAACACTTGATGGTCGCTTAAGCGGTGATGTTTTTTTTTTTTACCTTTTTTGTCTTTTTTCCCTTCATGCCTCTTTTTGCCCTAATCATCTAAAACCCATTTCTCTCCAAAGTTTTGGCATTTTCATGGACACCACACTTTATTTTCTTCCATTTTATGTTGATTGAAAGTAAGTTTCGTTGTTTAGTTTCATGTTTTATCTTTGTTTTATGCGATTTATATCATGGGTTTCATTCTAGATCTAAAAACTTAAAATTTTCACTGAAACTATAGATTGAATCAATATTTGAGGATGTTTGTGGGTTAGATATTACATGAGAAATGGAAGAAAGAAAGTTGTGATTGGCTTATTTCTAACTTATGAGTATTTTTTTTATAAATTTCTAAATTTGGGTTTTATTTGTTAATCTTAAAGCTTGACAAATGCTTAATTGTTGCTTTATAGACCAAAGATTACTTTCCTAATGATTTCATATTGTGTTATTTTTCAAACAGTTTTTTGATTTTAGGTTAGTTTTGTGTTACTTATAATTAAGATTATTTTTATAGAATTATTTCTTATAAGTGTTATTTGTACATATTATTTTTATTTAAGTCATTTTTTGCAAAAAGTAGTCATTTTATGCCAATTTTACAATTTTTTTATATAATCGTATTTTTAAAATTTATTATTTTTATTTTTATTTTTGATGTCATTATTGTAATTTTTTTCTTTCATTCAGATATTTTTGCATATTTTAGCATTTTAAACTCGATTTGATAGTTTTATTTATCCTAGTCTAGTGTTTGTTGGCATTCCACTCTAAAATCTTTGATTTAGGCTCTATTCTTTAGAAAATTTTGTGCCTTATCAGTCTTATTTTTCTTGTAGAAGTCTAAGATGACGATTGCTACATAAGTGACTATTTACTTTTGATAAGTTTATTAGATTCCTCGATGCTCTTACTATAGAGTTTTTTTGCACATAATTCTCTTTTGTCACCATTTTACTTGAGTGACCAATAGATATATCCTCTGTCGTAAAATTTTCAAGGTTTCTTTTCTCCTCATGCCTTATCAGTGGTGTTCGATTTTTGGAATGTTATTACAATTGCAAGTTTTACTCTAACATTAACAACGTGGAGTTAGGTAGCACTGCATTCTCAATCTAACTTCCTTATATCGCATTATTCTTGATGTTGTAGCTTCTTAGCTCGGCATTCCTAAAGTGACTCACCTTTAATATCTCTTACTGAAAATTAACCAACCAACCTTGGTGAACATGGTTATAACTCTATTTGGTTGACCATATTATTATAATAGTTAAACCTTGAGCATAGCGAAGCTTTCGTTGGATACAATGATCCTTAATAGGATAATGTGCGTCAATTTGTACTTAATCAGGCACTAATTAATCCATTCTTTGGCTCTAGTTTGGCATCTTTATGCCCTTTTGCAGGGCCTTTTTATTAACATTCCTCACTATATTTGTCATATTATTATACAAACATTTCATGGGTTTAATAAATTATTAGGTATACCATTTTCATGTATGATTACTTAACTTTTATTGAGTATTGGTTTTGTTTTTCCTTCTCTTTTTGCTAACATCATGTCTTTTTATTATTCTATTTCTGTTCATACTTTATCTTTAAGTTTACCATTTTATGCATTATTCTACTCATGTACCATTTATACCTACTTTATCTATGTCTATTCCTTATGCATCTTTCTCATTTACATCAACATCAACATCTACTAATTCTTTATCCGCTGAGCTTAAACCATTTAGTGAATTTTTATCTACACTTATAATCGAGCTGCATCGAGTCTTTACTATTCAGTAACAGATTATTGCTCATATAATTTCTTTACAAACTGTTGTTCAATTTGTGTAGAGTTATACCATTGAGATAAATTCCATATTTATATAGATGAGGTGTTAAGATGATGATATCTTGGATATTAATGAGATATTAGAGGATGATGATGTTGATTTAATCATTTTAGAGTCGAGGGACCATCTATTTGTTTATGGTTGTATTGATTCATCTTTACCAGCTCTTGCTATATCATCCAATTACTCTTCTTGCTTTTACTCACCTACTACTTCTATTACAACTCATTTGACAATTGATTATTCAATAGCTCCTCTTACTACTACTCACTTTACTTTTGATCCTTCTACACTAACTAATGATTACTCTTCGAATAGGATAAAGATTATAGATTTAAGTACTAATTTTTAGTTCATGCTGTCTATTTGTGACAAAAAAAGGGGAGTAAGATATAGAAATAAATCATATGATATGTCCAAATTGAGAGAGAGCGAGATGATAGCTTTGGATTTTACTAATTTATTTTTATGTATCTTGATTTTATTGATGTATATATCTTTGGTTTATAAGATTTATGTTTGATTAGCTATCTTATGTGATTATGATATTTGATGTATGCTAATTATTTTAAATATTGCTCCTATATTATGTTTGCATTATTATTTTCTTATAATTTACATGTTCCCCTATACATTTCACTTGGTTTAGAGATTATTTTATAGTTTAGGTAACATGTTTTTTATTTTAACCCTCTGAAAAACATTGTGTTAAAAGTGTCTAAAAATTATCTATGTAAACAAAGTTTTGTTTTTAGTGATAATCAAAACTTTGCATGTTATCTATATTAGAATTAGATTTTGTTATGGAATGGCCAAAAGGAGAGTTTATTAAAATTTTTGAAGTTGTCTCATTTGTAAACAAAATAGGTGTCTAGTGTTTTCTTGAGGTGGCAAGAGTGTTTGATGCTTAATTGATGCTTAAAGTAGACTTGTAGAAGGGTTTAAAGGCTATGTGCTTGATTAGTGCTTGATAGGTGCCCAAGCATACTTAGTGGATTAAAGTTAGAGAGGTAACACTCAACCTATGCTTTGAGTAGCCTTTTACACTTAATAGACACTTGAGTAGCACTTGATAGACACTCATGCAACCTCCTTCTAAAGGCTTGCTGTTAACTTGCCCTCGACCATCATTCGAGCAGATTCCAAGTAGTTTTTAAGGCTCAGCGGTCGTTTAACCTTTGCTCGACTAGTCACCTTTCAAAAGCATGGTACACGACATCTGTTGAGTAACCTACCTACATGGAAAGCTCGCTCGACCTTTATCTAACCTCTACTTAAAGTGTCCTTGCAAAAAATATAAAATTTCAAGTCATGAATTTAAGGTTTGGGACAGTTATCTTTATGTTTTTTTTTTGTTTTTTTAAGCATAATTTCTTATTTTGTGTTATCTATAGCCATTCTATTCTCTTCATTTTTTTTTTCAAGAATCACAAATCTTCTTTTATTCTTAGTGATTTATGATCAATTATTCTTGGAAGCCATAAACACTGAAGCTTTCTTACTTTAAAACTTAATTGTTGTTCTTTAGAGTTTTGTAAAGTATTGGCGGCTGGAGCTTTAGTCCTAGAACATATCATTAGTGATTCTATAGAAATAGAAAACAATTAGACTTTCAATTATTGATATTTCAAAATTCGTATAAGAAAAATTACTAGTTATAAGTTTTCTCTTTCAAATAAATTTTGAGGTAACTCCTAAATAGTTAAAAAAAATTTATTATGTGAAGAATTCTTGACAAAGTTTCCTTCAGTAAAAAATTATTGTATTTAGTTTTTATTAACTTTCATTTCAATTGTTGATTGAATTATTATAGAGATTTATTTATGGTAAGTTTGGGTTAATTAATTAGGGATTTATTTTCTTTTAACTCATTTAAGGCATATCAAGTGTTAAAGTGTTTTAATTTATTATTTTAATTTTAATTTTTTCACATAAAATATTTTTGACAACCCCTTCTCCCCCTCTCCCCTCCTTTTAAGTGTTTTAGAATCTAAATGTAGGCAATTTTAATAATTATTAACAAACTCTAGTACGTTTTGTGATTTTTTATTAAATTAAATCTTTTACGTTAGAAAATGAGAATTATATAAAGTTTATTATTATTCTTTATTTGTATTTTATCTTTTATATTAATATTGATATAATATTTATTGATTATTGTTTTAGTTCCGATTTTAATGTTTATTCTTTCAAGTTACACTATCATTATTGCAATAAGAAATTTGAAAAATAAAGAAGTGATATATTAGATTAAAATTGAAAGTTCTAGCTTCATAAAATATTACATGTATACCTAAAGTTCTAAAAATATGCACAAAATTTCTATATTCTTGTATCATGCTACTTTATGTGAAATATTTTTATAATTGTGACTCTAATTTTCTACTTTTTTATTTTATATACAAATAACCTTTTAAAAATGTCAAATCTTACAAATTTGGTAAATTTTTATGTTCTTGATATCTTAGGTAGTAACTATTTTTGGTGAGCTTTTGATTCTAAAATGCATCAATATGCCATAGCAAAGAAAGTGAAGTAAAAAGGAAAATTAATAATCCATAGAGGATAAATCAATGGTAATGTTTGCTTTATAATTCATGTAAGATAAATCAAAAATTATTTTTTTTTTGTCACCACAATCGCATGAAAGCTTGAAATGAAATATGAGCCGTCAAAGAGTGGCAATTTTGACATGAGTCATCAAATTAATATAAGCCAGACATGAAATTTATAAGTCTAAGATGAAATATAATAACATGGTTATTAAATGACACTTAATATCTATGTTGGGTTTGATACATGAATTAGTTTATGACATGTTGACTATTTGTATAATATATCTTACTAATTTACAATTTAATAAATTTATTGTATATTTTTTATTAAATTTAGTTATATTTATAATTTTTTAAAAAATATTTTTAGTTATATTCAAAATAAAATTGATTAATATTTAAATAAATAGCATTATAAATATTATAAAAATATATTATTATATATAAAAATATTAAATAAATAACACAATTATAATTTTTAATAATTGTGCCATGTTTCAGTTAAAATTTTTAATCCTTTAAGGAAAAGTAATTCAGCCAATCCTATCAAAGCATTTTTCTTAATAGTATACTTTGCGTATCGAGTGGTCGAAAGAGGAATCTAGCTGATTATACGTAGGAGCACAATTGGCATCAATGGAAAAAAATATCTATTAAAAAATTGAAAGATTTGTTTATATTAAATTTTATCAATTTTACTTAATACTAACCAATTAATTAAAGCAATTAAATAATAATGTAGAACAAATAAAGAAGATTATTGAATTTTAACGTGATTTAGAATTTTAAATTCTATATTCATGAAGTCAAGCCTAGAGAAAAATAATCCACTAAGAAAAATAATAATTACAAATACTAATGAATTTAAATAAAATAAAAATTCTATCTTATATTTATTTTTATAATCTTGAATAATTTTAAATGAAATTATTTAGTAAGATCTCCTCACTTTAATGTGTTGAATATCTTTCGACTTAATTCAGCAAAATTTTTACTAGTTGTTGTTAAACTCCCTTCAATAAATACAAGTCTTTTTCTAAAAAATAACAAAAAAAAATCTTTTTACAAACTCTTAGAAGCACACACTCTAAATTTATAAAACTAGATATTATAAATTCATAATATTCATCAAATTATTTTTCCTTTTAGATCACAAGAGAAATATTAATACAACTTGAAAACAAAAGAGAATAAAGAACCAAAAATACAACACTATTCTCCTTGCTATATATTTTTGTAGCTCTCCCTTAGCTGCTGCATAAAATAAATAAAATAAATTTATATAGTAAAAACTTATCCTTAGTTGTATATGATTTTGTTTCTTAAATAAACAACAAAAATGTAACTATTTACTTAAAAAGAATTATATCCAAAATAGAACTCTATTTTTTCAATTATTCTTTTTTATTTTATTAACAAAATACATTCTAAACTAAGTTTTCTAATTCAGCATAAACATCAACAATACCTAATATAACAAGAAAATTTAAAAGTTCTCTTATTGTGAATTTTATTAAAATATGATTGAATAATATTGCGTTTAATAAATAGTAACCAATATAAATCAATATTGTATGTTATAACACAATAGTTAAGCATAATTTTTTAAAGAATGCCAATATTATAAAATTTAACAAAAACAAAAAAGAAAACTTCATGATTCTTTGTAGGAAAAGGATAAATTCGATTCTCGTTAATAGGAGCCAAGCCTTTTATACACCCTCCGACATGTGTCCATGGGCAAACAATATTCCCTTGACACATGGGCAAGGGAAGGATAATTATGAGGTGCACATATATATAATCCAAGGAAACATGTACAAGGGAAGGATAATTGTGAGGCACATATATATAATGCAAGGAGAGACAGGAGGCATTTAAATTTGTCAAAAATTTTTAAAAAATTAAAAAATTATTTCTCTTTCTCCCTTTTTTACTCTGTAGGGTCTAATCCTAAGATTTTTTTTTTTTTTTTAAAACGGACTAATTAAAGTGTCAAACTACTTAGAATATTTTTTCTTTTTGTATCTAACCCAATTAAAATCGAACTTGTTTGCATGACCTGAACTAAGCCTCAAAATCATGTCAAACATATATTATTATTGTTGTTTTCACCTCTTAAATATTAATAAATAATTTATTTCATTGTAATTTAAATAGCATTCCTAATTTATTTGTATTTAAATTTTATATACTTTCTTATTATGGATGAAATAGGGCTTCGATAAATTTGTATTATAATAGGATTCTATTATCTATCTTTTTCATAATCCAAGCTGTAACCCGAGCACAGCTTGAATTGTCCTTGGTCTTGTAACTCTTTTTTTTTTTTGTATGATTTACTCTGCATAAACTGAGAACAACCTATTTTATCCTAGGCTCTCGACTCTTTTATTGTATGATATTCTGATCTGAACAAGTTGATATTGAAGGGAACTACTGTTAACTGGCAAAGAGGACTTACGATAACTGCTGAGGAGGACTTTTGATGAAAAAAAAAATTATATGCTAGTGTGGATCATCTTTACTAACCTGAAGATGACTTGGCTGATGAGAAATATCATAACCGAACAATTCTTTTAAAATATCCAATTTTATTTCATTGCATTTATGAAACATCTATATACCAAAATATTTACAAGAAAAAAAAATCGGCCACTCTAGATTTTATTGACTTTCGAAAAAATATTCGCATTTTGAATAGGCTTTCCTTCTTCATCGTGTCAATTTTCATTTGCTTTTAAACAAACTAAACATTTGAGAAGGGTACAAATCCATTGACAGACCAAACCTCGGTCTCAGTCGCCAACCTGAAGATGAATGTGTCGGAAAGCAACTAAGTTTAAGTCATTCCTCCTCCGTTCACTGGAAGAAAAAGAAAAATATGACTAACCACCCAACCGTAGACTGCTATTGAAGTCATGTCTTTAAGTCTTTTGGCTCAACATTGTCGTATGTTGGGATGGATACTTTCTTTTCGGTTGCCCACACATGAAAATGATTCCTCACCAATTATATATAAGTTACCCACCAATCAGATTTTATCTTGGCGCAGAAAGAATGGTCAACAAGAGGAATTAATACCGTTTATTGTTGCAGATTTTCCCCCAATTAGACTCCACAGGTGACCAATCTAGCTCAGCCAATGGTGAACGTAAACATGACATATTTTACACAAATTAATTTATGAAAATGAGAAAGCATTCCAACTTTTTCAAAATCCGCACCTGCCTTGCTTAATTTGATTCTTACAACCGGCCGGTTTTACCAAAATTCATGACTTTATTTAACATGTACATTTTCACCTGCTTCTCATTTTCCTCGCCGACCTTATCATTAATTATGAACTCATCAGACTTTAATTGAATGCTAAATCCTTCAACTGAGCTGAGCAAGTCTTATGCGACTTTTCTGTGGGCTAGCTTCTGGATAGATAGTCAGTTTTTTTGCTTTCTTTGCTTAATGACGACTGGATTACTAACAAATTACGTAATTAAAATACTCGTATGGACTGTGGAACTTATTCTGCGAAGTAATAATCAAAAACCAAAAATTTGTGGAAAATAGTTACCGCAACTTGAAAGAATTCAAATATGGTAGTTCGCATGTCACTTTAAGGTGTGCTTGATGGTGTTTAAGCCATAATTATTTTGTGAACTGTTTGGATGCTCATCATCAATTGAAGTGGGAAAGTATGACGCCACATATGAATACAATATTTATTGGGAATTTACAATAATTAAGATGGTTAAAATATTAATTACAATTTGTAACAATAATATCTCAAGGACCGAGTGAAAGATGGAAGAGAAAGCCCGGAGGAACCAATTGGGAACTGTTCGCATGTCACTTTATTTAATCACATATATTCATCTAATTTTCATTGTATGATTCAGCTACAATTTGTTTATTTAATCAAGCAGATGTTGTAATGCAATATTGCATTTAATATGTTGTTTTCTTTCATGTGTTTGTGCTTAATTACAGATGAATCTGGCACAGGAACAAGAAATCCTTAAATATAGCAGAAACTTCAACATCGTGGAACGAAGCACCAAATAAATATTATAAATTTGGAAGGATAGTGAAATGTGAACATGTTTTCGTTTATTTCACAACTGCTACAGTTGTGGCTGAACTTAAATCAGATAGAACCATTCCTACAAGCAATGTCTCTCTAAGCTGCCATTTTCACACTGAGGATTGATGCTAACCTCTTCATTCTTAAAAATAAATTTGTATAAACTAGAACTACTTCCTTACATGTATGTGCCTAAAAGTATGCAGAAAAATATTTCAGCCTTAGAGAGCTTTCCATGTGTATTCTTTGGATGTCTGAACTTCTACGTGTTTGGTTCTGCATTAATTCAATTGTTGGGAGATCATAAGCAGACAGCAAGTTAGTTGGAAATACGGTGAGTACTGCATGTATATTTCACGCGACGCAGATTAACCATTGATTTCCAATCACTTGTCTTTCCTTATGGGGAAAGTATATCTATGTTTTGCCACTGATGCATTTACAAGATTATACTATATGCAGAGGAGCGAAATCGACCAAACATATGTGTTAAATTAAACCATGGTGTAGTGCCTTGCAAGTTATTTATGATCACTTACCACCAGATTTTTGACACATTGCATGATTAAAGATGATTAATAAGATAACAAGATCCCAAAGGAATTCGTTTTTAACATGAGATTGTGAGCACCAATTAATTGACGATCTGAAACAGAATCACAGAATATTTTTATTTAAATATCAAAAGCTTGCAGGAGGATCATATGATTACAGCCACGAAGAAACCCGATGAAGTCGAAAGATGAACTCTTAAAAGAAACGGACCCACCTTGACCACCGCACCCAAGCCACAAGATAAAAAGTCAATAAACCAACAATTTAGTTATTAACTACCCCCCATATCTATCTATCTATGTTGCGCGCCTGCATATATATATATATATATATATATATATATATACACATACATACCCACACATAATGTGGCCAAAAGAAAAAAAAAAACCTTCGTATATATAAATATACTAAGATATATAATTTATGCACGTAAAGTCATGATTTATTTTAAAAAGAGAAGTTTAAGTAACACAATCTTATTGTATCAGAATTATTGACGTAATAAGATTATTTAATCAATAAAATAAAATAAAAAATATTAATTAATAATAAATAAAAATTTTACTATTTATTTAATAAGATGAAAAAAATTTATAAAATTTTTTATTAATTTTTTATCTATTACAAATAAATATATTTTTTTATTTTATTAATTAAATAATTTTATCACATTAATAATATTAATATATTAATATTATACTATCGTAATAATATCGTTCTATTTAACACTCACCACCGGATAGAGCACATGTCTCTTCGGTATTCTGGATGATATATATCATGTTATTCTAAAACAAACTGGGTTGGATGAAAATAATAATAATAATAAATAAAAAATGTTGTACAATCTGTTGGGCAAAATTTACCCCAGATAAATGTAACTAAACCACAATCGACGGCCAGAAATAAAGTGCTTTGACCAATTACATAATCTTGTATCGTACCTTTGAATGGAACAATCTAGAAAAATACATACGTGGCATACAACGTGCTGTGCTACGTATTAATTTGAGCTTGTCGTCCGTGTCAAAGATACTAAACCAATTTTCTTATAAATTGTCTGTATTATTGAAATTCACACGGCATGAGTACAAGAGTGGGCAAGATAAAACGTACGTAATTAATTTCTATGCTTCATAGTTAAAGTTAGAGCTAGCATGAGCGAATTAATTTATCCAGGCTATAACTGAAACCAAGATTTTTCTGTTTTGACAGACAATGCCAAAATTAAGAACGATGGATGTATTTTTTTTTCTTTATTTTAACATAAATGCTAAAAACACATTTTGTTGTAATTTGGATTTATTGATAACTTGGTTTCTTGAAAGGTGTGTTATTTGGTTAATGATAATAGAAAAGTAGATTAAGGCAACTTGCCAATGACTACTGTGTTTTGATGGGGAAGCGACAATTATGCTATGGTTTGTTCTCAAGTATACCCTTTTATTATTTTGTGAAACACGAAAAGCACATACTTAATGATAATGAGTAATGAGCTAATTAATTGATTAATAAATATTATAATCGTAGTGAAATTTAAATTATATGTGATTATCAAAGTAAACAAATGCCATTGCTACATGCCCTTTTTTAGGTTTGAACATATGAACACCCAATTATCGACAAATAGTTGGTGTCATTGACTCGTTTTAATTCATTTGACATATCTAGCGTTAGTTTACCACTTATAATCCTATTTCATATGGTTCAACAATTTGCATTCCTCAAGATGGACAAGTCCGGTGCTTCCAACCACTGCAGAAAATATCACTGACCATTCAACCAAATCATTCTGCACAATGATAGGGAAATGCTTAGTTATAGCGGTGATGTGATAATTTGATTAGAGTTGAAATTCATATATATTCATGTAAAAAATCGAAGTATCAGTTAATGGTTCTTAATAGAGTCATCACTTTGCTGCAAACAATAAAAATCATAAAATGGTGATATACATGTTATGGTCAAACATGAAATCAAAAGGTTGATGAACTGATGGATTAGAACCAAACTCTTGTTATATGAGCAAAAGCACAGTATCATTGTCCACTGCAACAACGACACGTAAACGTGGTGATGACGAAATGGGTGATGGAATGGTTGAGTAAGAGTGCAATCAGGGAGTGGGGTTGTGTACGAAAATGGGAAGAAATTTTTAGAATGCTTAAATGTAGCCATGTCTTTGGTCCATCCATCGTTCACTCTCGCCCATTCTCTGTATCTTACACACACCAGAACACCCGATTTTAGTTCCCAAGTTCTTTTCATAAACCAATGGTGGGACCTGGAATCATCCTTTTCTTTCTCTCAATATATACTTATGCCTCTCTTGTGCATATCTGTTACATAATTTTATGTTTATAGTATTAACGCTAGCTGGAAAGTTGAGACCTTTATATAAAGCTGGTAGTGAGGCTCTGGGGTCTTTCCAATTAACTAGTACTTGTGAGACTAACTTGTATTAGTGAGAAAAATTGTGTTCTGGCTCCGTCTACTGATGGGCAGGCAACCTTGCTGTGACAAACTTGGGGTGAAAAAAGGGCCATGGACAGCTGAGGAAGACAAGAAGCTCATCAACTTTATTCTCACCAACGGTCAGTGCTGTTGGCGTGCTGTTCCCAAGCTTGCCGGCCTCCGGCGCTGCGGCAAAAGTTGCCGGCTTCGTTGGACTAATTATCTCCGTCCTGACTTGAAGAGAGGTCTTCTTACCGAGGCCGAAGAACAATTGGTTATCGATCTTCATGCTCGTCTTGGAAACAGGTCACCCAAACTCTTTGTTTTGATATTTCATGTGTTATTGCATTACTGGTATAGTTTCAAAGAATTTTCAAGTATTGATGATTTTATTAATGGTGTTTGGTATTATATCAATGGACATAATGTTTTTGCAGCAATAACAGGTTTTAAGTATTATATCACTCATTGTGAGATGGAAGCCAGCTACAGCTGGGTTCATCATTCTTATCTTTCATTATTATTAATATTGAAGAAAAAAATTTAATTCCAGAAAGTATATGATTGATTGCAATGATTAATAGCTCAAGGTTATACTAATTTTTATTTATATTTATTTATTATAATTATTCGATTCATAATTATTATGATTTTATTGATTTTGAAAGGATGATTATATATGTATTAGATAATTTTTATTTAATTACTAATATTTATTATCTATTGACTCATTAATATTAAATTATGCTTAGTAATCTAAATAATTAAAAATTAAAAATTAACTACTTCAACTCAAATATATTTTAAATAAATGAAAAAGTGGCCTACGCATGCTATTGTCTATCGGGTGTCCTCAATAAAAGGCTTGAGAGTCGGCAATAGGATACTATAGCTTTCTCTATTCTTTTATTATCCATTCATTGTGTGCTCAATTGTTCAATGAGCCCGATAGTATTATTATTCTTTCTTTCTCATAGCTTTAATCGTTTTTTTTCTTTCTGTCATCAGATGGTCCAAAATTGCAGCAAGGTTACCAGGAAGAACTGATAATGAGATTAAGAATCATTGGAACACCCACATCAAGAAAAAGCTCCTAAAAATGGGAATTGATCCTGTTACTCATGAGCCCTTCCACAAAGAAACCAAGGCTGAAGAAAGTTCCTCTCAGGCTGATAATTTGCCGGAATCCGTCGATCATCAAATAGTCGAAACTGATGGCAACAACAACAACGTAGAAGAAAACTCAAGGTCGCCGACCGAAAATTCTTCTAACGACGATTCAATTTTGCTAGAAAATATATGCAAAGATGACTCGATATTGTTTAGCAGTTTGTGGATGGATGAACCTCTTCTAGTTGATGCACCCTGGGGCAACATTCCACCAGCTATCAATAACATGGGCATGCCATCCTGGGAGGACAACTCATGTTCTTGGCTATTGGATTGTCAGGATTTCGGTATTCATGATTTTGGATTCGATTGTTTCGGTGACAATATTGAATTAAACACGCTGAACAAGTTGGAGATGGGTGACAAGCACTAGCAAAGTAAATGCTCATTAGCATAATTGCACTATGAGATTAAGAAAGAGAAGAAAATTGAAGCTTGAAAAGTGAACATATGTTACGAAGTACCATGTAATTAAGTTAGATTACTTTAGGTTCTCAGTGTTGTTTATGTCTTCAGGAAATTGATGGAAGGTCGAAGGTAAACCTTGCTTCTTAAGAGGTTTCTCACCAACCAAGTCAAACCGTGATACCAACCATATCCATTTATAAAAGTTGATATTACTGGGTGCCTTCCATGGTTAAAAGTAGATCTAGACATATCGGGCATTATCAAAAGTCTTCATTAATTAGTGGGTTCTGTGAACTCGAAATGAAACCTTCTGTATATATTTTATTTATTTATATTGCAAATAAAAATAAAAATAAAAAAGTTATTCTATTTATATAAGTTGTAGTTATTTCACTTTTTGAGAAAAGTTTTATTTAACTGTTGTATACTCTGTTCTTGTAGTGGGCTAAGTAAATGGTTTCATATTTATTTTGATTGTGCAAAATGATAAAATTGTTCATATATATATATACATGTTCATAACATTCTGATTAAGAGAGATCATAGTCATCTTGAATTTTATTTATATATATATGTATAAATGATAGAAATTTATCAAATAATTATATATATATATATATATATATATGTTGAGAGAGCATCTCCATGTAATATTTGTTTTCCTATATAAATGGTCGATATAATCATTCCAAGAATATATGTAGTAGTACTAAATAAGCAAAAAGCATTTAAATGAGTTTCTTAGTGTGGTCCTGAAAGCATTAGAAATGCTATTGCTGCCGGGCTGATGAAGTCTCGCCTTCTCGGTGCAATTCCTATACTATTGGAGGTCAATTCATAAGACAAATGTATAAGTTTAGCAGAAATCACATAATTTTAAACCAAACGACATTAATTTTCTAAATTCAAGTTGCCATAAACGCTGGCTACCATACCTGTTCTTGTGTTAATTTGCTGGCGATTGTGGGCATTAACTATCAGCGCAAGCTGCGGCTAAAGTTTACCAAATAAAATAGCGTAAGGCATTTTGAGCATGTTAATTGGTTGTGCACACAGCACTCTCCATTAATTAATGTTCCATTTCAAGAACTCCGTCACTTGTCATCATTCAACGGATATCCTCAAGAGAAATATTTACACTTGTGCAGACTGTCCGCACTAATTTAATTGCACTTTAAGCAAAACCTAATCATGTTATCTCTTAAACTAATATATGCCCATAACTTTAGTACTTTTAGTGCCTCTAATTATAAGATTCGAAAAGCACCGTTATTTAATTCCCTCTATAGATTATAACATAACACCATTTTTTTAATTCAGAGGGCTGTTTGGTCTCTTGATTATATGCGGCTTTTTATTTATTTTATTTTAATTTAAAATGGGTGGAAACAATGATATCACATACTATGTGATCGTACCATGATATTCAAGCCAATATAAATTATACACCACCTTTTCTACAAACTGGCATTACAAATGTGTACTATGCTCTTAATCTTAATATTTTGTTGGATTGTTGTTTTATTTATTTATTTTTAGTATATTTTTATATAAAAAAATAAACTAATAAAATATTAAAATTTGGTGCAAAAAGCAAGATTTGGAGTGAACAAAAATAATGTTTGATAGAATCACCAATGCAATGGCTCCAATCCTCCAAAGTCATGTCATTAGTACAGAAATTTACTACATTAACATTGCAACAGTATTTTGTTGCAAAAAGGAAAAAAAGTAGCTCCAACGCCGTAGCATTTAAAGCCAAGGCCGCTGCACCAAATTGCAAATTTTTAAAACAAAAAATAAGGACAAAAGGAAAATTGTGCTTTTAATTAAGGTATAAAGAGAACCTTTTAGGATTTAGAGGGAAGAGTCACCAAGGGTGCCACAAAGAGAGAAAAAAAAAAGAGAGCAAAAGAAGAATACCTTGAAAAACTTGAAGAAAAGAAAAAAAAATATAATTATCTTGACTTATATCGTGTTTGATTTCTTTATTTTTTTATTTTTCATTATTAAAGACATTCAATATAATGATTAAAATGTTATTTTCTTTTATTATAGACTAAACTTATTTTCTATGATTATATAATATAGCATTTTATGATGTTATGATTGTTATTCATTTAATATAATTAAAATTTATCTTTATTGGTTGAGTATTATACATTATTTATAATATTTCTATGCAATTAGTCTTTGTTTCGATGATTTAAGATTTTTGGTGAAATCCTAAAAAATAATATTTATGATTTAGTTATTATGTTAAATGTTATAAAATCTATGTAAAATAAAAATATACTTGTATACTTTATATAATCTCTAAATGAAATTATAGTTTTCAATGTGTTTTTTGACTATTCTAATCTACATAGGAGCATAATAGATTTATATTATAAAATATTTTTATTATAATCCTGAAAAAACTAATGAATAATTGTAATATTCTTAATTATCAGCCATAAATCTAAGTTTTAGTTATTAAGAATAAATGGAGTCTAAACGGATTAATCTTCACAAAGTCAAATGCCTTGAAACCCTTTCTTTCTATTTGTTTTTGTCTTTATATTTTCTTGCCTTAGTTTAATCATAACTATCTCTTTGTTCAACTCATTTTAAGAAAAAAAGTAGAATAGTTTAACTTGATAATTAGATCATAAACAATTAATTTTTATAAGAATGATACTCATTCATCACTTTATTACTTGTTTACGATATTGTATACTTTCGTTTGTATATATATTTTCAACAAGTTTTTAGCATCATCATTGAGGATTGAATCATTTATTTGTTATAAGATCGAACCAAACTACTTTTTTAGTCTTACTTTGGATTTTATTTGTGGACGAAATATGAAGGAAAAGAGAGAAACTACTAAACAATCTAATACAATATTAAGTATCTTGGAAAAGTAAGACATGATCGTGTGTTGCATTACTATGTAATGCCTAATTTCATGAACAATATGTATAGTAAGTTTGCCTGGCAATTCAAGCAAATAACTATGAGATTAAGCCAATTATCATTCAAACAATCACGTCTGATCAGTTTAGAAGTTTGCCAAGTAATGATTTTATAGCTCACATCTTAAGTTTTTTAAAGATTTACGATACTTTCAAGAATAATAGTGTCTCTGACAATGCCATCAGATTGAGATTATTCCTGTTTCATTTCAAAACAAGGCAAAAAGTTGGCTCTCTTCTATACCATAGGAAAGCATCACTACTTTGGCAGATCTAGTGTAAAAATTCTTGGCTAATTTATTTCCACCAACAAAGGTAGTATAGATTCAGAATAATATTACCACAAATGTTAACATGACTTGGATTCATTGTAAGAAGCTTGAGAAAGTTAAAAAAAATGTTGAGAATATGCTCACATTATAAAGTTTTTGAATGGCTTTAAATGTAGACCTTCTAGAATGGATTGAAAGGTTCAATAAGAACTTTGGTAAACACAATATCAAGGGGTGCTTGAATTAGCAAGACACATGATGATGTCTATGCACTGCTCAAAGAAATAGACATAAATACTCAATGGCCAATTGAATGTTCTACACTAAAGAGAGTATTTGAAATTCATGAAATTGAGCCCACTCTTATCTTCTTATGTAGGAGTATTTTCTAAGCAAATAGGGATCTTAACAACTATTGCCATTCACATTCTATTTTTAATATGTGAATGGTGTAATGAAACTTATGTTAATACTCAGTGACAAGTAAGAAATCTTTTTGTCTCATCTTAAGCAAAACAGGTGCAATTTGCAAGGAATTTCAATAGGCAAAAAAACAACCCTTATTCTAACACATAATTTGGGATAGAGCAATTATGCAAACTTATTTTGGAGTAATGATTAGAATATAGTAAGATTATCACTAGGATTTTAACAACAACTATTAGAACTTCAATAATAACAAATAGAAAAAAAATATATCCTTAAAAGATTCATTAACACAACTCATTATAAGTACTTTTTAGTTCATTAAAAAGTCTGAGATGAACTTCAGAATCAAGCAGCATTTATAGAAAATCCAAAAGTGCAAGTGAAGCAATTAAATATTGTGATAACCAATAGACATAAAGGTACTCCACCTTCTAATACGAAAATAAATCCCAATGTGTAAATGTTATCATATTTCATAATGGCAAAGAGTTGGCAATATCATCTAAGAAAAGCATGTACTAAGCAAAGTGCAAAATCTGAAAATGTAGTACAATTTAAGATTTCTAGTAAATAAGAGGAAAAATAGTTGAGATCTAAACTCTTTCTAAACAATCCTCTACCTTATGTACCATTTATATTATACTCTTAAATAATTTCAAAAATAGAAATTAGATAAGCAATTTTCTAAATTTCTTTTTATTTTTAAGAAATTACACATTAATATTTATTTTTTAGATACTTTGGAATAAATGCCTAGTAATGTGAAGTTTACGAGAAAAAACATTTCAAATAAGAGAAAATTGGAGGAATATAGAACCATTGCACTTACTTAGGAGTGCAATGCAATTTTACATAAGAAGCTACAACCAAAATTGATAAATTATGGCAGTTTCGTCGTCTTTACATTATAAGGAATGCTTATTTTAACTGAACATTATATGATATTGGGTCAAGCATAAATTTAATATCTTTATCTATTTTTAGTCAACTAAGCTTTGGGAAAGCAGAATCTACAAATGTATTATTGTCTTTAGTGGATAGGTTTAACAAATATTCAAAAGGAATTATTAAAGATATGCTAGTATAGGTTAACAAGTTCATTTTCCCAACAAATTTCCTGACTCTTGACATGGAAGAAGATCAAGAAATTTCACTCATTCTTGATTAACTATTCTTTTCTATTGGGAGAAGCCTTATTGATGTGTAGAAAATACTATATTTTTCAGGGTTCAAGATGAACGAATCTCGTTCAATGTCTTTAAGGCAACAAAGCACCCAAGTAAGGTAACCAATTATTTTTGAGTTAAGATATGGTAAATCATTGCACTGAAGATGTAATTCAAGCAAATCACAAGTCTAAATTATTGATGGCAAGTTTAAAGAATGATGTGACATTATAAAGCAATGCATGAAAGTTCAAGTTAAACAGGCAATGACTCAATGGTTACATTATTTGAAGAGATGTCCAAAAGTCTAACATTATTGTTGGAAACCAAAAATGATAAACTTTATTGAATAGTTAAACTAAAGATTATAAAACAAGTGCTTCTTGAGAGATAACCCAAACATTTAAAACATTTGTTGTTGATTTATGTTTATTTTAATTTTTTATTTATTAGTATCTTTTATTTTTTTATTTTTTCTAAAAGTCTTTATTGATGAGATATATTTTTTCAAGAATTCGTGCAAATGTGAGAATTATTGCAAAGTTCACAAGTTGCATCAAGGCTAAAAAATTTAAAAAATGCACAAAAACTAAGAAGCATAGTGTCGTGACTTTAATTCCCAGCGTTGTGACCTAAAAAGTTGCAATTCAAGCAAATTTTCCAGAATGCTTGCATAATGGCCCTAGTAAAAAAAAACCTTAAAAAATCCCTTAGCCATCGTTATTAATGATAGCAATGTTAAAGATGAGTTTTCTTATGCCATAATTTAGGAAGAATCCTTTATTTTTTTTTTATTTCTATATTTTTATTTTACAATAAAGACATTTATTTTAAGTTTGGAAACATAGTCTTTTGTTTGTGTGCTTTATTATTTTCTAATTTTTTTAATTTGGTTATATGGCTTGAGTGTTGTTTTGTTTTAACATATAAGGTCAATGATAAAAAGATGACGTAAACTACTTACAATTTTTTGAAAAATAAAAAATGTCATATGCATACATGCATTTTTTACTCTTGTGCTAACTTCACACTTGCCTATAATTTTTTTAACATTTTGAATACATAGTCTTAGTATCTTAATTATTTTTGCTTACTTAAAGAGTACACATGAATTTAGCATATTGTACAATCTCATATAATCCTAAAACTTACTTAAGGGTCATTTGAGACGAAATCCTAAAATACATTATATGTTTGAGAAAATTTAGGCCATTTTTCAAATAATTAAGCCTTTTAAGGCCACTATGTATTGTTATTTATCACTAGTTTGTTTATCTTATTCTGCTTTATTTATCTATTTTTTGTCACTCACACATTTAACCCAATCTTTGAATAAATTTTTAAATTTTTATTCCTCACCCATAAGTACATAACTATTTTAGAAAATTATTTTGGGCTAATATGGATTTTAAGGAGAAAATGATGGAGCTATTTGGAAAAAAAAAAACCTACACTCTTTTGTTATACTAAAATAAAATAAGTTTAGGAGTATAGAAAAATATAAGTTTAAAAGAAAATAAAATCGATGAAAGGAGAAAACAAATGCGAAGGGTAGTTTATTTGAAGTTGGAGTGGATGCACAATAAAATCTTTGGAATAGTTTACGTGCATAGGGTGATTTGAGCTACATTGATATTTATTTCTCTCCATTGCCATAGTCATATGTTACAAGCTCAATAAGGTCTTAAAAATCCTTAGTATTGTATTTTACCCATATTAGTGAAAAGTGATATGAAAAGCAAGCCTATGAATTTCTAAATTTTAAAATCAATGTGCATACACTTATTTGTAAGTACATATTTAAGTTGCAAAAATTTGAGTAAAAATAAGGCTTTATACACACACACACACACTTAAAGAATTTAAGGTGGGGAGAAAATTTTAGTACTTTAAGTTAAATTTCTATATCATGATGTTTTAAGTTTTCTTAAGCTATGATTTAAATAAAAATTTTTGAGACCCATTTAGCAAGCTAAACCTAATCATCACTCATTTGAGAGTATTTATATTATTAATTGATTCTTTCTTTTGCTCAAGAACTAGCAAATATTAAGTTAGAGGGTATTTAATGTATGCTATTTTTATATAATTTTATTATACTCTTACTCTTGATATTTTACTAAATTATCTTTTATTTATTTAATTTTGATATATTTTTATTTATTTTATTTATTTTTATATAGGAGAGAATAAATTCATTAAACAATAAGATTTGAAGTAAAAAAAGCAATATTTGAAGTGCATAAAAAAGATATTCAACAAAACCACTAACATTGCAGCTCCAAGTCTCAAAAGTTGTGACGCTAGTATAGTATGTTTACTAAAGTAACATTGTTACAATAATTTTGCAATATTAAAACAAAAGTAGCTTTAAGGTTACAATGCTAGAAGCCTAGACCACAATGCCATATCATAAATTTTTAAAACAAAAAATAAGGACAAAAAGAAAATTGTGCTTTTTAATGAGGTATAAAGAGATAAAGGCATTAAATTTATGGTTTTAGGGTTTAGAGGGGCGAGACACAAAAGGGAGAAAAAAAAGGAGAAAAAAAAGAACTTAAGGAGTTTGAAGAAGAGAAAAATCTGATCATCTTAACTTGTAATTTAGATTTAATTTCTTTCTTTATTTATTTTTCATTGTTAAAAATATTCAATAGAATAATAAAAATGATATTTTTTTTATTATGAACTAAAAATTTATTTTTTAAAGTTATGATATAAAGATCTATAACATCATGACTTTCATTTATTTAATATAATTAAAATTTATTTTCTTTGGTTAAGCATTCTACATTATTCCTAATGCTTCTTGATACCTAACTATTATTTATATAATTTGGAATTCATAATAAAATTTTTAAAAAAATTATGATTGAGTTCTTATATTGAATGTCATAAAATCTATGTGAAATAGGATTATACTAGCATAACTTTGTGTAATCGTTATATAAAATTATAATATTTAATGTATTTTTATTTATCTTAATTCATATAGAAATATAATGGGTTGATATTATAAAATAGTTTTGTTATATTCTTAAAAAAGGTTAACAAATAATTGTTATGTTTTTAATTATTAACTATGGATCTAAATTTTGGCTATTAAGAATAGATAGAGTTTTAATGAATAATTTTAGCCAAATCAAAAGCCTTGAAACACTCCCTTTTTGGTTATTTTTGTCTTTATATTTTCTTCGCCTTAATTTACTTGTTAGTTTATTTTAGCATAACTATCTCTTTATTTAACTCATGTAACGATACTCACTCGTCATTATATTACTTGTTTACAATAACGTATCACTTGTATTTGCATAAATATTTTTAACATAAAGTAATAATCATGTATTATTTAATCTTTTGATCATGAACGCGTGCTTTAGCCGATTACTCCTAATAAAAAAATTAAAAAAAAGTTATTCTCTACCGAAACTAGTCCTTGGATTATTACTAAACCTGACCGACAAAAGCTTATGTCATCCATAAGCTTAATCGAGAAGATCTAGTGTTTAATGATTAATAAATTTAGTCCAGATTATGACTTGTTTGATTAGAAGACTTAAATTCAAAAGAAGTATTTATCAAGATTTAGAAGATGGATAATGATCTTTACTAAACCTAATAACTTTTGGGCCACCAAATAAACATCAAGTATCATTAATGTTCTATAGATATCATTGACCAACAAGTGTGACTTATAAGAACTTGATTATCTTCTAATTAATTAGGTGATCGAGATAAATAGGGCTTGCGTGTAGTCAATATGAATTTCTTATGAGACAAGTCAATATTAATCAATTCACATAATTAATTAAATATTTTCATCTCCTATATCATATATTAAGACAAAGTATGACCTTAGATACTATGAATTTCCATTGTCCATATTATATAAGTTGCTGAATTATAATTACAGACAAAGACTTAATACTTATTTGATTCAAGAAATGAAAATGCGTGGTCCCTTTCCTTGGTATGTCAAGGAAAAGAGAAGAACAGATAAGACAAGTGCAAAAGGAGGCAGACCCTACGACTAATTAAAGATTCTCAACATCTTCATTGCCCGTCAAGGTGTGGCCCCATAGGAAAAGAATAGTGGTCGGGCACAGTGGAATGTTAAATCATTTGATGCTTCTGGCTTTGAATTTAAATTGGTCATGCCTTGTTAACAATTCCTTTCAGTTGACCCTTCACCTTTCGAGTGTTTCTTTGAAATATATATCATCTCTCTCTTTTGATGGGCATGTACCATCCACATCCAAGGCTACTGGCTCATGGATGACACAATTGTTACTTCTTGAAAGAAGAGTTCGAGGAGAATTAAAAATTTTATTTTATCAAATTTGATGTTTTTAAGAATGAATTTTTAATATTTTTAAATATTAAATTATTATATACAATTTTATTTTTTAAGAATATTTTATATTCCTATAACATAATCTTGAAAAAAAATTTTGTCTGTTAAATTTTATGTGAGATATGATTTATGATATTTTTTAATTTATTATGTGTAATTAATATATAATTAATGTATATACGTGTATATATATTGAGAGAGGTAGAGAGTTGGAGTTCCTTTTAACTTAAATTTTTGTTGACTTGAATTTTAATGACACAAATTCTGATATTATATATTGTTGTCAACTTAACACTTCTATTTACTCTTAGAATCGTATTAGATCAACATACGAGAACTTTTATTTACAATTTTCAGTAAAATATTTAAGACAAGGAACCACACCCTAAAATATTGAAGTCAAGGAACCACAGTCATGTACATATATTAGGATCAACAGTCTAAATTTTATACACAGCCTATTTCAATTTTTTTTTAACAATTAGATTACTCTACTTTAAATGATTAGGATTCGATATTTTACTTACATGCATTAATTAGTTGTACATGTCATATAATTTCAAATAATGAATGTGGATGGAATCTTCTATAAATAGGTAAGAAATTGTGTAACAAAAAAATATGGAGGGCTGTGTGTGTGTGTGTTTGTGTGTGTATCTTAAATTATGTTATGTAATTCCAATTATTTTTGTTTTCTTTTTTCCTCCCAATAATAGTAATATCGTGCTTTTAGTTAAAAGTTAAGAATAAATTTCATGGTTTTCAATGGTTAAGTAATTAAAAAATTTTAATTAATGAACCTGTTTATACTCTAAAATATATTTTGAACCTTTATATTCTAATAAAAAAATTATTATAAAACACTCTATTCTAATTGAAATTGTTTTTAAAATGATCTTATTTTAAATTTTATTTACATACATAACCATCACTTTTAGTTCAATCTTACTAAATTGACCAATTTTACCGTTTTAGAATAATTTTAATATATTATTTATTAACTATTTTTTTAAATACACATAATAAAAACAAGTGAAGAGATTAAATTTATATGCAATAACATTTACATAAAATTGGAAATAAAAAACACAAAAAAAATTTTAAAAATAACTTTAAATAAAATTTACGTAAAATTAAAAATAAAAATACAAAAAAATATTAAAAATAAATTTCAAGCGCAGCTTTGTGATTGATTTCCAGCATAGCCCCGTACTCTATTTCAATCATAGCTACACGCAATTTACTATGAAAAGGTGTTATGCTCAATTTACAATTTAAAAATTATTTAATTAAATTTTAAAAAAATTGAGCACAGCATTGCACTCCATATACAATTAAAAAAAAAGTTACACTTAAAATGTTGTTTTAAGTGTAAATCATTATGTGAGGGATAAAATTATTCAAAATAATTATTTTAAGAAAATTGAAATAAAAGAAGATCATTTGCATAAATAGGATTTAAAATAAGATCATTTTTGTAATTTTTACAATCTAATTTATTATTAAAGATAATTTAACCTAAATAAATAAAATAAATTATCACTCTTAATGCTCTTTTAAGACACAGTTATGGGTACAAATAATAAGCTTTTGGTTATAAAATAGAAAAATAAAAACTTTTAATGAAAAAAATTGCGAGTAAAAAAATGAGAAAAATAACTTCACATACGAATGCAAATAAAAAAAATATTTTGCGTATATTTGGGATAAAAATAAACTCATTCAATATATTAGAAAAAAATAAATCTTTTATAAGTTAAGATTTTCTTTTCATTGTATACTAATGATTTATTTTTTTTTTTTCTAAAGTTAACTTATAATTTCTTCCAAATATATCAACAATTTTTTTTTTCTAATAGCAATAATTTTTTTCTGGGATTACAAGTTATTCTTTTATTTTTTTATAACTTATTATTTTTTGGACTGTTGAACCACAACTTCTTCCTGTTGTCTTTTGCCAATGAATACAACAGTAGTAATTTGTAGCTTTTTTTTCTTTATTTTTTTGTGGTTTAATTAAGAATTTGATTAATTTATAAATATATAATTCATATTAGAGAAAGGCAAATTTTTTTATCTGTACTACGCACATCTCTTTAAATTTATTGTGCGATTAAAAAAATAATTAATTTTAATAAATGCAGTATATTGTATTAGAAAAATAATATTTTATCTAACAATTTTTCATTGCTCTTAGTGGAGGTGTGGGTTTCCTTTATTCGGAAAAAAAAAAGCTGCATTAAATTAAGCATATTTACAGTAGAGTGCAGCATAAAAAATTTTTACCAAATGCAGGATTACAATCACTTAACGCAATCCATTTGTTTCATACTTACTGCTGCAGACCACCAAAGATAAAATTTATTGAATAATTTTATCAAAGATAAAATTTTAATTTATTATTTTTGTTAAATAATTAAATAAATTATAATTTTATTATTTATTTAACAATTTTTTTGACACGTTATAATAAATTTTTATAATACTTATGATATTATATATTTAAATATTAATTAATTTTATTCTAAATAAAATTAAATATCTTTTAAAATATAATAAATATAATAAATTTATTTTAAAAATATATAAAATAAATTTATTATATTATAAATAAATTAATATATTATAATTATTTAAATTTTTAATTATATCATAAACGAATCGTTGCGATAAAAATTTTAAACTTAAACTTAATGCGATTATTAATTATATTCTTTTATGTTATCTATTTAATAATTATTTAATTTTATATTAATTTAAATCTACAAATTTATATTAAATTCATATTAATTACACAAGTCCAAATAAAGAATTATCATCCCTGCATAGACACACAGACTTCTCCCTTCCTGGCACAATTCTTCTCTTTCCACTTCTTTGACCTTTTAACAAGTGGGCTGGCTCTTTGGAAATATCGTGGGCTTGGTCCAACGGCATATTGGGCCGTTTCAAAAATCATGGGATCAAATTAAATAAAATAGGGTAGAAATATTTTCTCTAACTTTTTTTTTTTATTATTTTATGATAACTCTAACTTGTTAGTATAATTTATTAAAATCTTAAAAATTAAAATACTTATAAATTAATTTCAAGCAATAAAAAAATAACTTATCTTTTATTATGATTTATAATATTTTTCTTTCTTTTTGCATCATCAATAATCTTTTATTTAGCTAATAATTGATTTATTAAAAAAAAAAACCGGTAAAAATTTACTATAAATACTTTTTTTGAAATCTTTCCCATTGTATATATTATGTTGTTTCACCGAACAAAGTTTGTATATTATGAAAATATACTTTTAGTTAGAATTTTTTTTAAGGTACATAAAACAAAATCAAGATTAGCATATATATATTAATATAAATAACATTAATAATATTGATTATTTTACCTTTTAATCATTTTACCATAAGGTAAAATTATAATTTTAATATGAAAAGCTTTAACAGTTGAAAATGTTCTTGCGCAAAATATGGGTAAAAATAACACTAGCATAGAATGAGCCATTATACTCACAACAAAGTTAGTATAAAGAATATTCTTATTAAAATAACAATTACATATCTCAATTTATAGTTTGTAGGAAGTATATTTGTTTTGCTTTTTTTTAAAAAAAATTTGAAATATTAATTGATTTAAATATATAAATTTAAATAATTTAAAACAATGTATTTGTTTACTTATTTATAACATCTTAATATAAATATTTAAAAATTAGTGATTTGGCATTTTATATTTTTTTAAATGTTAAAAAGTTTTATACTTGTATTAACTTATTTAGATATTTACATTTAGTGTTAAGTCAAAAATTTTGGCTTAATTTTATTGAAATATAAAATTAAGCTTTTAGTATCGAATTTTAGACTCTCAAATCCTAATAATCCCACTCTAGTACTATGTACAGTTTGTTGTTGGTGTCACAAATGTGAAATAATTAAAAATTTTTTATTTAAAATAATAAATATTAAGTGAAAAGAAAAAAATTATGTTTTCCAAATTCACGTTTATTTATATATATATATATATATTTTTGTCTATTCATATTTTATACATTTTGAGATTTTGGATTAAAAAATAAAAAAATAAAAATAAACAAAAGTTAGCTGAGTGAGTCAACTGATAAGCTAAGGTAACATTTGTTATCTCGAAACTGCTGTTATCTCATTTCAGCCCTTCCGACAGCTCCCTCAACCGATCCAAATGAACGACTTCCGGCGACGACGGTTGTAGAAGCGCGATGACACCGGTAGAAAAATCGACAACGCTGCAGTGATTTTATCCCCACAAATTATTTTCCCGGTGAGGTATACTTTGAAGAGTTTCTAATTTTGGTTATTGTTCGACGTCAGATTAGTTTTGGATCGTGAAATTTTGATTTTCTGCTCAAATCGAAACCGGACTGACTCCTGCTCTCTTTCTGGATAATGATTTATGAACATATTTTTTTTGTTTTGGAAATAAATTCATCTATCTGAATTTATACACGGCTCCACGATGATATTTTTCCATTATAATCTTTACAGAATGAATAATGCAGCTAGGGCTTTGATGAATCTATTTCATTTAAGTTTGAATTATTTGTTTACAAGTTCAAATTTTTAGTTGGTATAAAAATGATAGAGATAAATAATTAGTAAATTGATTTGTAGAACCGTTTAGTATTCGTAAAGATTCGACGTAAACTACCTTGTATTACTTATTGCATGAAAGCATTTTATCTCTGAATTTTCGGGCCTCATGGCTTTGTAGTGCTGGCATTCTTCCACCATCCATACCCAGCTGGCCTACTTTCATCATAAAAATTTGTGCCTGTTTTCATTTCTTTTTGAATCACTACTATTTATTTGGCTAATCTTCAGTGGTCATTAACATAAGTTGATTGTTTTTGACCCATAATTTTAAAATTTTCTATTATTACTGTTCCATATCTTGATGATAAATTTTTATTATTGGATATAATGCAGCTTAGAAGCTTTAGGTGGAGGCTAAGATTTTACCTGATTCATTGTCTCACCTTAAAGGAGGAGTTTTGACGGTTTTGGAGTTCTTTTGAGTAGTACACCATTTTTTTTTTTAATAGTTCAGTTCAGGTGTACAATAGTATGTGTATATCATGTGTATAATCCATCAAATAATTTGGCTTTTCCCTTCTTATGCAAGGATAATATAGTATTGATGCACTTCAGCCAATTTATCTTCAATTATACTGCTGGTTTGGTTGTACTCTTGAGTACAGCGAAGCTTTCTTTTCTGGGTTATGGACTTATCATGATATAAAAACCAAAGTGATGGCAGAAGTATAATGTGGACATTTGTCCCCTTCAGTTAGTTAATCTGAATTTTGTCTCTTTTGATTGGACTTGTGAGCTATAATTATATGAATGTGATTAACTGTTCACTCTATAATTGATTGATCCATCACTCATTTCAAACAAAATATTCCATCATTGATGCACCTGGTGTCACGCAAAAGATTAGAAACCTAGAATTGTTGCTGCTACCAACATTGTTTAAAGTTCTTGCAAATAGAGATTCAACATTTTTTATGCTACATATATTATATATATATATATATATATATATATATTTAAGGTTAGAAGTATTTAAACTGTCACAAATTCATTCAACTTTTAATTGATATAATTTCTGGAATCAGAGTTGTATAGTTTCAAGTTTTGCCTATTGCTGCTGTAAGCATACAGGTTCTAGTGTCCTATTTTAAGCCTTCTAAGAGCTTTTGCATTTTTTTTTCTCCCAAATTGGTTAATATATGCTTTACTTAACATTATATTTATGTATCTCTTAATTTAGAGAAGTTATTGCTTTTAAACTTTGACCTTGTCAACTTTTTTTTTTTAATTTCTTAAAATTTCCTTTGCTCTTGCATGAACGATAAAAAGGTCCTTTATGCCCCTGAATCTTATGAATTAATTTCCTTCTTTGTTGTTTGATTTCATTTGTGGCTTCTGCTTTAGGCTTTTGCTATTTGTTTGGGTGATGAGTGCAAAATGCCTTGTTTCTAGTTTGCTTTGTTCCCTTTTTCTTCCTGCACAGAGCATTTTTTTTGCTTCTGTGGGTTCCATTGCATTGTGAGCAGAGTGTAGACCATTAGGAAAATACAAATAAGTTGTCTACATTGAGAGCATTGGAAACTTTTGGCTGATAAAACTATCCTTTCCATACTTACAAGTTCAGGTTTCAGAAGAGCCTCTGTCTGTTTGTCTGTTTCTCTTTGTGGCTGCTATTTATCCATATGTCTTCTATGCTTGGTTATAAAGGAATTAATAGCAATGGTTCACAAGTGTATGGAATCAGTGAAGGAAGGCCACACTGATCTAGAAAATGTATTTGAAATGCTATCATTTGCCTATTAAAAGAGTGTACTAATCAAGCTTTTTAAGCGCACTTGTCGTAAGGGGAGATATGAAGAAAATTTTCATGTCCATGGTTGGTATCAAGAGTTTTATGGCTTTATATCTAGTAAAACTAACTTTCCTGAATCTCTTTAGGTACTTTGCCGGAGGGTTGTCATATAATGGGTGATTTTGCAGTCCATATTAGTGTTAATCTTGTTAATCGACTGGCTGAGGAGAGTGAGAAGATGAAGAAGAAGACAAAGAAAATGAGACCTAAGATATCACTAGAGCCTCAACAGTCGCAAACTAAGGTAAATCAGAAGCAAACATTGGATGATTCTGAAACACAGAAGGGAACTTCAGCTCCAAGATGGTCGCTTCCACAGCCATTGTTCATGCCAGTAACCCCTTCTGCACATTCGGCAGAGTTGGATGCAATACGATCTGTCCTTCAAGATAGTGAGAGGGTTTTGGAAAAATTACAAAAACAGGAAGAAAACATGGTGCAGGAAGTAACAGAAAGAGCTAAAAATCTCCATGATCAGGAGTTTAAGCTTCCTTACCAGAAGCCTTTGCCCTGCTTGGCTGAGAAAGATGCTTGTGAGTCATGCTATAAGGAGTATGCAAAGGACCTCCTTAAATGCCTTCCTGTGCTTAGAAATTATGCCGATTGCTCTCGCCGAGCTAGGCAGCAAGTGAGTTAGGCAGACAAGTAGACTTGAGGAAAATATTTCAAGTCATATAAGTGAGTGCAAGCTAATTCCTAGTTTGAGCAACACCAGAGTTTTTGCGTTACAATTAAACCAAACACTAAATTGTTATCACCAATGTTGGATTGCATGCTGTGTTCAGATGGTGTCGTTTTAAATCATTACCTTATCCAGCTGTCTGAGCTGAACTCTTTTTTGTTTTTTGGGGTATTTATTGCCGGTCTGACACTGTTTACACCACTCACACTTTCATTTGAACTTTGTATTCGTATTTTAATTAATGCCAAAAATGACTTTGTTACATGTCAAAATTCTGTTACATTCAAAGTCTAAACTCGGTTACTATGCGATAATATTAACTTGCTTGCTGTTGTATATTTTGTGAGAGAATTGATGCCTGTTTTAGTTATATTGAGAATATAGTCTCACGATGGTGGTTTAAAGGTTTACTGAGGTACAGCACAGCACTTGCTTTTGTCCTGTGAGTTCTGTTCTAAGTGCTGTGTGGGCTGGGCATGAAATTGTATAATATTTGAGCACGGTAATCATCATCTCAGCTAAACGTTATCTCTATCTATATGAGTATTGCTATTTTTCTTCTTACCCGGGAAGACTCAAAATGTTTGTTTATTTATTTATTTATTTTTTCAAAGGTTAAGGCAGATGATTGAGTGCCGATGTATAAATGCGTCAACAGCCTTAATTGTTGTACTTGACCACAATACATTTTATATATTATTATACTTTTTTAATTTTTATTTTAAATATCTCAAATTTTACTCATTTCTATTTTAGTGTTTTTATTTTTTTAATATTTTAACCACTATCTTTTGTTTCACTCTGGTTCTTCTATTTAAGATTAGATGGTTGTTTGTCTTTTTCAATCAAGCTTCTTTTAAGTGTATTTAGTTCAAATAATATACAACTTTTTTTTAATTACGAAAAAAATATAAGTCTTAAATCCCACCAAGTCTAGAATATTTTGTTAAATCATTGGAAATTTCTTGTATATTTTACTAGTCGTTGGGTTTCACAAATATTATCAAAATTCTTTCATATAAATAAATAAATAAATAATTATTTACCTATCTGTTACAAATTTATTTATTTGAAATCGGTAGGCGATTGCCACGTTTACTCCTCGTTAATTTTAAGTCTTTTGGCGAGGAACGCCAATCTATCGCCGTGGTTTTTCATTTCCTCGGTTCCTTTCCATTCCTTCAAATCGCCGATCCGATTTTTCCCGTTTCCGACCGCTCAGTATTCTCGGATTTGACTTCTTCAACCCTTCCCTGCAATCAGCACTTCTCTCTCAAAGCAGGTAAACGTTTTTCTTTTTTAAAATTCAATTGAGCTCACTTACTGTTTAGCATCCATCTTTGATTTGTTTCTTTCAAATTTGTCTTGAAGATGTTGATTTTTTAATTTAGGAAATGAATTATTATTTGTTAGAACATGCACAAAATTATAAAATCAAATGCTTATGCTGATATCAGTTGAAAATTCTAGAAAGAAAAAAAAAAAAGTGATAAATAACTGGTATTGTTATGACAAACCTACTGCAAACAACTATATTAGAACTTGAGAATTTGGCATGACAAGTAGCTGCTTAGGGAAGAGCGAAGATGCGTTGTCGTTATAGTGAAATAGCTCGCAGACAATGTGAGTTGACGCAAGGAACTGATGACTCGAAATTCTGTTGTATGTTGCAAAAAAGATGACTAATTTGAATTCATAAGCACTTTGTTGGTAGGTTATGATAAATGGGTGTAACAGACAGACAGAGTTTGTATTACAATTAAGATACCTTGTAGAGATGACTAATTTGAATGCATAAGCACTTTATTGGTAGATTATCATAAATGAGTGTAACAGACTGACAGAGTTTGTATTACAATTAAGATACTTTGTACAGTTAAAATGGTAAATTTTTGCGGTTGCTGTCATGTGCTTATTGCCGCCATTAGATCACATTTTCATCTTATTTCTGCCTTTCATTCTGAATTTAAGTTTTTAAGTTCCATTCTCTCAGTTACATTTGTGGTGCTCTAGCTCATGAGCAAGCATTTTAGTCTTCTCATGGCAAAATTTTTGTGTACATTCAATTAACAAGATAGATCTTCTTACTAAATTTGGTATTCCATCTAAAGATCATGGTTCGTGGAAGGGATGCCTGTTGGGAGCACTGTGTGCTTGTGGATGCAACAAGGCAGAAGGTGAGGTGTAATTATTGCCATCGTGAGTTCAGTGGGGGGGTTTACAGGATGAAGTTTCATTTAGCTCAAATCAAAAACAAAGATATAGTACCCTGTGCTGAAGTCCCTGATGATGTTCGGGATCATATTCAAAGTATATTAAGCACCCCAAAGAAACAAAAAAATCCTAAAAAACCGAAGGTGGAACGGGCAGCGGTCAATGGACAACAGAACAGTTCTTCTGCTACTGGTGGCATCCATCCAAACCATGGGTCTAGCGGGCAGCATGGTAGCACCTGTCCATCTTTATTATTTCCACACCCTTCGCCAAGTGTACAACCTGTAGTGGATGATGCTCAAAAGCAGAAGCAAGTTGATGCTGATAAAAAGGTTGCTGCTTTTTTCTTCCATAATTCTGTACCTTTTAGTGCTGCTAAATCAATGTATTATCAGGAAATGGTGAATGCCATAGCAAAGTGTGGGGTAGATTACAAAGCCCCAAGTTATGAAGAGTTGAGATCTACCCTTCTGGAAAAAGTGAAGGGTGACATACTTGGTTGTTATAAGAAATGTAGGGATGAATGGAAAGAAACAGGTTGCACGATCTTATGTGATACTTGGTCTGATGGTAAGGCCAAATCACTTGTGGTAGTCTCAGTTACATGCCTGAAAGGGACACTATTTTTGAAGTCAATTGATGTATCAGGTCATGAAGATGATGCTAGTTTCTTGTTTGAGTTGCTTGACTCGGTTGTCTTGGAGGTTGGTGTGGAAAATGTTATTCAAGTAATAACAGATAGTGCGGCCTGTTATATTTATGCCGGAAGACTTCTCATGACCAAGTACAGTTCATTGTTCTGGTCTCCTTGTGCTTCTTATTGCATTGATAAGATGTTGGAGGATATCAGTAAACAAGATTGGGTGGCCACGGTCTTGGAGGAGGCAAACACCATCACAAAGTACATATATAGTCATGCATGGATGCTAAATATGATGAGAAAGTTCACTGGTGGAAGAGAACTGATCAGGCCGAGAATTACTCGATTTGTGGCTAATTATCTGTCCTTGAGGTCCATTGTGATTCATGAAGAAAATTTAAAGAACATGTTTTCACACTCAGAGTGGTTATCCTCCATTTATAGTAGGCATCCTGATGCTCAAGCTATAAAGTCCTTGTTGAATCTGGACAGATTTTGGAAGTCTGCACATGAAGCTGTCTGCTTGTCTGAACCACTTGTTAAACTCTTGAGGATAGTTGATGGAGACATGCCTGCTATGGGCTATATATATGAGGGAATAGAGAGGGCAAAGCTCGCAATTCAGGCATATTTTAAGGGAGCTGAGGAGAAATATGTGCCCATCTGGGATATAATTGATCGGAGGTGGAGTGCACAGCTTCATTCGTCATTACATGCAGCGGCAGCATTTCTTAATCCTTCAATTTTCTACAATCCAAACTTCAAGATTGATTTGAGGATGAGAAATGGATTTCAAGAAGCCATGATAAAGTTGGCAAAAGCAGATAAAGATAAAAGAGAAATCACCAAGGAGCATCCCATGTACATCAGTGCTCAAGGTGCTCTTGGGACTGATTTTGCTGTCATGGGAAGGACCTTGAATGCCCCAGGTACGTGTAAGTTGAAGTTATTTTTAAATAACTCATCACATTGTTTGTAGTACATCTTGGTGCAAATGGGGATGCTACCATTTTAGATGCACGCTAGGTATTATATAGCTTTGCATTCCACCTTCTAAATATTTTACCTTTATGTTACACACTAAAAGCTATTGGACTGATAATCCATGATGCTGGATGATAATGATCTTATTGGTTGGGAATGATGCATCAATACCATTGTATCAACAAGGACAAGATCTATCTTTTTATGTTGAACAGTTTACTTGAATAGATCTTGAGCATGTCCTTGAATAGACCTTGTTCTGTGGGTGAGGCTATTTGATGATTTCTTGCTTGCTTTCATTTGTCTCGAGAGAATATGTTTGCTGCTGTAAAATACGGGCTTGTAGAGACACTGCAATTATATGTAAGTTGCTGTCATGCATCTGTAGGTGATTGGTGGGCGAGTTATGGTTATGAAATTCCAACACTGCAAAGAGCTGCAATGCGGATACTGAGCCAGCCTTGCAGTTCCCATTGGTGCAGATGGAATTGGAGCACCTTTGAGAGTATACATAGCAAGAAACGTAACAAAGTGGAACTGGAAAGATTCAATGATTTAGTTTTTGTGCACTGCAATCTTTGGCTACAAGCCATTTGTCGTAGTAGAGATGGAAAATGTAAACCCATTATCTATGATGATATAGATGTTAGTTTAGAATGGCCTACTGAGTTGGAACCGTCAGCTCCTTTACTGGATGATTCATGGTTGGACAATTTGCCCCTTGAATGTATAAGCAGTCCTTGAAACTGTAAACAAAGTGAAAACAGGAAAGATGTATGTTTATCCAAACCTTTGTTGTATTTAATTGGATTTAATGTAGTTAGAGATAACATGAGATTGGCATTTGAGTGGTATACAATGCCCTTTCAAATTCCCCTTGCATTTGCATTGATTTGCATTGGTTTTTATTCGCAGACTCTGATAGAAAAGAACGAGTCATTTTCAAATTTATTGTTTATTTTTGTGGTGTTGACAGATGGTCTTAAAATTATAACCTCTACAAAATACTGAAATATAAGTATCACTTGAAAGATTAATATTTAACTTGTTTTAATAAAATGGCTATCTTGTTTGAATAACTGTGACAAGAATTAAGTTACAACAAATCTTTCTCTGAATAATTGATTAGGCTATGCAGCGAAGAAAAACTCTACTGGTCTAGTCATATTATATGAACCTATTTTATATAGAGATTTTATACTACATTGATATTTTATCCGCATATCCGACAAAAAAGATTATACACAATAGCAGGGGTGGGCATTCTTCGGTTGATAGTTTTACCTTGAATCAGAAATTAAATCGAAAAAGTTCTGGATTTTAAAAATTAAAATCAAACTAAAATAAATAATAAAAATATTATATTGATGAGATTGAACCACTCAATTTGGTTTGATTTGTTAATTTATGTTTAACTCAATTCAATCGAGTTAATATAATTTTTCTCTTTTTTTTTACAATTTTAAACAATTTTTTTATTATTTATCTTGTTATTCGAGAAAGATTAGAATTGTTGTGAATATTAAAGAGTTGTTCTATTAATAATATATCATAACAATAAACATAAATAAATAATATTCCATTGTCTAAAAATTTTAAATAGATGAAAATAGAATTGTAAAAGAGCCAAAAAGTAATAAAGATGAAAAAAAATTGTAGAATAAATAATTTAGAGCTTAATTTGTTATATTTTGTTGTTATCTTATATACATTAAATTTAGGTAAGAATATTTATTTCGTTAGATTATAACTTTTAATATAAATTCATCACATGAAAAAAAATAAAATTTGTAATAGATTTGATACAAGTATGAATACCGATAAATATTTGCTTGAATATTTATTATAAATACTCATGAATATTTAATTTTTTAAATATATATTATTTTTTAATAAAAGTACCAAAAGGACACTTAATATCTCCATTGCATATATGTGCTAGTTAAAAAAAAAAATCTTTGAACTAAATTTTTTTTTATGATAATATTTTAATAAATAAAAGAGAAATTGGTTACAAATTAAAATATTACCTTTGAGAATTAAGAACTTGACATTTAATATCTCTTACACGGGGGCGCGCGCGCGCACGCACGTATATAATACATACACATATATATAAAATTATATATTTATTTTTGAAAAAACAAAAAAATATTTTTATTTTTGTAAACAAAGTTTTTGTTTCACTTGAACTTATTTTATTCTCTATAGAAAAAGAAAAAAGAAAAAATATTTTTATTTTCAAATATTACATGTCTTACACTGTATTTGATATTGCTTTTTAAATATTGTTTTGAATTTCTTTTTAAAATAATGAAATAATATTATTTTTAAAATTTGAATGTATATAAAATATGTATATGTATAAGTGTATGTAGTAATTATATTTTATTTTTTTAATTACTATAATTTTTAAATGATTGAATTTCTAATTAAAAAACTTTACACATAAATTATGCACTAAATTAAATAATTTTAAAGATAAAAATAATACAACTATAGTTGAAAAAATAAAACCTCACTAAAAACGTATAGTAAATATGTTAAATATTAATTTAAACGAGATTAATAATAAAATATTAAACATTATAAGTTTGGTGCGAATTTGGTATTAAATTTTCATAGCATATATGAGTTTGAAAGATATACATCCTAAACTCAATTTGTTGGCGTCCTAATTATAAAACATATGAACTTTGTGGTGGTATGATTTATCTAATTGTAAGATTTTTTTATTGACAGCTTTTGATAATTATTAATACCTCCCACTTTTTTAAATACGAATATACAAGATAGTTAAGAACTTAGACACATTTGAAAGACTGTATTATTTTAAATGGGCTAAATTATACTTGATTGTAATGAATTAAAATAGATAAAATTTAATACGATATCATATTTAGTAGTGGAATGAACTATAAAAATTATTTTATTATGTTATTTTAATTTATAAAAAATAATATTATATTATTTTTTATAAAATATTATATTTTACTTATTATATTGTATTGTATTATATCTTATTATATATATAAAATATTCTTTTATCTAAATCTCAACCTTAGAAGAGTTAAGGGTCACATTTTTGAAGCAAATGTCCATTAAAATTGAATACTTCTACAATTCAATGCAACCTAAAAAGGTTACCAAATATATTATTAAAATCATTTAAATGTAATCCACTTATTTTATACTTACTAGTATGGCCACGAATGATCATACTATTCATAAAATTTATACATCAAAATGAAATAAAATTAAACTTTATAGTAAACAAAAAATTTGATAATAACATGTAACAACTAATAAGAATCAATATAATAGAGATAGCAAAAGAGTTAGGCTGGATCAGGCTTGGCTTGCCTGACTCATGAACATTGAAGGCGTAATCTATTGTGAGTGTGGGCTGTATCAAGTAATAAGAGTTTGATATGAGCTCAAACTAGGCTCGACTTAGGCCCGTTACTAGCCGAGTTTAACTTACCAACTTATTTATTATATTTAAAATATATATTTATTATAAATTTATATTTTATAAATAAATACTAAACAATTTATATAAATAATTTTGCTCATTTTATTTATTTATACATCAAATAATTTTGATTTTTTTAGTTTAAATGAATTCATACTTATAATATCAATTAAATTATTATTTTTAATTATTTTTTAAAATTTTAACTATAAATTTGTACTTCATCTTCTATTGTAGGGGGACTAGAAAACATTTAGAAAGTTTATCCTTGTAATCTTTTTAAAGTTTGAAATAAAATTTTTGTTTTCAAAATCTTTTGATGTTTTCGAAAAGCATTTATGAATTTGAAAATGAACTTGCAATTCTAACATGCATGTTTGATTTTCATTTTTAAATCATGTCTTACATTTTGTATTTCCATATCTAGCAACATATATTCAAGGCCAAATAATTTAAATTTTTGAAATTTCAGAGTTTATTCAAAGGGAATTTATTTGACTGTCTAGGGCTTCTATTATTTGTTTAAGATCACTTTGAACTAGATTTTTGAGAATTTGTGGATTTTAGAATTTTCAAATTTCTGATATGATAGTTATATTCCATTAAAGCAATTTTGCGTATAAGTTAATATAAATGCATCTTTCTTCTCTATTTAAATGCTAATCATTATAGTTTCTTCTCTATCATCTTTCAATAAACATCGAGGATTGAACTGTGAGGTAATTCATTTAAAATATATCCTATACAACAACATATATCTTTGTCTATATCAATTAAACTTGACTTCTGGGTCATGAATATTAATAACTAAAGTATCTAAAATTATTGGGTTATATAAACTAACCTAAAAAATTTAGAGTACAAGTAAAGTATATAGATCCATTACATAAATTTGATTGTACTATACCTAATATAAAGTTTACAAATTCGAGTAAAGTTTTATCTCTAAGTATCAATAAGATTGGTGAGTCTAAATTTGTTCTAGCTAGAGGTTTAACTACTATTTGGATAAGTGCATAATGAATATAATTAAAATCTTGCTAGTTGTATCTATTGATTGCAGTAGAATTGAATAATCTAATATCCTCAAATTCATTTTCTAAAGATAATGTTTTTTTATGTTCTTTAATAGAATTTTTAGTTTTGTAATCCATAAATCCTATTTCATATATGCTACTATATGAAATACTATATGAAATACTGGGTAAGGAATCCTTACTAATTTTTTGTTAAAAATTAGTAATCTTTGACATAAACTCCTAAAATCCTATAATTCTAAAGTTATCTTTAGATTGAGAACCAAAAAATTTCTTGAATAAAGAAATCATATTCAAAAATATTATAAAACAATTAATCTAAATCAAGTATTCAAACTATTATTAACCAAATACTTTAAAATACAAAACCCTAAAATTAGAGTAGATACTAGATCACTTAGGCTTACTAACAATCTTATTATCTCCCTCGAGTTTTGAAATGATAAAGCATCTTTGAATACTTTTCCTACTAAAAGTTATATGGTCTTCTTGCAATAATTGCTTTTGAATGATTGCACAAGTTTGTTAAAAAGCAAAGGGGCCTTGAGAAAGTAGTTCTCCAAAGGGATCATCTAGTATTTGATTAAAGTTGATTGAAGATTCTTCCCTTTCTACTTTCATTTTCTTAATTAATTTATCAAAAATTCTTGCATGCATTTTTTTTTATTTTTCTTCTTATTTTTTGAGAAAATTGTATTTTTGCTAGTTAGAACAAGTGGCGAAAAGGCACAAATTGGCAAAGCCTCTATAAAGGGTAGCCTAGAGACGTCTTGAATAGTTTTCTTGATTTTAAAACCATCTATTTGCTATTATTTCATAGTTGTGAGTGCAACTCGATTTATGTCGAATTTGTCCTACGACTTGATTTTGATTTCTTTGACTAATAAAAGATTACAAGTTGAATAAAATTTTTTAAATGTATAATTCCATGATAAAATTCATGGAGTTTGAAAGTTTATATGAAATCAACTGTATTGGGGAATACGATGAAATGAATTATTTTCTTTGTACCAAGGTAATGAATATAGGATAATTTTTTTTACGTAAATTAATTCATTTGTTTCAAAGAAGAACCACCATTATTTAAATCATGATGGAATAGTTTTTAGATAAGTATCAATGAATTGGATAAATCATATATGGTCAAAAGAAAAACATATTGAATCTTTTTGGAATAAATGAGATAGAAAATATTCTAATTATGTGTAAGGATATGAATTCATTTGAAGGGGTCCGTTTTTCACTATACATACATTTTCACAAATAAGCTGCCCAAGATTAATTATTGTGGACATTTTCTCACAATAATTATAATGGAGAAAATACCAATTCAAATTAAATGGATTCAAAACGATCTTACTGTCTAGATCAAGATCATAAATTTTTTTCATTTTCATTCATTACATAATATTTAAGTACTTGAAAAGGCTGTTTTAAATTATCAAGTTTAAAATATTTAGTTATTGAGATATGATTATGAGTTATTAAATAATAAAATGAATAAAAATTTGTAATTTGAAGGACTGTTCCTAAAAATCCCAACGAATTATTAATTTGAATTAGAGAATCTTTTTGAATTTGAATTGCTTGTTTTATTACATTGTGATATTTTACATTGCTGAATGAACCCATTTAAAAACAATATAAGTTATTTTTTTTTAATTTTACAGGTGAAATAAACTATTTCAATGGATTTTGAGGATTTTTGTGATGGACAATTTCTAAAGAATCAATATCTAGTAGTGCTAATATTGAATAAATCATCTTAAAATTTTATGTTGCATAAAACAATTGATAAAATTTTCTTTTTGATGATTAAATAATTTCTTTGAAAGCTAAGCCATATTCCTAAATGATATTTAATTATGGATTCATGCTTAATTCCTTCTATTCTTTGTTTGAGAATTTCTCCATAACTTATACCCAAAGTATCAGTTTCTACGATGAGAAAGTCATTAGGATTAAAAATGGTTAAACATGAGATAACCTTGACTTTTGTTTATTAATCTAACTATATTAGTGTATTGATTTTTCCATGGGTTTGGATTCTTTTGTAATATCTCAATAAAGGTTCACATATTTTTAAAATATTTGGGAAGAAATCTGTAATATAATTAAGAGAACCTAAAAATCTTTGTAAATGAGTCTTATCCTTGATCTTATTTGAAAATTTAGAAGCAAAGTCTATTGCCCTATTAATTGCACAGTGACTTGGTATATTTCATAACCTAAAAACCTAATTTTTGTTTGAAATAATTTCATTTTGGTGGCCGACACAACTAAGATATTTTTTTTGACTATTTGAAAAAAAGTATTCAAATGCTAAAAATATTGTTCTAAGGATTTAAAAAATATCAATACATTATCAATGTATACAATTAAAAATTATGAATAAGGATCGAATATTTTATTTATAATGTTTTGAAATTCTGATGAAACATTTTTTAGTCTAAATGGCACTACATTTTAACCATAATGGCCAAATAGTACTATAAAGATAGTCTTATATCTATCTTTTATCACAATTTAAATCTGTAAAAATCCACTCTTTATATCAAATTTTGAAAATATTACTGAATTATAAAGTCTCTTAAGTAAATCATTTTTATTAGTTATTGGATATTTAATCTATTGAAAGATTTTGATTAATAGTTTATAATTGATTACTAACTTAGGGACTCTTTTTTCTAGTTCTGAATTTTTATTGATATAAAATACTGAACAACTTTAAGGTAACTTTGATTTCTTAATTAATTTTTTATTGAGTAAACCATGAATTTTTTTTTTTTTTGCAGTGTTTTAAAAGATCACGATTCATTTGAATGGGCCTTGTCTTAATAGGCAATTGTTATTCATTGAAATCTTTTTTATAAGGTAATTTGATTATATACTTTTTTCTTTACCAAAAAGCATTGGATATATCCAAGTGTATATTTTTTTTGGCAAAAGCTTTTTAAACATTCATGATTTTTGCTTGAATGATTAGATTAAATAGAAGATAAGAGAAATAATATTCAGGTTAAACAATCCAGTCAATTTTCTTCTAGTATTTTAAAACCTTTATTCAAACTTTATAACTTACTACAAATAGAACCAAAAACAATTACTTTTTCTAAAATTGATTTGTTAGATCAAATCAATAAAAAGCTGACTATATTACTTGGACCTTCTAACGTCGATAATATAAAAGAAAACCATATTACTCAACTAAGTAAGGAAGAAACTGCACAAATAAATAGAGTTTAGAGACAAAACAGACAAAAATTTAATTGGAAACATAATTCCACTAGAAATTAACAATCTAGGAATTAAGAGATTTGGAAAAAATATAATAGAGAGGATTAGAGTGGAGAACAAGGATAATAAAAATCATAATAAAAGAAAATAAATTTTCTTTGAATAGCCTCTGAAATTTCAAGAATTTGAATTAATGGGCTTAAAATAGATGTTGTTGGATATGGAAATACAAAATGCAAGACATGATTTGAAAATAAAAAATCAAACATGCATGTTGGAATTATAGATTCATTTTCAAATTCATGAATGACTTTGAAAAGCGTCAGAAGATTTTAAAAATAAGAATTTTATTTTAAATTTTGAGAGGATTACAAGGATAGATTTTTAAATATTTTCTAGCCCTCCTTTCAATGAAAGTGGAGTATTTTATCTCATTTATTCATCATTGTTTCATAGTTGTGAAGGCAACACGATTCATATCAAATTTATTCCAACACTTATTTTTTAATTCTTTAACTAATAAAATATTGTAATTTGGATAAAAATTTTTCTAATGTATAATTCTATAATGAAATTCATGGAACTTGAAAGTTTATATGAAAACAAATGTCATTAGGAATACAATGAAGTGAAGTATTGTCTTTGTACCAAGATAATGAATATATGGTAATTTTTTTAGGTAAATTAATTCATTTGGTCCAATCAAAAATTACCATTTTTCGAACCATGATGGAATAATTTTTGAACAAGTATCAATGAATTGGATAAACTATGAGTGGTCAAAATACTTAACAAAAATATATTAGACCATACTTTTTATAGTCAATATAATTGTATCTTTTTTTAATAAATGAGACATAAAATAGTTTGATTGTGTGCAAGGATATGAATTCATTTGAATAAAGGACTTTTTTAATTTTATAGGTAAATAAGCTATTTGATTAGAGTTTTAAGAATTTTCGTGATAAATAATTTTTATAAAATTATTATCTATGAGTACTAATTTATAGAACTAGTACTTATACAATGAATATTCAAACGATAGGTAAAATTGCTTATGAAAATAGGGTCATCCACCTAAAAAATCATTGCTTCATCTTTAACCCATTCTCTTTCTTATTACTTCTTAAAAGAAGGTTATCTACCTAGAAAATCATTTGCTTCATCTTCAACCTAACTCAAAAAATCATCCTACAAAATAAAACTATAACATAATTAATAATTCAATTATTGTATTATATTTTTATGATTATATATGTATTTGTATTTCAATTAATGGACAAATAAGCTTGTATTTCAAATTTAAGTCTTGAAAAAAAAATCAATTTAGTTTTCTCAATAATTCATATCCTTTTATGAATCATTTTTAATTCGTTTGTTGATTTTTAATTTCTTAATTTTATAGTTTGTTAATTTAAGATTAAATAATTTATTTTTTTATTATTTTATCTGTAAATAATAATGTAATATGGTCATAATTATAATTATAATGTTAAAATAAAGGGAATAACATGTTTTAATACTTAGTTTTATTTGAAAAATATTTTTGATATTTCGATCCGGTTTACTGGATAAGAAACACGGATCCGGTAAAATACTACTTACTAGCCTAGGTCCGATGTATTGTGTTGAGAACATCAGCATTTTTCAACCAACATGTTACACGATACAATTGTTATGCGTGCTTGGACCAAAAGTCCGATTTACAGAGTTATCTATTACGAGGGAAAGGGATTCATGAACTTCGAGACCATCGTAATTTAACAAGATCAAGTACCAATATATGAACCGCCATTGCAAAATGCACTTGGCTATTTGTTAAATTGACAGTAAAACTAATGTTGGTCGCTCACATAATATTTCAAAATTTTCTACACAAATAAATTTAGAATTCATACCCTTGGTAAAATCGGTATTTTGATTTGACTTAATATTAATTTTAATTAAATAATTTAATACATTTTTTTTAAAACGAAATGATTTCTTTTAACGTCATAAAAATTAGAAAGCTATGGTTTCCGTAACACTATAAATTCAGAAAACTTTTTCTATTTTCTTGGTTGTCGAGCAGATGTCCTCGCAATAATATCGTATGTGTCGTGTTGCAATAAAAACGCACAGCCACATGCTTGCAGCCACATCCACATATTAGTTTGTTCGTGTCAATTCCTTCCTAATTTGGGTAGGAATCCACATGTATGGCTACAGACTTTAACAGACTTATCAAAAGAGAATCCCCCTGGATGGACCACTACCAAACCAACAGACTAATCAAAACCAAAAAAATCTCACCAAAAGGTATGAAAGAATAACAAACAAACAAACAAACAAACAAATCAACGATAAGAACAGCAGAAGCACGACCCATTTGCATTGTTTTATTTCGTCGGCCAAACCAAGAAAAATATCCTCCCTCGTCGAATCCATCCACACCATTTATTGTGAACACCAATTTCTCATTAAATAAAAGTTTTTGACATGTTATGGAAAAATTCAATCCATATCAACTTTTTTTTTTTCACTTAATATTGCTCGGTAATATATTTTAGCCGGTCTAGTTTAGGGATAATAATTTTATTCACAAATTTATTAGTATCAATTTTAATGATATGGAATAGATATAAAAAAAAAAAATTCATAGAGTTTAATACATACATAAATATCAATAAATATCTACTAGAATATTTGTATAAATTTAATTTTTATATATTATTATTTATTTTTAAATATATATTTTTATTCAAATTTTGTTTTATTTAACCTTCAACTTAAATTATAATATTTTAGATTTTTTATTAAATTACAACTCTAACTTAATATATAGTCAATTCATGAAAGAGTAATTAATAAAAAAAAATAAAAAATTACTTTAATTTATACATTACTGTTGCATATACATGTGATTGTTCTAGAGTTGACTAAATAATATATACATATTTTTAAATATTTTCTTTTAAAATTGTTAATTTTTTTTGATTTATTACACATATTACATGTAATTTTTAAATTATTTCATAATGAGATAAACTAAAAGAAAAATGTAAGTTTGATCATCTAGAGCAATGTAATGTAACTAGGAGTATAGCTTAAAAATATATAATAAAATCTAGTTGGGGGTTATTTAATTTATCTAAAATAATACCAACTTTGAAAAATTACTAGAGTTTGAATTATAAAATTATATTTTGTTTAAATAACCAAAAAATAATTTCATAATCTAAATTTTAAAAGTTTGTGTTAAATTGATATTATTTTAAAATCTAACTCTAGATTTAGAGTAAAATTTATATGAAATTTTGAGTTTATATTTTAATATTAAACTAAGTCATTGGAGTAAGTGTTCTTCGTAATTTTCTTAATAGCACTTGATAAATATTTTTTAAATCACTTTTTAGATATTGTGTAATTTTTATGTGTAAATTTGTAAAATAATTATGTATTTTTTTATAAAATTATTGTGATCAATTAATTTTATGTTAATAAATTTAATATTTTATGTGAGTTATATATTTATTTTAATTATTATTAAAATTTTATTAGCTTAATAATATATATTATAAATTTAAATTTGATATTTTATAATAAAATAAGTATAATTAAAAAAAATAAAAAAATTTACTAAAAATTTATAAATATAGTCTTGAATTTAATAAATATTAAATATTTATAGTACGAATTTGAAATTAAATTTTTTTTATAAATATAAATATAAATTTAATAATATCTGTTCCAAATCCATACCCCCTGCCATCCTTAGCTGGCTATCCCAATCACGTTAAAAAATTCCGATTTGCGATAATTATTTAGAAGTGATGTGTCTATTTTTGTCCCCACCGTGAAGTTATTTCAGCACTTTGTTTCTTATCTGATTCGTGTCTCCTAGTTTCTCCCAATTGTTCTTTACTTTGTTTCTTATCTGATTCGTCTCTCCTAGTTTCTTATCTGATTAATCTCTCCCAATTGTTCTTTCATTCTCACTACACTATGCCAAGTTTTATTCCAATTCCTTCCTTCAATGCAAACGATGGAATTACGCCTACTCTTCTTGTCACTTTCTTCGCTGTCTTTGCAATCTTTTGGTACACATGGACGTTTACCAAATCCAACGAAACAACCCCACCAGGCCCCCGCGGCCTTCCAATTGTCGGGAGCCTTCCCTTTCTCGACCCGGACCTCCACACTTACTTCGCCAACCTATCCCGCACCTACGGCCCCGTTCTCAAGCTGCAGCTTGGAAGCAAGATCGGCATCGTGGTGACCTCCCCTTCCTCTGCCCGCGAAGTTCTTAAAAACCATGATACCACTTTTTCCAACCGCGACGTCCCCACCGTTGGCCGCGCCGCAACATACGGCGGCCATGATATCGTGTGGACTCCCTACGGACCCGAGTGGAGAATGCTGAGAAAGGTATGTGTGTTGAAAATGCTCAGTAATACTACATTAGACGCCGTTTACGAGCTCCGCCGTCGTGAGCTACGCCAAACTGTTGGTTATTTGTACAGCCGGGCCGGCTCGCCCGTAAATATTGGTGAACAAGTGTTTTTATCGATATTAAACGTGATCACTAGTATGTTATGGGGTGGAACAGTGCAAGGTTCTGACAGAGCTAATTTGGGTGCGGAGTTTAGACAAGCGGTGTCGGAGATGACGGAGATGTTGGGTATGCCCAATATATCGGATTTTTTTCCTGCTCTGGCCCGGTTTGATTTGCAAGGGCTAGTAAAGAGGATGAATGAGTTGGCGAAAAAGTTTGATAAGATCTTTGATGTTATGATTGATCAACGGATGAAGATGAACAAAGCAGGGGATAGTAGTGGGAAAGAGTGCAAAGACTTTTTGCAGTTTTTGTTGGAAGTCAAGGATGAAGTTGATTCCAAGACACCTTTGACCATGACTCATCTCAAAGCCTTGCTCATGGTAAGCCTGGTTAAGCTTTGATGAGTTGATCTATCATTATTTTAAGAGTTGAATTCGGCCTGTATGTGTTTAATTTAATATTCAGTCTCATTTAAATTAATTCATTTATATATCCATTCTTGGCGTATTTAACACACACTTAGATGTTTCCTAGTGATAATTATGACATAATCTAAGAAAATTTTCTCGTATTCTGATCAGTATTGTCTATTATATAAGTGAATATGAACAGATTTCAGAGGTATATGAATATACAAGCACACTTGTGTGCATCGTAATCTTTTAGGTAGTTATATTGGAAAATTTGGCATAATGGAGTGTTATATACATGTTGACAGGATATGGTGGTTGGTGGGTCAGATACAACCTCCAACTCAGTTGAGTTTGCCATGGCTGAAATTATGAACAAACCAGAGGTTATGAAAAGAGCCCAGCAAGAATTAGATGAAGTTGTTGGCAAAGAAAACATAGTAGAAGAGTCTCACATTCACAAACTGCCATATCTATATGCTGTAATGAAAGAATCATTGCGCTTGCACCCTGCCCTACCACTATTAGTCCCTCATTGCCCCAGCGAAACTTGCACAGTAGGAGGCTACACCATACCAAAGGGTGCTCGGGTCTTCGTTAACGTGTGGGCAATACACAGGAACCCTTCAGTTTGGGAGAACCCTTTGGAATTTAATCCAGACAGGTTCATGAATGGTCAATGGGATTATAGTGGAAGTGACTTCAACTATTTTCCATTTGGGTCTGGACGAAGAATATGTGCTGGTATAGCAATGGCTGAGAGAATGTTCATGCATTCACTTGCCACACTTCTGCATTCATTTGATTGGAGATTGGCCGAAAGTGAGAAAGTGGATCTTTCAGAGAAGTTTGGAATAGTTTTGAAGCTAAAGACTCCTCTTGTGGCAATCCCAAAACCAAGATTATCTCATCCAGCACTATATGAGTAACCAAGTAAGCCATATAATATGCATTTCTATTATGTGTAATGTTTGAGTAATTAACAAGGTCGATGAACCAATTGTCTTAAGCTTTGAAGTGAGGGCATTCGTTGAAGCCGAAAAGGTACATTGGAATGGTCGTTTGTTCTGATTATAACTGTTTTAAGGGGGGAGTTTACAAATGATCTGTGATTTGTACCGAATTGTGGGTTAAAGCCCATGTTGTGATTTTATATTCTCATTGGATTGGATCTGATATGCTAATGGTTACATACTTTCTTTTATTTTGATTAATCAAAAAATATTTTTGCGTAATTTATTAAATTATCTTTAACCAATAAAAACAACAAATACAAATGTTAATATTACTTATATAGACACTTCTAAATAAATTATTGATATAATTTCATAACTCCTATTTATCCACTTTTGAATCAGATTAAGACTTTCACCTTTTTTGGATAAAGTGGCAGGTTAAGAAAGGAAGGATATACCAAATAATAATAATAATAATAATAAACGGTGAAGGAAAGAAAAGAAATGATTTAAAGGAAATCAAAGAAATTTTATCGGCTGGAAATCAAGGCAACTAAAGATAGAAAGGAACCAATGCAAGGAAATGAAGTTAACAAAAATTAAATGTTGAATTTCCTTAATTGAGTGTCGATTAGAACTTCATTAATCGTGATTAATTGTATTCCATAAAAGAAGTCTCTCCCCACAACTAGTTGTACAATATATATATATATATATATATATATATATATATATAAAGACCATTTAAGGCCTGAGCTAAGTGTGTAAGAAATACAATTCAATTCTATAAGGTCATTAGTATGGGTTCCTCTTTTATTTGCAGGGGCAGCAGTGATACAATAATAACTAAGATATTTTGACTATTTTTGTGTACTTTTCACATAGTTTAAATTTCGGTTATCATATTCTTCATATGTTTTTTACTAAGTAATTATTAAAATTATTTTTAAAATTTTATCATATACCTCTCTTGAGGTATGTGGTAATTTTATTTTGTTATAATTTTTTAAAATTTATTTTTATTTTCTAATTTATTTATATTAGGCACTAAATTTTTAATAATATAAAATTTTAATTAATTTAAAGTAAATATAATTAATAAATTATCTAAATAATTAATAATTGTGGTATAAAATTCTCTAAACAATAAAAATTAGAATATTTTAATATGATTATTAGTTAACAAGATTTAAAGATTCGAATAATAAAATTATATTTTAATATAAATTATGAGTTTTTTATAGATTAGTATGTAATTTTAAACTAATTTGTTAAAGCATGTGTGTTTATATAACTAAGATTTTTTTTAATAAAATATTATTTGACCTATTTTTAAAAGATACACCTAGTAAGCTCTATCAACTAAATAATACCGAGTAAATTAGAGTTTTATTTAAAAAGTATAAATAAATCAAATATATATTTATCTTTTAATTAATTAACTTATGGTCAAAACAATATAAAAAAATAAATGTATTTTTTAATAAAATTTGTCATAAAGTGAAATAATCATAAATCTTAAAAAATATGTCTGATAAAATTTTTTTCGATAAATTAGATGTCAAATATGATTTTTCTTTTAAATTTTCTACTATAATTAGAAAATAAAATTTGTTTTCACTTAATAACTCTAATAGTATCTACTAATAAATACTTAGAAGTCTTTATACAATTTGAGAACAAATATCTTATTGTGAAAGGAGTAGGACCACCTACTAATTCTATTCATAAGAAAAAAGGGATAATAATTCTTTAATAAGCAGTTAAGTTTCGGACCAGGTCGAATCGGTCCATCATGGACGGACAATGAACAACATGTCTATATCCAACAATATGATTCTTAATAATCTTTCATTGATTTTGAATATGAAGTTTGAATTGATGAATCCATCACTTTCTCAATTGCGTCCTATTCCACTGTAGTCCTCATTCATAATTTCTAATTAAGTTATTACTAAGTTGATGTCCTCTCCACAACTTCTATGAATTTATATTTGGACTGTGTTGGAGCCCAGGCTTCCAAAGATCAACTTGAACCCAACAATACAACAACACATAACCCATAATATAATAAATTTGGGATTTCATAGCATTTAGTTTGTTGTTTATTACCTACTCACTGCCCATTCTATGTTTTCTGATTCACTACAAAAAGTGAAAAAAAAGCTTTTCTCATTGGAAAGAAGGACGACAAGATGCCCCATTTAAACACAATAACAACCAAAACCTGGACCCACTATAACTATTTTCCTCTTTATGCCAAACCCTCCAATAAAGATTCTTACGATTTAGTGCATCAGACTGTTAGTTGGCATTCGTTTATTGTTAGTTTTCTTGTTGTCTATGAAGCTGCTTTTGTGTTACTATTACAAATAGCAGTTCCTATGCACCTAATTAAACAACTAGTTCTATCTGGATTAAATGGTTGTTTGTCTTTTCCAATCAAGCTATTTTAAGTGTATTTAGTCCAAATAATATACAACTTTTTAATTATGGGAAAAATACAAAACTTAAAGTTTGGTTAAAAGACAATTAAATCCCACCAAGTTTAGAATATTTTGTTAACTCATTGAAAATCCCACCAAGTTTAGAATATTTTGTTAACTCATTGAAAATTTCTTGTATATCTACTATCGTATTCTTCGATGGGTTTCACAAAAATTATCAAAATTCTTTCATATAATTAAAAAATATATATTTACCTGTCTTCGTTAAATTCTACTGCTTTGTGCTATGTGAAACTAGCCATCCATCACCCGTGTTCCTTGGGTGAATTGTATTCAGTATTTGACATGAATGCTAGCAGCTCTTCAGAATGTGACACTTATCAAAATTGTTAATGACGGTTAGTATTAAGGCCATTTCAAGTAGCTTGTTCTCCCTCTTCAATACTATTTATCTTTTTCTCCCCTACTATCGCAAACAAAACCTCCTGGAATTCTTCTAGATAAAGAAAAAGAGAATACCGATCGAAGACCAACTTCTACATATTTCACTAGTGAACTTCCTTAAAAGGTTAGCAACTAATTTCTTTCCACTTTTGTTATCAAAACTTTTCGTCTATTTCCATATTTTAGGAATTAGATCATACATGCATGAATAGAGCACTCCATTGTTAGTGCTACTGTTTTTCTTCTTCTTTTTTAATTTCTCTCTCTCTCTCTCTCTCTCTCTCTCTCTTTTAGCTGAACTTCATGTCCATTGTGGCTTGCCATCTCAGTTTTTAGCCCACATAAAATACTAGTTAGACAATGACCCAATCTGCAGAATTTGATTTCCAAAACATTTCCAACAAATCTTTGGAATAGGCAATGGGTGACTCTATGTGGAGAACTACTACCCCTGAGACCTTTACTAACTAGGATGAATTGAATAAAGTAGATCCTGATTCTCAATCCGACCTTCTTATAACCTATAAAGATATCCCCTTCAAGAAAATGGGATCTTGGTCTAAACCAGTTGAAATAATAGATGACACAAAGTGCAATAAAACCCTAAATGAGTCAAACGAAAGAGTAATTAGGGCATCAAATAACTCTTCAAGCTCTAGTTCTTAATATTATATCCCTTATAGATCGAAAAATCCAGTTTACATTGCAAGTGACAGTCCTTATGAATTAGATAGAATCCCATCTTCAATTACTAAAGAAGAGCTTTGAAGTATGAGAGACCAATTTGCAATTCATGAGGATATCAATCTTAGATGATAAAAAAAGGAGAATTGGTGAGCAGGCCAAAGAAATGAGAGGTTGCCTTCCCAAAGATCCTGTTTGATCTCGATTAAAGACTCCATTTTCAGTCTTTTTTTGTCAGAGTTCTCCATTAGTTAGGTCTAGCACCCTGGCAATTAAATTTAAATGCATGGTGTATCCTAGTCAATATTTATATTTTGTGAAAAAAGTCGGACAAGACGGGCCAACTTTACAAGAATTTCGTTACCTTTACTAGTTAAGGAGTAACTTTAAGAATCATTCGGGCTGATTTTACTTTGTGACTTAGGACAAAGAAAAGAAACTTGTGGCCGACAACCTCTTTTCTAACAAGTCGTTGAAAAATCAGCGGTTTTTTATCTGTAGAAAATGGGGTGGGGTATTAATACTCTAATTTTAATACTCTATGTCTCTGTTCCCACTAATTTTAATACTCTATGTCTATCTAATTCAGTTATTATAATATAACATTGCTTATGATGCTTTCTTACTCGGCATTTTCTCTTTGCAGTATTTTGGGATAGCGCAAAATCATTTCATCTTCTACTAGTAAGTAAAAGTTTAGCTGCATTAGCCAAGAAATGCCCCCTTGAGAAGTACTCTCACCTTAGAACCTGTATAGATTAGGTTTGATTCCAACTATAGAACCGTTTTGCAAAAGAAGTGAGTATTTGGATTCTTATATAAGCTCGATTTACCCAAATAACTTATTTTTTATATGTAGAATTGGCCCCAAAAGGCATCGAGATGAAGAAAACCAGCACAAGTCTAGGTACTGGAATTGATCTACTGAGACATAGAGTGGACCCAAAGCCTGCTGTTCCTGCTAAAACTGGTGAAAATTTCACTTTAAAAACAAAGGATAAGGAAAAAAGCTGTTGGTCGAGGAAAAGGCATAGAGCAAGGAAAAAAAAATTGACGAAACAAAAGTCATAATAATTTAGGAAGGGAAAAAATATGGAGCTCTCACCATTTTTGAAGAAAGCGCAAGCAGCAAAATATGCAGGTTGGATATAAGGGAATCGAAGAGGGCTTAATATGAGCACATGATCCCTTTAATCCACTTAATTGTGATGCATGCTCCTTGGAAATGGTTCAAGAAGATGAATCAACTATCCTCCTCCCAATCATACCATGCTGTGATGGACTTCATGTCTAAGGTATTTTCTTATCAAGCTGAACTTTAATTTTTCTTTTCCGAGCTTTCAATTTACTTTTATTTTATTCAAGGGAATCGACTTTATGGTATAATATCATGACCAAACTCTCGCAGCGGTTCATGAATTGAAAAAGGTACTAGCTATGATTTTCGAGAATAATGACTTGAAAAAATAGCTAGAAAAAGTAAATTAAAAAGTCAACCACGCACTTAAGAGAAATGCAAAACTCGAGCTCAAATCTTTTAATTCTATGAATATAATTAGTGAATTGTGAACTAAAAAAGTCAAGCCAAAAAATGACATCATGAATCTAAATATAGACTTGATGCATGCTCTAGAATCTAGGAAGACTATTACAAAAGAATCCCTGGTATGTTGGTTTACTGAAATCGTAGACACGTTCAAACATTGATATCCTAACATCGATCTGACTCAGATAAAGGAGCTTCCTGCTCAGTTCACCTAGCTTATTGGGGGCGAAGACAATGATGGATAGGATGAGAACACAAGTTATGCTCAAGCCTATCAAGCAATAGCCCCTTCGACAAATATTCAAGATCCTACACAAACGGTCACAGAAATCGAACTCTAGTAAGAAAATGTTGTAAAAAATAATGTAAGCAACTCTTTAATGGCTCAAGAGAGGACCGAGATTGAATATTATAGAAAAGTAGAGATGTAAAAAAGCTATTTTAAGGATGAAGCTAATCTTACAAATTAATTTGTGCAGTTTTCTTCTATATCAAAATGATCCCTAAATAATAAAATTCCTATGATCAAGGATTAAATTCTTTTAGTTGAGAGATTAATTTCATACTTATCCACTAGACGGGTTTAGATTTTTTAACCTATATAGACATGGCATTTGATGTACTCGTAGTTTCTCACAATCATCATGGAACTCATTTAGTTAATGAGTACTGGGCACCCGTGCATTTTTTACATTCTTTAAACTTTATTAGGCTTGGTAAGTAGTGAAGCGTATAGGTTTTTGAGAGTTCTTGGACCCAATTATGCGTGCAAAGTAATGAGGCCTGTAGGTTTCCAAGAGTTCTTGAACCTGATTAGGTATGAAAAGTAACAGAGTTCTCAAACCTAATTGGGCATAATCAAGTGTTGTAAAAACTTGAGATATGCAAAATAAAAAAGAAATTTCATTAACCACATAAAAATACAATTGAGATAAAAAAACAATATAACAACATTATGGGAAGAATCTTTAGAGCATGTTTGCATTCCATAGTTTTTTTTTTAGGACAATTCTTCCATCCGCATATGCCAATTGATACATCCCAAAACTTTATACGGTCTCTTCTAGTTCAAATCAAAAACTCTTTTACTCTGATTCCGAGTACTTTGTGTGACCCTTTGAAGGACTAGATCTCTTTCTACAAAGTGTTGCATTTTAACCCTCTTGTTATAATACTTTGTAACCTTCTATTAGTAAGCTGCTACTTTAATCTTCGCCTAACCCTTCTTTTCTTCTAACAGGTCCAAGCACACAAACATTGATTCTCTATTTTCTTCATCGGTATAGTGCATTATTTTGTGTGTTGGTGCTCTAATTTTAGTGAAAATTACATCATTGCATCCAAATGTTAACGAAAATGGTGTCTCCCCTATAGAGGATTGATTGTTATTCTATAAGCCTATAATACTTGCGATAACTCATCTAGCCATGCTGCCTTTCTATCTTCTAACTTTAACTTCAAAGTTTTCTTTATGATTTTATTTGTAGCCTCCACTTATCTATTTGTCTTTCTGTGTGTCGATGAAGCGAACCTTAAGTTTATCTACAGGTTCTTATAGAGTTCCTTAAATCTCTTATTTGTCAAATTGCTTTTCATTCTCTGTTATTATTACCTATGACACTCCATACTGGCATATCAGGTTCTTCCATGCAAAGTCAGTTATTTTCTTTCAGTAATTTTTGATAACGTCTCTACTTCCATCCAATTTGTAAAATAATCAATGATGTCAATAACGAAACGAGCCTATCTTTTGTCCAATGGCAACGGGCTAATCAAATGTAAAATCCATTGTCCAAAGGGTTAGGGATTAATCAAACCTGCCAAGTTCTCAGGCGGTTGCTTGATAATATCACCATGATTTGATAACTTTCATATGCTCTAACTAATTTCTTAGCATTGTAGTGAATAGTAGGCCAATAATACCTTTATCTTATAACTCGAAAAGCCAAGGACTATGCCTTCCCATAACTGCCACAAATTCTCAAATGGATTTCTCTCAGAACATAGTCAGCATCTTCAACATTCAAACACCTTTTGTATGGCATTGTAAATCCCTTTTGATAGATAATCCCATTAATCACATTAATAAAAAGTATGATATTTTAAACTTTTTGCTTCATTTTTATTTTTTGGTAGATCCTCACTTTCTATATAGGCCTATATTGGGCTTTAACTATTAATTCTAGATTTGACCTTTGCATATATTCTATTAGGATTGTTCTCGATATGTGTTCTTTAATGGCTGGTGCTAAATTAGGTAAAAGAATCTATCCGAGTATTATTGATTCTTAGAATTTTTTTCCATGATAGCATCCTCAAACTTTCACATCTCCTATTTCACCTTATCCCTATAGGTTTTTATTTTTTTCTTCTTTAGTTAAAAAACTACTCGTTCATTTAGATAACTACGTGCTTAGAATTACTATTTATGCAGACCCCTCTGATCTTCATTGACCTTCTTCTTGGGCAATTAGAATTCAAACTTCAAACCATACAAAATCTTATCATTTTTGAGACTAATAAGAACAATTCTTGCACTATATCCATGTGTGTTTGAAGCTCCATTAACATATAACTTATTCATTAAATTTTCTCTTTCCTATTCGATTCCCTTCACAAATTTAGTTGTCGTCTCAAAAGATGTTGATCTTTTAGTAATTTAATTCATTAATGCTTGTGCATTGACTGTTCTTGTAGTTTGAAAATCGATTTTGAATTCACTAAATTCAATCATTTATTTAACCAACTAATTAGAGAAGGTTAGGTTTGTGCAAAATTTGCCTCAATGGCTCATTTGTGAGTATCATAGTATAATGAGAACGAAGGCTAGGACCAATTTCTTGAGCTGTGTATATCTACTCTTTACATCTAACAAAATGTTAGTAACATAATAGATCAGCCTTTATATTCTCTTGTTTTCTTTAACTAACACCCTACTCGTTGAATACTCAAATGTTGCCAAACAAAGAAAAAAAGACTTCTCCAATTCTTTTCATAATTCTCCAATTCTTTCCTTTCCCTTGTCTTATTACTCAAAAAAATTCAAAATATTTTTCTATGGACTCTGAGATGAATTAAGACAACGTTGAAATCTTACCACTTGCCTTTTCATCTCTTTAAAAGTGGTCGGAGATCACATTTCTATTATTGCTTTAATCTTTTGTCAATTTGTCTCAATCCCCTGCCAATTGACCATGAAACATAAAAATTTTCTAGAAGTTACACCAAAAACATGCTTCTTGGTGTTGAGCTTCATATGATATTTCCTCAAAAGTTTGAATGTTTGCCCTAAGTGTTCCACGTGGTCCTCTATATATCTAAACTTCACGATCATATAATCCTAGTAAACATCTATTATTTGATCGATCAAAGGCTGAAATGTTTTATTCACTAGCCTTTGATATGTTGCATCAACATTCTTTAGCTTTAAAAAAGTCACTTTAAAATAAAATAATCCTTGTTTGGTGACAAAGGCAGTTTTATCTTGGTCGAGTTCATACATTATAATTTGGTTATAACCTAAAAATGCATCCATGAAATTGAGCAATTCATGGCTTGCGGTTGCATTGACCAACTTATCTATTCTTGGTAATGGAAAGCTCTCTTTAGGGTATGGTTTATTCAAGTCGGTGATGTCTGCAAATATCTTCCACTTCTTATTTGCTTTCTTTACCATTGTCACGCTTTCAGGATAGAAAGTTTTCCTTATAAATCCCATCTTTAGCAATGTAACCACCTCGGCATTGATTACCTCATGTCTCTTCTGATAGAATAATCTCATTTTCTACTTTACTAGTAAAAAATTATGGTTGATAGCCAATCGATCTGTGATCACTTTTGGGTTTATCTTTGTTATATCATTATGTGATCAAGCAAAAATATCAGAATATTTTTTCAAAAGTGCCTTTAAATTTTTTCTCTTTTGGCCTTCTGAAGATTGGATCTAATATTTAAAATTTGAATAGAAGCATCTTCCTTTAACATTATCAATTCCACTTCCTCGATTTATCCTACTCACTACTTTATTTTCTCATCTTGGTTCCTTACTTCAATTCTTAAGTTATCAATGGATACATAAAACGTATTTCTTGATGTTGTCATGTAGTAACTTTTAGCCTCTTTTTGATCTTTAGAAATGCTTCTTGTAGTATTGGATACAAAAAATTTTAATTTTAAATAATATATTGACATTGTTGTTCTCGAAATTTGCATAAATGGCCTTCCAATAATATTTTGTACAACTTCGGGTGATCAATAACAAGAAAACCAATCATTAATGTTTTCATATATGACTTTTCTCTGATCACAATGAGTAAATAAATTTTACTAATTGGAGCTACGAACTTGTTACCAAAATTATATAACAAAGTTTAGACTCTTTTTAACTTTGATTTTTTCATTCCCAACTCTTGTAGCGTATCCTTGAGTAAGATGTCAATTGAACTCCCCGTGCTTATAAATATTCGGTTTATTAGTGTTGTCATTATGTTTAGGGTACTCACAAATGTGTTATCATATGGATAACAGACCCCTTTCTTATCTTTCTCATTAAACATTATCAAAATGCTACTAATTTTTGGTTTCTCACTCCCATAAACATAAAAAGCCAAACTTCTTGGACCCAATTAATGCAATGAATAATTTTTTATGGACCGTTAAATCTTTAACTAATGTTTGTCCTCTTGCAATTATCATTGTCTATTGTCACCTCAACATTATCAGATTCTTCACTTTCTCCTAACCTTTTCCCAATATAATTTTTTAGGTAATTATTTTTTTATTTGCACTTCAACTTATTCCTTAAGTTTCATGTAATCCTCGATACAATGCCTATGTCCTTTATGGAAGGCGTAATACTTGCTTTAATTTCTCCTATTCAATAATGTTCTAATCAGTCTAGAGGCTACTAGCATTTTCTACTCTTTTATGTCTTCATAAATCCAATCCAAGGGCGTATTTAATGCAATGAATTATTATTGGTAAACAATTCTTGCTATTATACATTCTCAGCTACTATGTTAGTTCTTAACTCACGAGTCGAATGACAACTTATTTATTATTTTGTGCCAATCATCTCATGACTTAAATGGATTAAAATTTCTCCTTCATCATTGTTCCCCTTTAGGTATGTTTTTGTTATTTTGAGATCTTACAATGGACCAAGAACCATTACTCATTCTATTCTCGATTTTCTAATCTCTACCTTATTTCATGAACCTTTGACTCTTTTACTTTTCTGCCCTTCTCTTCTCAACTGCTTCCTCTTCTCTTATCATTATTTCCTTAACTTCTTGGTAAGTAATCTTTTATAAAGTTACATGCTTTTCTCACACATCATACTAGTAGCTAAACATTTTGATTCCCTTTCTTAAACTTTCTAAAGCAGCCAACAAATTGTGTGCTCTCACTTCTAATACATTAGAGCGATATCTTTCTATAAAGTATTTCAAACTTTCATCATTCCTTTGTTTTATTATTTTTAGCTTACTTGTATCTTTTGATGGAATGTTAACCTTTGAAAACTTCCTTGTAAATTCATGGGACAATTGATTAAATGACTCGATGCAATTTGAGGCTAAATTTTTATACCAAAGTTGAGTTTGTCCTTTAAGTGTTAGAGAGGAGAAATAACACATCTCGAGGTTCGTTAAATCGTGTATGTACATTAACTTTTTGTATTTGCCAATATGAACATCGTAACTTAATTTGCGACATCTTGAAACCTCAGGGAAGTTATAACTTCATAATCTCTTATAACATAATGATTCAACTTTGATATCACATACTATTTTTCTTTCTTCTCTTCATTCCTTCTTTAACTCTCTAAACTTTTCCCTCAAGCATATGAATTCCTCAGACATGTCTCCATGCCTCTCTATCCTTTCTTCAATTCTTTTCTCTTTTCCTTTGTTAACAGATCTCATATGACTCCTTCGGCTTCTCTTAGTTTTTTTAAGAACAATTATGATTCAACTCCTCATTCCCAATCCTCGTTCTGGACAATTATTCACTTCCATCATTTGTCCAAAGTCACAAATTCATAGTTTCACAATGGTGGTTTTCCTCTCTACACCCCTTGTCAACTTTTTATTTACCCTTTTATGCCGTTATAGGCCTCTTAGTCGAGGATTTTTTATTTTGGGCCTTGTAAAATTCACATAAGCTTCATTCCTTAGCCTTTTACTTGAGTCTATTTTCCTTCTTTTATTTCATGACTCAATTACTTTAATGTTGTATTTCAATTAATTGGCCATATCTTGTCTAACTTTCATCATCAGTTCCTTTATTATCTTTTGCTTTCTCGCTTCTCCTATTTAAGACCCATAAGACCTCAATCCATCTCTATGATTCATATCTATTGAAAAATGATCGTTTGAATTTCTATCCTCAACTTGATGAAGTTTTATAGCTACCTCATTTAAAATCTTTTCCATTTCTTTTCCTCAAAGTCACCATTTTCACATTGCAATTGACTTTTTATTTGCTTTCCCACATACTGTGCTAGTTGTTGACAGCTATTTTTGGCTCACTTGATGCTAACAGACCTTTCTCCCCTTTTCGGACTTGGTATCTTATCTCATATCTTATCTCCTGCGAATATAGAAAATATCAGAGGTGTTGGCATACTAGCAAGAACTCACCGATACTTAAGTCAGTTGAGGCCCCATCTTTTAAGACTAAAATATGAATTGAGAACTAATTTATGTAATTGCAAGAGAGATCAGTGAAAATGGATTTCGATAGCATAACAACTAAAATCTTACTTCCCCTCATGTAAATGAAGGCTTTTCCTTTTATAAGTCTCCTTTTAGCATTTGATAGTGACTATATTCCTTTAAGCATCTCACGCTAATAGGTGGTTATCAAGTAGTGGGTAGCATTTGGCATTATGGACGACAATTTATCATGGTGGTTTCGTATTGTGAGTAATTTTATGAGTATCAGTTACTAAATGTTTTATTAAAAAAACTTATTGTTACTCCATGAATTCCTTGGATTTCTTAGGTTATCGAATTCTTGAATGTATAATGCAAAGTAATCTCCCGTTAGGAGTAGCTGTTGAGATAATTTGCTAGAGAGATACTTAGGTTCTTGGATATAATTTCTAAGTGGTCAGGTCATGTTGAAACAATTAGAACTTGAGAATTTGGTATGACAAGTAGTTGCTTAGTAAGGATGCAATATGGTTATAGTTAAATAGCTTGCAGATAATGTGAGTCGACTCAAGGAACTAATGACTGGAAATTTTGTTGTTTGTTGCAAAAAAGATGACTAATTTGATTGAATAAGCACTTTGTTGGAAGGTTAAGATAAATGGGTGTAACAATCTGACAAAATTTATATTACAATTAAGATACATTGTACAGCTAAAATGTTAAATTTTTGGGGTTGTTGTCATCTACTAATTGTTTCCATTAGATAACATTTTCATCTTATTTGTGCCTTTCATACTGAAAGCTTTGCAACAAAATTAGTATTAAAGATTTTGAAGCTGAAAAGCCAAATTACAACTACCAAGTTGCATGGCTTAACTATAACAAAATATTGTCATAATTATAATTATGACATTAATTGATTTTTAATTTTTTTAATTTTACATTTTGTTAATTTAAGATTAAATAATTTATTTATTTTATTATTCCATCTATAAAAAGATAACATAATATAGTCATAATTATAATTATAATGTTAAAACAAAGGGAATAACATGCTTTAATACTTGATTTCGACCAATAGAACATGGTGCAATTGTTACGCGTGCTTGGACCAGTCGTGCACAAAAATACTATTGGATCAAAATATTTGGACTCTTGGCAATCTGATTTCAGAGTTATCTACTACGAGGGATTAATGGGCCGTGGCAATCTTAACCAATAAGAATTTAAAAACCACCATTGCAAATTGCACATGGGCATTTGTTAAATTGAACATAAAACTACACTCACATAATATTTCAAAATTTTCTTCACAAATAGATTTAGAATTCCCATGCATGGTAAAATCAGTATTTTGATTTCACTTAATATTAATTTTAATTAAATAATTTAATATTTTTTAAAATGAAATGATTTCATTTAACATCATGAGATTAGAAAGCTATGGTTTTGGTAACATTATATGTAACACACCCAATTTTTAATGGGTTGAACAATATTCAAACTATTCCCATCATTTATATGACTTAAAAAAAAATTCAATACTTATTAAAATTCTTAAATAAAACAACTAATTAATTATTTTTAATTATGAATAACAATAAGTCTCTAAAATAGATATTATAATCTATCAATATAATAAATAAAAAATCTTAAAAATCTTAAAACCTAGGGAACAAAGGTACAATAAAAAATTAGCCAAATTCATTTACTAAGTGCCTAATTTTTTAATCATTTAAAATTATAATAAATTATATAAGTTTTAAACTCAATAATTATACTAATTTTTTGTATACATAAAATATACACATAATATATATAATGAATGTGCATGTTATGGATGAGACAAAAAACATAAGCATTTTCAAAAATTTCATAATACTTAAATACTGTAAAAATTTCTTTTAAAATTTACTAGAAATATCTTACTTCAATTATTATTTAATAGAATTTCATCTATTACTTATCATTGAATAAGCAAATGTTACTCTTCAATGATATAGTATATTTGAAATAAGTGTAAGTGAGATATATGATTTTTAAAATTAATAAACATTTATGTTTGAAGGTAAAAGCGATACCTTTACTTTGATTAGTTGTAAGTCCTCTCACATATACAAATACGTATTCATACGAATATGAAGATATAGTATACTTAGGGATATCTTTAAATGTCTCTCCTATGTTATATGAAACATTGAAAAATTTAATAATACCAAACACAAACAAATGACCATACTTATAAAGGTCGTTTATATACTTATAATTGTTTACTAAATAAATAATAAAATTTAATATTCTAACATACAAATCTTTATATGAATACTTTCACTTTAAGCATATATTCATCCTTCAGTGCCAATGCACATAATTTACAAATATCACATACATAATGACATTATTACAAACAATCACATAACACATAATAATAGGAAAATCAATATTGTAATAATAGAATATATTTAGAAATACTTTTAAAAACATACATATGTTTATTATGATTATTTTTAAAAAATCTAATATATTTATGTCTTAACAATTATAGTAGATACTAATTTAAATACTTTAACTTATGATAAAATATTATCATTCATAAGGTTTATACATACTATCACAAAATACAATATAATTTCATTAGACTTTAATAGTATAACTTCTATCATCCATTTTACTTGACAACTTAATCTTCTTACAGTTACTGAAGCTAACTATATATTGTTTAAAAATTTTTCTTATACTTTACACGATAGTATTTTTTAATGAAATTATAGCATAACATTTAAGAAATATGATGTAAGTCTAAATAAAAATATCAACCTCTAAACTCAAGTAAAACTAACTCCTTTTATAATATAAATTTAATCACTTATGTTAATAGTGTTAGAAATTATATTAAGTAATTTTCAAACTTTGAATTTTAAAAATTAAAATATATTTTTAAATGTCATAAAATTTGGGTCTAAATTTTTTTAATTATTTTAAATAAATTTTATTTTCTGAACATTAAATTCTATTAAATAAAAATTGGTAGTGAATTATGTTTATTTAAAATTTTATAATAATTCAAATATACCGAATTTGACCATACATTTTAGTATGATATCGTAGATATAGTTAAAAAGTAGCATAAAAATTTTTATAATTTTTAAAAAGATTTGATAAATTAAAATAATTTTTTCATTCAATTGTTTGACAACAATAAGTAGTTTTTAGAATTAAAAGGTTAAATTTAAAAAATCATCAAAAATTATACACTTAATATTTATTAATGATACTAAATTTATAATAATCGTACAGATATTTAATTTATTCACATAAATCAATTTTTTTAAATTTGTAACATATAATTCTATAAAATTCACAAATTTAGTTACTATCATATATTATCTTTACAGAAATTTTATTTTTCTTCTATCATCTCTCCATAAATAAAAATTTCTAATTCTTAAATATAAAAATTAAAACTCTAAGTGGCGTAATATGATTATAAATTCTAATCACAATATTCTATGAAACAAATAGTAAAATTACTTGTTAAACTATCGGCAATCATCAATCCAACAACTCATATATAAAATATAGCAAAAAAATTATTGTTTTCTTTTTCCTTCTTTTGCTCTTGTTCTTTCTTTTCTTTCTCTCAATTTTGTGAAATCCCTGAACACAATTTAACTATTTTATTTATAATAATGCACAATTTTAATTTACTGCTTAATTTAATTTTTTTAATCAATTTTGCCTCAAAATTATACTTTATTTTTTAAAATATCTTAATGTTTTCTATATTATACATACATTCCTATATAGTATAATTTTATATCTATGCGTAAATAGATAATATATTTTTGGGGAAAAGTGGGTGTTACACCATAAATTCAGATAACTTTTTCTATCTAATTGGTTGTCAAGCAGATATGCTGGTAAGTATATTTGATAAATTATCGTGTTGTCGTAATACAATAAAAACGCACAGCCACATATTTGTTTGGTCTCAAACATCAATTCCCTCTTAATGTGAGTGGATATCTGCATGTCTAAATCTCAAATTATGGACCTCTGTCAAGCCAACAGACTTATCAAAACAAAAAAAAAATCTCACCAAAATGGGTGAAGGAAAAACAAACAAACAAACAAACAAACAAACAAAACAACAACAACAATAGCAGACGCGTTATTTTATTTCGTCGGTGAAATCCGGTAAAATATCCTCCTTCGTCGAATCCATCCAGACCATTTATTGTGAACACCAATTTCTCATTAGATAAAGTTTTTGACATGTTCTAGAAAAGTACAATTCAATTCATATCAACTTTTTCCTTTTCTCCAGAAAAAAAAAAAAAATTTACAAAAATTTGCAGAAAAATCAATTGAGATAACAATCTTCGTTTAATGTTGCTCTGCAATATATTTTAGCCGGTCCAGCTGTCTCAATCATGTTAAAAAGGTCCACAGCAAATTATTGTACAAGATGTGAATTTCACAACAGAAGTGTAATACACAAGCGCGCGCACGTAGAGGTGTAAAAGGGGGCTGAGCTTGCTCGGAACCACGACGGCCTTGCTCGGTCGAGAAATTAAGGTTGGTTAGGGTTCGGGTGAACTCGTTGATTTATTTTTTAATATTTTAATAATATATAATATTATAAATTTATATTTCATAAATAAATAAAATTAAAATATTTTATTTATTTAACTCATTTATATATTAAATAATTTTTTATTACAAATTAATTTAAATTTATAATAATAATTAAATTATTTTTTATTTTATTTAAAAAATTATAAGGAGTTTGTGGCCTGGTTTTTATGGGCCAGGCTCAAGAACTATGAAACAGAAAGATCCCATTTGCGATAATTATTGAGAAGTGAAGTATCTATTTTTGTCCTTACCGTCCCCAGCAAGTTATTTCAGTACCTAAAGTTTCCTATCTGATTAATCTTTCTCGGTTGCTCTTTCATTATCACTACACTATGGCAAGTTTCCTTCCAATTCCTTCCTTCAACGCAAAAGATGGAATTACGCCTACTCTTCTTATCACTTTCTCCGCTATCTTTGCAATCATTTGGTACACATGGTTGTTTACCAAATCCAATAAAACAACCCCACCAGGCCCCCGCGGCCTTCCAATTGTCGGGAGCCTTCCCTTTCTCGACCCGGAGCTCCACACTTACTTCGCCACCCTGTCCCGAACTTACGGCCCCGTTTTCAAAATCCAGCTCGGAAACAAGGTCGGAATCGTGTTGAGCTCTCCTTCCTCGGCCTTTGATGTTCTCAAAGACCATGACATCACTTTCGCCAACCGTGACGTCCCAGCTGTGGCTCGTTCAGTAGCATACGGTGGCCATGATATTGCGTGGAACCCCTACGGGCCCGAATGGAGAATGTTGAGAAAGGTATCCGTGCAGAAAATGCTCAGCAACAATATATTAGATTCTGTTTACGAGCTCCGTTGCCGTGAGCTTCGCAAAACAGTTGGTTATTTATACAGTCGGGCGGGGTCGCCTGTAAATATTGGTGAACAAATGTTTTCAACAATATTGAACGTGATCACTAACATGTTATGGGGTGGCACTTTGCAAGGCGATGAAAGAGCCAATTTAGATGCGGAGTTTAGACGAGTGGTGTCAGAGATGACGGATCTGCTGGGTAAGCCAAATATATCGGATTTTTTTCCTTGCCTGGGCCGGTTTGATTTGCAAGGTTTAGTGAAGAAGTCGAATGGGTTGGCTAAAAAGTTCGATAAGATCTTTGATATTATGATTGATCAACGGGTGAAGACGGGTAATGGGAAAGAGTGTAAAGATTTTTTGCAGTTTTTGTTACAAATGAAGGATAAAGCTGATTCCACTCCACCTTTGACCATGGATCATATCAAAGCTTTGCTTATGGTAAGTTCTCATTTCTGTTTGATTATTCTACTAGTATTTTTGATAAATTAGTTAAATTAATGAATAATGATAATGATATGCAAGCTTGACTTTTATCTATGCTACACCACAAGCTTATTAGATTTGTAAGTCAGAAAAATGACTCATTCGTGTTTTCCTATCTGTTTATTCGTATTTGTAATACTGAAAATGAATTATGTAAACTTCATTAAGTTGAAATCAACTACCAATCATGTATTATGATTCTCACTGTCTCTAAATATTAATGATATTATTATCAAATTAAGAGAGAGTTTTAGGAAAGTAATTTCTCAGATAAATTATATTGTAAGTGCTAAAATTATTTAATTAATAAAAAATAAAAATAAATTAATGATTAAATACAATTAAAAAAGTAAAAGTCAAGAAAAATACCATATAAATTAAATAAAAAAATTAGATAACGAAATTTTATTGACATTTTTTTTATTTATAACAAGTTATTAAATTTTTTTATTTTATTGATTAAAATTTTATTATATCAACATAACTAATTTAATAAAATGATTCTATTTAAAATTTTTTTTTTAACATAATTGTAGATCATAATTAATCATTCAAATTATAACATATTATAAGATGTGTAATTAATGAACATTTATATTAAAAATTAGTGTGCGTTGTGGATTTTTCTATCTCAATCTGACTGTTTTTTTTTTTAACTTTACTCGTTGTACGGGAAGGAAAATATAGTTTTATAGGAAAATTTGGCATAATGTGTGCATTATATACGTGGACAGGACCTGGTTGTTGGCGGTTCAGATACAACCTCCAACGCAATTGACTTTGCAATGGCTGAAATGATGATAAACCCAAGGGTTATGAAAAGAGCTCAGCAAGAACTGTATGAAGTAGTGGGCAAAGAAAACATAGTAGAAGAGTCTCACATTCGCAAGCTGCCATATCTGTATGCTGTAATGAAAGAGACACTGCGGTTGCACCCAACCCTGCCGCTATTAATCCCTCATTGTCCCAGCGAAACTTGCACAGTAGGAGGCTACACCATTCCAAAGGGTGCTAGAGTGTTTCTTAACGTGTGGGCAATACACAGGGACCCTTCGGTTTGGGAGAAACCTTCGGAATTTAAGCCAGAGAGGTTCTTGAATGGTAAATGGGACTATAGCGGAAGTGACTTCAATTATTTTCCATTTGGGTCCGGAAGAAGAATATGTGCTGGCATAGCAATGGCTGAGAGAATGTTCATGTATTCAGTTGCCACAATTCTGCATTCTTTCGATTGGAAATTGCCCGAAGGTGGAGAAAAATTTGATCTCTCAGAAAAGTTTGGAATTGTTTTGAAGCTAAGGACTCCTCTTCTTGTAATCCCAACACCAAGGTTATCTGATCCAGAATTATATAAGTAGCCAAGTTAGCTACATGATATGTATTTTCATTCTCTGGAACATATATTCTTGGTTGTTCTAGTTAATAACTGTTTGAAGGGCCAGCCAAAATTGATCTATGATTTGTAGAGCATTGTTTACCATACTGTATAGCCATGTATAATGTGAAGCCCTAGAGTTAGGTTCGGTGAATTAGATTTTAATGAAATAATTTAAAAATAAAAAAATAAAGTCAGCAAAATTTTTACTATATATACAAAATATTCACAAAATTTACAAATATTAAAATTTTACGATATTCCCAATATTTCTTACAAAAATTCAACTATTGACACACAATATCAATTACATAAAAATTTAATGTATTTATTTAATTAAATAAGAATAATTTTTTTACAATATTATGACAACACAACATATATTACTAAGCAAAAAAATACAGTATCTTTTACGTTACCTATTTTTTATTTGCTCCAAATAAATTTAAAAAATAAGGGATAAACTAAGGCCCAATAAGGATTTACATATAATTGATATTTTTAAATGAATGTAATAATAATTATACTTTCAATTAATCAAATTATAAATAACTGTAAATATGTATAAATAAATATAAATAATAATTATTTAATAATAATATAATTTGAAACATTATTAATCATTTAACAAAAATAATAATATCACTATGTATAATATATAGTTTTGGAACATTATTTTTTGGGATTGCAGTCCAAAAAACGTGTGGTCTGTGTATTTTAGGGGTTTTATACCCAAGGACCATCGCCCATAATTTCAAGTTTATGGGTTTTTACCATGGGACTGAAATTAAATCCATAATCATTGTTGTTAAACAAAATAATCATACATCATTTCATAATTCAACCATACACAGCAATAACAAAATAATTTATCCATACTATCTCACAATATTGCAAATATTGAATGTATAATTCAACAATAATAATATTTTTAAATTATCAAAAAAAATTTTAAAACAGATAGTACAATAAAAATATATTTGAAAAATATTTTTTTTCTTAAAAATTTAATATAATAACTTATTTTTAATTTTTAAAATTCTAAACTACTTAATTATACGTAAAGTACCTTCTTGTATAGGTCTGCGAATATCTTTCCTAAAATTTTAAAAGTTCCTCCTCCTTCTTCCTATCATTATCTAATAACATTTCACAATAATCAACGCAAATTATTAAAATAAACTATTAACTTGTGCTACTTATAATAAAATACAAATAAAATTTCAGTCTAAAATTTAACTAAAATTTGACTCAAAAATTTTAAAATTTTGAATTTTTAAAATAAAAATATAATTAATAAAAAATTATAAAAAAACCCCTATAATATAAATAATTATAAAAATATCCTTAAAATATTTACACTTAAGGTCTAAAATTATTAAAAATTATTATTTTGCTTTAATATTAGGAGAATTTCTATTTTGACCCCAAAATTATTATAATTTTTTGTATTTTCACCCCACTCAAAATTTTACAAGTTTTCATATAATTTTCAATAATTTCTAAAAAATTAACTAATTAAATTACTTTATTAAATTCAAAATCAATTGATCTAGTATTTAAAAAGTTAAAATGGTAAAAATTTTAACTATCAAACTATCAAAACAAAATTTATTTATTTTCTTCAATTTTTAACAATTTCTACACTAAAATGCATAAATTTTTTTCTCAAAATAAGGAAAAATAAAATGATTCTTCTGATTCCTTATCTTCCTTCTCTTATTTTTCTTTTTTTTCTTCGTCTTCTCTTTTCTTCTTCTCTTTCCTTTTCCCATGTTTTTTATTAATTAAATTCATACAACACACACACACACACACACACATACATATATATATATATATATAAAGATCCATGGGCCAAAAATTTAAGGAAGTTGGGCTAGATTTTTTTTTTCTTCTTAGGCCAGGGTGTGACAATGCTTCCCTCTTCAAAAAAATTCGTTCTTCAAATTTAATAAACTTGCTTTTAGTTTTGCAATAAATAAAGATATTTTCTTGACAACTATGATTCAAGCTCCCAAGTAGCTTCTTCTTTTCCATGATGTTGCCATACGACTTTTACCAGTAGAATAATTCTTCTGCGAAGTATTTGTTTCTTATGGTCGATAATTTGGATTGGACCTTCTTCGTAAGAAGCATCTTTAATTAGAGTAAAAGTTCTCTAATCTTAAACATGGGAAGAATCGAGTTGGTATTTTTTAAGCATAAAAACATGGAAGGCATTATAAATATTTAATAATTGGGATGGCAATGCTAATCTATATGCCACTTCACCAACTCGCTCTAATATTTCGAAAGAGCCAATGAATTTTAGAACTAGTTTTTTTACCTTTTTAAATTTGATAATACCAAATCGAGGTCTAACCTTTAAGAATACACGATCTCCCACTTCAAACTCTAATGGTCTTTTTATGTGGTCCATATAACTTTTTTGACAACTTTGGCTGTAAGAAGCCGTTGTCTGATTAATTTTACTCTTTCAGTAATCTTCCTTACTAACTCAGAATCAATTAATAAAGTTTTACCAATTTTTACCTAACATATTGGTGATCTGCAGGGTCTCTCATACAATATCTCAAATAGTATCATTCTAAAACTAGATTAATAACTGTTGTTGTAAGTGAATTCTACCAAAGGCAAAAGTTCAACTTATAGGCCTTGAAAATCCAAAATACAAAATATGAGCATGTCTTCCACTATTTGTATAACTCTTTCAAATAGTCTATCCGTTTGAAGATGATATGTCGTACTAAAGTTTAATTTAGTATCCATGATTTTTTGTAAACTTCTCCAAAATTCAGATATAAATCATAAGTCCCTATCAGAAATAATATACATAGATACTCCATACAATCTGATTATTTTCTGAATGTATAATCTATTTAAAACATCAAGAGAATTTGTATTCTTAACAGGTAAAAAGTGAGCAGATTTTGTTAATCTATCTATAATTATCCATATACCATCATACCCCCTTTGAGTTTTTGGAAGTCCCCTCATAAAATTTATAGTGACATCCTCTTATTTCATTCTATCACTAGTAAGGGTTGGTGTAATCCCGCTGGCTTCTAATATTCTGCCTTTACTTATTGATACACCAAACATTTGGTTACAAAATTACCTACACTCTTTTTCATTCGCTACCATCAAAATTGCCTATGTAACATATGATACATTTTTGTGCTTTTCAAATGAATGGTAAACTTAGACTTATGGACCTCACTTAGAATATCATTTCTAAATGATTCCACCGTTAGTACAAAAAGTTTACTTGCAACCTTAAATTTTTAGACGAATCAATTGACCATCCATTAACTACCTCACCACTTTCCAACTTAATGTGTATTGCTTGCGCTTCAGGATCATTTTGTTGAGCTTCAATCACCTTTTGAATAATAGTAGGTTAAGCTACTAAATTAAATAGATAAGGTTTATCTATTTATAGATTCTTCACTTATGACAAAATAGACCAGCCAACATACCTTGGGATTTTCTGTTTAATGCATCTGCCACAATATTAGCTTTACCAGTATGGTAATGTAAGGTAAAATCATAATCTTGTAAAAACTTTATCCATCTAATCTGCTTCAGGTTCAATTTTTTCCAGGTGAATAAATATCAAAAGTTTTTATGGCCAAAGAATACTTCAAACTTTTCTTCATATAGATAATGCCTCCATATTTTTAGTGCAAACACAATAGTGACAAGTTCTAAATCATATATAGGTTAATTTTGCTTATGTTTTTTTTCAACTGATATAAGTCATAAACAATAACCCTATCTCTCTACATTAATACACAACCAATGCCAATTATTGATGCATTACAATAGATAATATACCACATACCATGCTCAGGAATAATCAAAATTGGAGTAAAAGTTAGTCGTTTTTTCAATTCCACAAAAGCTTGATCACATTTTTCAAATCACTCATACTTTACTCCTTTTCTTATTAATCGCATTAGTAGTGCAACAATTTAAAAAAAGTCTTTTGCAAATCTGTGATAATATTCTACCAACCCAAAAAATCTTTTTATCTCTGTCACATTTTTAGACCTACTCTGATTTTGTGCTGCTTTTACTTTAACAAAATCAACTGAAATACCTTTTTCATATACTACATGCCCCATAAATTTTACTTTCATCATCCAAAACTCACATTTACTCTGTTTAGCATATAATTAATGCTCTCTCAACACTTGTAAAGAAATTCTCAAGTGTTGTTCATGTTCTTCCAGTGTCTTTGAATAAATCAAAATATCATCCACAAACACTAATATTAATTTATCAAGATATGAGTGGAAGACTCAATGCATCAAGTCCATAAATGCTACAGGTGTATTTGTTAACCTAAATGGCATTACCACAAATTTAAAGTGCCCATAACTTATACGAAAAGTAATTTTTGGAATAATTTCATTTCTAATTCTTAGCTGATGGCAGCTTGATTAAAGATTAATCTTGGAAAAATATTTGGAACCACGTAGTTGGCCAAACAAGTCATCAATTCTAGGTAATGGATATTTATTCTTTACCATTACATGATTTAGTTGTCTATAGTCCACACACAGTCTTAGGTTGCCATCCTTCTTTTTAGCAAATAAAACTAGTGCACCTTAAGGAGAGGTATTGGGTCTTATAAACCTTTTATTCAGTATTTCCTGCAACTGTTTTTTCAACTTTTGCAATTCTGTTAGAGCCATTCTATAAAGAGTAATTCTGTTGAAATAGGAGAAGTTCTAGGGTATGTCTTAATAACAAAGTCTATTTCTCTTTTAGTGGCAACTTAGGCAAATCATCAAGAAAAATGTCAGGAAATTCATCAACTACAGAAGTGGGTCGTGTTTCTAACTCTTTATCTTTTTGGCAACATAAACTAGTCATCTATCTCAGATAATCCTTATGCTCTTTATATTCAGCATAGACATAAGCTTGACTATTTCTTATATTCCCAAAGTTATAAAATTTGTTACCATAGGGAAGAGTAACAACTATTCTCTTTTTCTGACAATTTATAGTTACACTAAAAAATGACAACTAATCTATCCCAATGATTACATCATAATTTACCATTTCCATCACAACTAACTCAAAAGATATTTTGTGGTATCCTATATTAATTTTACAATCCCAACATATCCTATCAAGATTCATACTACGCCCAATAGACATTTTAACTAACAGTTCAAATTCTAAAGATTTAGTTTTTAAACTCAAAGAAGATACTAAATTTAAAGATATAAGGAATGAGTAGCACCAAAATCACATAAAACTTTAATTCTGGTATTAAACAAAAGGAAGACATCTTCTACCACCGTATAATTTGACCTATTCACTTTTCACATAACCTAAACTCTGATACTAAGTTATCGTGCCTCCAGAATTAGGGTTCGTGAATTAAATTTTAATGAAATAATTTAAAAATAAAAGAATAGGGTCGGACATATTTCGGTAGAGTTTCTACTATTTATGGCCAATATCCACAAAACCTATAAATATTAAAATTCTACAACACTCCCAATATTTCTTATAAAAACCCAACTACTGCCATACAATATCAATTACATTAAAACTTAATGTATTTATTTAACTGAATAAGAAAAATAATTTTACAACGTTCTATCAACACAACATACATTGCTAAATATTATTCTAAAATATATCAAACAAAAAAATACAATCTCTTTAGCATCACCTATTTCTTATTTTCTCCAAATGAACCTGAAAAGTAAGGGGTGAGCTAAATTCAAATAGGTATTAACATATAACTGATATTTTCATACAAATTTAATAATAATTATACTTCTAATTAATCAAATTCTAAATAACGATGAGTAGGCATAAATAAATATAAATAACAATCATTCAACAGTAATATAATTTGGTTATCACTATGTGTAATGTATAGTTTTAGAATACTATTTTTACAGACTTCCGTCTAAAAAATGTGTGGCCTGCGTACTTTAGGGGTTTTATACTTAGGGACAATCGCCTATAATTTCAAGTTTACGGACTTTCATTGTGAGATTAAAATCAAGTCCATAGTCACCGGTGCTAAATAAAAGGTCATACATCATTTCATAATTCAACCGCACACAGCAATAACAAAACAATTTATCCATACCATCTCACAATATTATAAATATTAGAAGTATGATTCAACAATAATAATATTTTTAAATTATTGAAGAATTTGTATAAAATAGATAGTACAATAAATATATTTTTGAAAAATAATTTTTGCTTAAAACTTTAATATAATACATTATTTTTCAGTTTTTAAAATATTAAAATACCTAATTATACATGAAATACCTATTTGGATCGGTCTGCGAATGTTCTTTGTAAAATTTTAAGTTTTTCTCCTCCTTCTTGTTATTACTACCTAGTAATATTTCATAATAATCAATGTAAATCACTAAAATAAACTATTAACTTGTACTACTTATATTAAAATACAAATAAATTTTTCATCTAAAATCCACCTAAAATCTAACCAAAAAATTTTAAAATTTTAAATTTCTAAAATAAAAAATATTATTAATAAAAAATTATGAAAAGCTCCTATAATATAAATAATTATAAAATATCTTAAAAATATTTACACTTAAAGTTTAAAATTATTAAAAATTATCATTTTACCTTAATATTATGAGAATTTTTATTTTGATCTCAAAATTATAAGAATTTCTATCTTGACCCTAAATTATTGCAATTTTTGTATTTTCACTCTTACTCAAAATTTTACAATTTTTCATCTAATTTTCAACAATATTTAAAAAAATTACTGATTAAACTATTTTATTAAACTCAAAATCATTTGATCTAATGTTCAAGAACTCAAAATAGTAAAAATTTTAACTATAAAACTATTAGAACAAAATCTATTTATTTCCTTTAATTTCTAATAATTTCTACACTAAAATCAATAAATTTTTTTCTCAAAATAAGAAAAAATAAATTGCTTCTTCTGACTCCTTACCTTTCTTCTCTTACTTTTCTTCTTCTTTTTTTTCTTTTTCTTCTCCTTCTTCATCTCCTCTTCCCTTCTCCTTTTTTCTTTTTTTTTTTCTTCTTTCTTTTTCTCTCTTTTTCTTTCTTCTCTTTTTTTCTTTTCTTTTCTTTCTTTCTCCCGTGTCTTCTACACACTTCTAATTAAATCCACATAACACACCTATATATATATATATATATAAATAAATTCATGGGCCAAAATTTTAAGAAAGTTAAGCTAGATTTCTGTTTTTTTTTCTTGTTGGACTAGGTGTGACAAATAATCTCACTAGATATGATCTATTCATGGTTATCTTATATCCAAAATCAGTATGTGTTGGGATCTCAATTTTGCTGAATTTTATATTAGAATTTTTTTAAGATCCACTTTAAATTTCCCATATTTCACATTTATAACAAGTTTGCAGCTTCTTTATCAGAGTCAAACATAAAAAGATGTTTCTAATTCGATTGATTATCTTTTAACTATCTAAAATATTTAACTATCATTTGATTTCTTTTTATACGAGACTTAGAGAATCATGTGATTCAAATAAAATAGTATTACAAAAATGCCCTTTAGTTAAGTGATTCAAGAGTTTAGGTTGGTGTGATTGATTTGTTATTAATTTCTTCAAAGTCCAAATTAGTCTTGAGCGAGTTTCAAGATAAAAATCTCCAAACATAAAACAAATTCATACACGATGAATTTTACTTTCATCAATAACTTGGATAGAACAGAACAGAATAATTTACAATGGTATGATTTTGGTAACTTTCGATATGTGTCATCTTATAGGTGTAATCATAGAGCCAAAAAGGTGAAAAAGTAAGGGCAATAAAGTAATTGCATCATTGTCACTTAGTGCACGAACTTGCTTTGATCAATCCTCAGAAGTCACCTCAATAATGACATTCACAGAATTGTGTCACCTTGCACAATCGATAGAATATAATTAAGTTTTAAATTTATAAAGGTGAATAAATAGTAATATTTAATAAGCTAATATTTTGGATTGATGGTAAAAATTTGATCTGTGACCAGTAAGATTAAAGCAAACTCAAGTTCTTATTCCTACATGGACACTTAAACACCTACACTTTGTGCCTCAATAAGAAATTGCCATATAAGATATGGCTTCCTTAAAGGATAAGGGTATGACACTATGGATCAAATAGGCTAATGATGAATGAATTTAAAGTTGACAATGGTATCACATGAATGAGTCGTAAGAATGTCACATCCTATATCAAATAAAATATAAATACATAGTACTATTTAATAAATTAATTTTTTTAACTTAATGACAAGTGCTCAGCTCGTGACAATTGGCTGGAATCTATGCTCTCACCTTTATGTGATAAATACATATATAGTTCATGAATTCGTGGTTAACATTTGATATTTGTCAAATGATGGAATAATTTTTTTTAAGAAATTTGATGGATATAATTAGTGATGATATTAATAAATCTATACTCCAATATAAATTAATAGAACAAACAATGTACTAAAGTTTTTAGTTATTTAATTGTCTCACTATGGCTAAAGCACAATATGTATTTATAGATATATATATATATATATATATATATATATATATATACACATAACATTTCATATGATACATGTCTCTTTATAATACTTAACCTTCATTTATAATTGTTAGATCAAATTCAAATTTAATCTATGGTCCAAAATGAATCAACATTACCTTGAAACAATATCGTGAAAAAATATTTTTTTTCACAATTTAATTAAAATGATGTGTTTCTTCTATAAGATAATTATTTATATTTTAAAATATATAACAAAAATAAGTGAATTTAAATATGGGTATACACCCGTTGAAAATTAATAAGCATATATGGTGCAAATTATATTGCATATGATTCTAACCAGCGAAAGTTATCCACCTCAGGCTGCGCAAATTATTTGCGGACAAGATGGTAAGTAAGTAAAGATAGAATTATATCAATTGGTTAGATTATGGTAAATATTTTTATATTTATTTCTTAAATATTTTAAAAATTATTTTAAATTTTTTATTTATACTTCAAATACTATTTAGTATATATTTTAATTTTTTTAAATACGTTTTAAATTTTTATTATATATTTTAAGTACTATTTATTATTTATTTTATATATTTTAATAATTTTTTATTTTAAATTTTATAAAAATTATTTTAAATTCTAAATACACAAAAAAAAATTTTCGCTGCGTACAATACATCATAATCGAGTCCTATATCAATTAGTAAGTGCTGCATCAACTACTGTGACCTAGCTCAGAAAATGACAAAGGAACATCCCATTGATTAACTCTATGACTCAGCTCAAGAAATGACAAAGGCACATCCCATCTACTATTTGTAAACATTGCTAGCCTTGTGATGACAATCTTTCAAGAAAACAAGAGTTAAGTAATAAGAAATTAGTCTTAATTTGCTGCTTATTAAATTTATTATATTTTTATAGAAATGACATTGATATAAATTTATATATGACAGGTCTTGATTAATGCAATAATTTTTATGATGATCTCCAAAACCACAGCTTAAGATAGAAAAGCAATTGACATCTTAATCCAAGTATATTTCCTCAATATATATACATTGTGACTAAGCATCCTCTACCAAATTTCTTTTGAAAGATAAGAGTATAGACTAGTATTTCGATATTGCAACTGTAACATTAAGTATGGCGACATTTAGTGTATGGTTTTGGTGGTGTGTTCCTAATATGGAGAGAGGTGAAAATCTCACAGTAATCATCACATCATTAGTAGTTGTGATATTTTCTGTGATCTGATTCATGTGGAATGTCATGAAATTAAGGCGAGTAATTGCTCCGCTATCGCCAGGTCCACGCGGCTTACTATTATAGTTGATAGGCTGTGATGGCAATATAGAAGAAGAAGTCAAATTAACTTCTTCATCTTTAACACCTCTTTGAAATCAATTCAATTGACAAATATGGAGGTAGAATAGATGGGTTGCAATCAAATTAAATTTTATTGGGTGAGCGGGTGGTAATTTTCACTATAAATAGGCATCTTCTCTACTTTAGTTTTTTTTATCCTATGCAATCCCATTCTATCTCAGTTTAATTCTTCTTTTTTTCATAACTTCTCAATTTCTCTCAGAGTATTGCCAAAACTCTGCTTGAATGTATTCTATAAAATATTTGAGAGAATAGTATTATGTGAGAAATTGTAAACGTATTTTTTATAGTGAATTATTCTATTTTGTTTATGGTTTTTACTTCAATTAATTTGAAAGTTTTCCACATAAATTTTGTGTTATTTCTTTTTCATCCTCTATTATTATTATTATTATATGATAAGCACTGCCTCCTAAATATGATAGAAGGCTAAATTTTGTACTTTTATCATAGTAATAATGAGGTAGGTACTACTTTTTAAATATGATGGAAGGTTAAATCTTTTACTTTTATTACTGTGAAAAAAGAACACTATCTTAACAATCAGAATACATTATGGAGGGCAATGTAGTATACTATCTTCTAATAAAGGATAAATAGTTGTTAACTTTTCAAGAAGTAACGAGTAACTCGGATGTATCTCTGTGGATGACAATAATGCAAGAGAAAATTAAAGCTCTTTATAATAACAAGACTTGAAATCTTGTGCCATTACTACATAAAAGAAGGCTACTGGAAACAAATGGGTCTACAAAATTAAGTGGAATAACGATGATTAAATGGAGCGGTATTATGCAAGGTTGGTAGTTAAAGGGTATACTTAGAAAGAAGGCACTGACTTTAATAAGATTTTTTCCCCTATTATACGACTTATTACAGTTTGAGTAGTTTTGAGTATATGTGCTATATTTGACTTATATTTATATCAACTAGATGTGAAAACTATATTTCTTCATAGAGAACTTAATGAAAAAATTTACATACTCCAGGCAAAAGCTTTTTCAAAAATAGAAAAAAAGAACTTGGTTTGTAGATTTACCAAATCTCTATACAGTCTCAATCAAGCGCTAAAGTGTCGGTACAAGAGATTTGATTCGTTCATCGTTAGCCTTGGATATAACAGATTACATTCAAACCATTGTATATATTTCAAGAAATTTGGTGGAGATTTTATCATTCTACTGTTGTATATTGACGATATGTTAGTAACAAACCCTAACAAAGATCAAGTCCAAGAATTGAAGGTACAATTAACTAGGGATTTGGGACTAACAAATAAGATTTTAAGGATATAGATTCACCAGTGCAAAAAAGATAGGAAGATTTTGCTTTCTCATAAAAATTATTTAAATAAAATTTTATGATGCTTCAATATGCAAGAATGTAAGTCAATTTCTACCATTTTTCTTGTGAATTACAAATTATCCTCAGTTATGTGTCCTAACAATGAAGCAGAGAGGATAGAAATATTTTGAGTACCGTATGCATCAGTAGTGAAAAGTATACTATTTATCATGATATGTACATGACTGGATATTGTACAAGCAATGGGAGTAATTAGTCAATTTATGATAAATTCTAGTAGAAAGCATTGGAATGCTGTGAAGAGAATCTTAAGATACATCAAAGGAATCTTAGATGCTGCATTATGTTATGGAGGATTAGATTTTATTGTCAAAAGCTATATAGGCTCAGATTATGCAGATGATCTCGATAAAAGAAGATCCACCACATGTTACATATTTACACTTGCAAGAGAAGTTGTGAGTTGGGTTTCAAAACTACAAACTGTAGTAACATTATTTATAACAAAAGCAGAGTTCATGACAGTTACACAAACATGCAAGGAATCAATCTGAATTAGAAAATTTATGGAGAAACTCGGGCATAAACAAGAAAAGATGGTTTTGTTTTGTGATAGTCAAAATACCTTGCATATTGCAAGGAATCCAACCTTTCATTCCAGAACAAAGCATATAGGTGTTCAATTTCATTATATACGAGAAATAGTAAAGGATGAAAATGTAGACATGCATAATATATACACTAGAAATAACCTAACAGATATCTTAACTAAGCCAATTATTATTGACAAGTTTGAATGGTGTTGATCCTCTTATGGCCTAGCAAAAAAATAAGCAACATGAAATGTCAAAGTAGAAAGAATGGTATAGAAACATGATTAATTCTTGATCAAAGTTTCTAAAAGAAAGAATGTAGTTGATAGGTTGTGCTGGCAGTAAAGAAGAAGAAGTTAAATTCACTTTTTCATCTTTACTGCCTCTCCGAAATCAATTCAATTGGCAAATATGGGAGGCAGAATAAACAAGCTGTAATTGAATTAAATTTCATTGAGCGAGCAGACGGTGATTTCCACTATAAATAAGCGCCTTTCCCACTTCGATTTTTTTCATCCCAAGCAATCCCATTCCATCTTAGTTTAATTTTTTTCCTTTTTATAACTTCTCAATTTCTCTCCAAGTATTACCAAAACCTTATTTGAGTATATTTTTTAAAATATTTGAGATAATAGTATTGAGTGAGAAGTTATAAAGTTACTTTTCATAGTCAATTTTTCTATTTTACTCGTAGTTTTTATCCTAATTAATTTGGAGATTTTTCACATAAATTCTGTATTATTTATTTTTCATCTTCAACATTTACTTAGAGAACTCATAAGGCTATTAAGAGCACTAAATATTTTCATCTTTTTTCCTGTGCTGCCAAGGTTTGGCATTCAAGGAATAGAAAGGTGAACAAAATATGTGAGAACTAAATTATAAGGAAATTTGGATGAAAGTGAATAAATTTTGAATATTTATGGTTTAAATATAATTTTAGAAAGGTTTCGAATTATTATGTAATTTTTAAAAAATTCTAACTTTCTCTCTCCTTTCTTTCCTGGCCATCTCTTCAATCACCACTTTTTTAACCTCTGATTGTCATGTTTTTTGAACCACACATTCTTCTTAAAGTTGCCATTCCATCGCTATAAACTTCACCTCAATTCAACTTTTGATAGGTCGACAAATCTTATTTAAAATTTTAAAAATTCAAACCCAAAGGTCGTTAGATTTTTTCCACAAATGTCATCAGAGCTGTGATTTTTTTAGATTTTTAACAAATGGTGTATTAGATGAAGAAACGAACATTACTGTTAGACTTAGAACATTGAAAACTATAAGACTTACTATGACTAATTGCCTAAGTCTCCAAATTTCGAGTTGCTACCGTCATTGACTGATTAATGATCAATTCTTGATCAATTCATTTATTTTAAGCATCCAAATATCATTTTCAACCTCAGATACATGTATTAGACTCATTTTGATGAGAAAAATTTAACCGTAAGCTCTGATTAGTCAAACAAACTTTAAACTAAAAAGCACATAAATCGAAATAATTGATGTAATGATTTCTTTACTTAATTATTTCTTTTAAAATATAAATTAAATATATATATTTCATATGTTTATAATTATAGTTTTGATATGAAATAAAATAAAATTATTTAAAATTGATTATACATTTTCACAATAAAATATTTAGGTGATATGTCTTGTAGTTATGGTTTGCAAGCTTATATTAATTTAAATATTTTGCCTTAACATTGCCTACATGGTATAAAAGTATATTAAATGCAGGTTTTAATGAATAGTATATAGGATAGTTTATATTGATTTTCTTACTGTTATGTTGCCAAATTTTTATTAAATATTATATAGCATTTGTAATAAAAGTGAATGAGACAATAAAGGAGTAAACCTAGTATATTTGAAAATGATGAAAGAGTATCCTTAGTATGTTTAGGATGATGGTGGAGTATCCTTGTTATGTTTCAGATGATAGGAAAGTATTTCTAATTGGAAGGGACGATAAGAGAATGCCTCAAAGACCCAAAACCTACACAGGTTATGTATTTTGTGAGCTCTAAGAAGTTATTGTTTGATATTATTTTGTGGGCATTCTTAAAGTGCATGTTTATGAAAAAAAAAAATTTTGATTTATATGGCTTAAATTAAACTGATGATACTTATTGTAATTACATATTATATATGATATATAAAATATAAATTTTTAACTTTAGTTTTATCAATGGTTTTATTAAATTTAGGCATGAATAATTTTAAGCTAACCATGCACACTTTTTGGTAAAACCAACATAAGTAAGTGATGTTAATCTATATTAAGTACCGTAGTTTTGCTCATCCTTTCCTTTTCCTCTCTAGAAATATTTTTAGTATGATGTGGATACTGAGAAGTAAATAGTACAGTTGAGTACTAGAAGATAAAACAAGTGAGTTTCTATTTGTTCATTAGTTGGTATTTCTTATTGACTTGTATTTAAATTATTTGATTTGTAACTATATGATGATGCATAATTTATATGAACCACTTGAATTTATTTTATTCATTTTTAAAATGCAACATGTATTTCTATGTTCTTGTGAGATTTTCATTAGATTTATTATTACCATTATATTTTTACATATATAGTTTAAAGATCTTAGGGCTCCTTGTACATTTTAACCAATGGTATATATTTTATCAAGGGCACCTTGTACTACATATTTGATTCCATCCATAAATTGATTTTCTTCCCGACATGGTATAAATCATAATATTATCAAAATGATACCTTGACTCATTTGTATATAGTATATGGATGCATTAGTTTATAATTAATTTTAAAGTCCTATGGATTGGATTATATGGTATTATAAGAAATATTTATTATCATTTTAGGATTCTTATATCTTATATATATGTCAAATGATAATAAATTTATTATTTAATTTTTATAAGTTGAATAATAGTTTTATTATGATATCATAGACTCTGAGTAGATTAAAATAATAAATTTTATAGACAAATATTAGAAGTGGTTAGAAATTATCTTGAGGATATTAGATATTGTCATATAGTAGCAAATCATTAAGAAAATATAAATTTTTAGCTATAAGAAATTTCGCATGTAATATTATGAATGTTTGAATATAATACTACCTTTTTTATGAATAGAGGTTAACTAAGGCAACAATACTTAAAGATTTTATAAAGTAGAGTTGTCAACTTTTGAGGAATAGCCTGAACCCATTATAGATGAGAGATAGCTTAAAGCCATGAAAGAATAGTTGATACCATAAGAGATGTTTTTGAGGTATATACTAGGTATAAATCTAGATATATGATTATTGGACCCTTAATTTGATTATGATATTAGGCATAAGATTAGTATCATCTTAGGTATTGATTAGTTGTAAAATTATCGAGTTATAGTTGATTATTATGATAAAGAAGTCATGTTTTAAGAAAACAATAGAAAGTTCATAATATGTCAAACTCGTTCACATGCAAGGCCTCCTGATTCTATTTTAAAACATGTTACGGTGAACAAGAAAAATTGAAAAGTTTGAATACTTTGACCAAGGAAAAGTTAATTATTGGTTGACAAATCTCCTTTATATTAAAAGTTAATTCATTTCTTGATACATTTTCTAAAGAGTTGTTCAGATTACCACTGAACATGGAGATGAAGTTCTATATTCATTTAGTTTTAGTTATATCATTAATTTTCATATTTCTCGATATCATAGGACGTTGACTGAATTAATAGAATTGCAAAAGAGATTAATATGCCCTAATGTTTCTTTTTAAAGAGCCCAAATATAGTTTGCCGAGAAACATGATAATTCACTATAATTATGTATTGATTATTGATAGTTGAACCGATTTACTATTCAGAAAAAGTAAACGTTGTCTTAGATTATTGAGCTATTTGATCAATTGAGTGATTTAATATGTTTCTTTGAGACTTGAATCAAAACTAGAAAACCATTAATAAATGATCAAAGGTAATGATGTATCAAAGATAGCATTTGAAAACTTAATAGGCACTTTGAATTTTAGTTATATCAATTCGAGTAATCTATGCCCCAGTGACTTTATAGATATCATGAATAAGATTATTTAGATTTCATTTAGATTGAATAGTTATTATATTTATTGATGACAACTTATTCTAAGACTCAAAAAAGAATACAAAAAACCAATAGTTATATGCAAAAAGAGAGAAATATAATTTTTGGATGTCAGAAGTCAAGTTTCCAAGATAATATATCAATAGGTTTAATTAAGATAAAAGTTATATTATGTTGAAAGAGGCCTATATACAAAGTTTTCCAAGAACAGACATTTAGTATCGATGTTTTATTAAAAACTTCTCTCAAAGTAGGTCATTAAGAAGGTTATAAAGAAGGAAGTTAGCGTTATTTTGATAAAAGGTATATAAGGCTTTTTTTCAAAATTGAAAGGGCAATTGATAAGTTCCTTTAACTCAAGATGTATCCAACACTCAAGAGCTATACCTAGTTTACATAAGTGTTTTTGATATTGGATTAAAGTGTATCTTAGTATAAAATGATAAGGTGACAGATTATTATGCTTTTAAGTAATAAAAACTTTATGAAAGAAATTACTATGCTTATGATCTTGAGTTAGTCAGTGCGATTTTTACCCTAAAAGTTTAGGGTGTTATTTTATAAGATTAAGTTTGACATATACTTAGACTATAAGAGTTTGAAGTATCTTTTCTCCTAATTTAATTTGAACTTGAGGTGACGAAGGTAAGATTGAGTACTTGGAAAATTGACTTTACTTTTTAGGATTAACTTAAAAAAGTTAATGTAATAACTAACACTTTGAGTTATAAATCTAATAAAAATTTTTGCAATCATGGCTCTAGTGGATTCAAAAAGCCAATGACAATTAGATATTTTGATTTATGGTATTGTGAGAATGGTCATTTAGCTTATGTTTATAATGTAGTGGTTTCAACATTTATTATAATAATGAAATAAAAACTATGACTAGATGAAGATCTAAGGGCAAGATGAATCAATTGTCAAATAATCAATAGTTGGATATTTAAAGAATAAATATAGGTGATATTTTTTTTCTTAATTAAAAAATATGTTGTATTAGATGACATCAAATTTAGAGATTATATTTTGGTAAAAATATATTGATTTAGGCTTACTGTGTACTAAAAAAGGTAGTGAAATGTATAGAGATCTTAAAGGGCAATATGGGTTAAAAAAATAAAATGTGATGTGATTGAGCATATATTCTAAGGTATGACCTAACATCATATAAAGGTTGAACATTGAGACTAGCAGAAGATATATCATTTTTATTTATCATTGAGTTGAAATAGAACCATGTTTTCATGAATTTGTAACTAGTTTACCAAAAGCTCATTAAAGGCATGATGCAGTTAAAGTGATTATTGATTAATTGACCACGTCTACATGCTTTATTCTTATAAAAATGAAATATTCCTGGAAAAACCTTAGTAAGTTGTGTAAGGATCAAATCATTCGATTAAATAAGATTTTTTTTAATATTAGTTTTGATCGACATTCATTGTTCACTTTCAGATTTTGAAAAAGTTTGCAAGATGATTTAGAGACAATATTAAATCTCATTTTTACTTCCTACGTGTAGATAGGTGATCAGTCTAAGAAGATCATACAAATTCTTATGGATATAATTAAAATTTATGCTAGAATTTTTAAGGTAACTTTAATATTGACATAACCCCTTATGAGGTTTTGTGTGGGAGGTTACATAAGTCACCACTACTTTACATTAAAATGATCATGTGGGCTAGATCTAATACAACAAACTTAATGATGAGCTTATTTCATAGGGAAAGTATATCATTAAAGTTCATGGTTAGAGATTTTGTTTTCTTAAAAGTTTATCTTAAAGTAATATTTTGTGATTTAGAATCAAGAGTAAATGAGCATCTAAGCATACTAGACCTCTTGAGATTCTTGAGTAAGTACACCTAGTTATGTGTATGTTGGCTTTACCACTATCGATGCCTCATATGCATGATGTTTTCAACTTTTTGATATTAACGAAGTATCATTTAGATTATCACCCATATCATCTAATTGATAAAGGTTTTAATTTAAGTTGATGGGACTTGTGATAGGACATAAAAATAAATTTTGAATTGCAAGGTTAATGTCTTTTGTAGGAGAAAGTTTTCTTTTAACAATATTTTATGGTAATGTCATAGTACTAAGAGGCTACTTCAGAGCTTAAGTTCGAAATTCGATAGTAATATTCGTATTTATTTGACTTATAAGGAGATATAATGAATTTTGAAAAACGAAAAATTTTTTAAAGAGTAGGAGTTATGATACCCCGAAAACATCAAATGAATATGTGAATATTATAAAATATATAAATATTTGTCGATTTTTGATGATGACTAAATTATAAGTAAATTTGGACAAAAGTGAATAAATTTAAAATATTTATGGTTCAAGTATAATTTTAAAAAAATTTAGGATCATTTTGTAATCTCTAAAAAAATTTTCTATGAATACTCCTTCATTTCTAGAAATTCCAAATATGTTCCACCATTTTCTCTCTCCTTACTTTTCTATCTATCCGATTGCCATCTTTTTAACTTATGACCATTATTACTTTTGAACCACACACTCCTCGATGTTGTCATTCCACCACTGTAAATCTCACCCAATTTAACTTTTGATGAGCCAATAAATCATATTTAAAATTTTTAAAATTGTTTTGCTCAATTTTTCGGCCAATTTCAGTCTCCTATTAAAAAATTAAGCATACCGATGAACTCACCTTGATAAATAAAACAAAATAATCAAAAATTTTAAATCTAAAGATCATTAAATTTTTCTTGAAAATGTTGTTTGAGCTATAATTTTTTGGCTATATTTTTAGTGAATGGTGCATCAGATGAAGAAATAGACATCACCATTGGACTTAGGACATCGAACACTATAAAATCTACTATGATCCACTGTTCTAGTCGTCAAATTTTGAGTTGGCATCTCCGTTGACCGGCATTAATTGGCTAATTGATCGTTCAATGGTCAATTTTTTGTCAACCCTCTTGTTTTAAGCCTTTTGGATATCATTTTTGGTCTTGGAGACATTTATTGAACTCATTTCAATGAAATAAATTCAATCGTGAACTTAGATTGATTAAACAAATTTTTAAGTTAGAAAGCATGTAAATCGAAGTAATCGAGATAAATTGAGTGTATATATTGTACATGTTTATAATTACAATTTCGACATGAAATAAAATTAATTTGTTTAAAATTGATTATGCATTTTCACAATAAATGTTTCGGTGGCATGTCTTATAACTATAGCGCACCAAACTCGTATTGATTTAAACATTTTACCTTAACATTGTTTGTATGGTATAAAAGTATATGGGAGAGTGTTTTTGAGATTTGAAATCTATGCAAGTTGTGTTACTTGCAAGCCCTAAGAGGCTATTATTTGATATTTTTTTGTGGCCCTAATGTGAGTATTATTAATGTGTATTTATGAATAAAAAAATTGATTCATATGGTTTAATTAAATTGATGATACTTATTTCAATTGCATATTACATATTATTTATAAAATGTAAATTTTCAACTTTAGTATCATCGATAGTTTCATTGAATTTGGGCATGAATGATTTTAAACTAACCATACATACTTTTAGATAATACCAACTTAAATAAGTGATGTTAATTCTTATCAAGTACCGTGGTTTTGCTCATCCATTTCTTTTACCCTCTAAGAATAGTTTTAGCGTAATATAGATACCAAGAAGTAAAGTAGCATGTTTAGGTACTAAGAAATAAAACGAATGAATTTTCAGTTGTTCATTACTTGGTACGTTCTTATTGACTTGTATTTAAATTATCTTATTTGAGATTATATGATGATGCTCGATTTATATAGATTAATTAAATTTATTTTATTCATTTTAAAAATGTAACAAGTATTTACATATTCTTGTAAAATTTTTATTAGATTTTTTATTATTATTATTATATTTTCACATTTATATTCTAACCACTCCGAACATGTTTGACCTTTTGATTAATAGTATATATTTTATCTATTAGTTTAAAATTTTAATTTAAAAGTCACTGGCCTTATTTTGGGGCGTGACAGTAAAAGAAGATTATTAGCTGGGCTACTGGACAACGCAGGAATTTGCCCGCGGTTAAAATGGAAGGAACAGGGAATGATGATGGAAGGAAGGACTTCTTGCGGTTTTTATCGGAGCCAGTAGAGAGTAAAGATAGTGCTACGTCAATTGCCATGACGCAGCTCAAGGCCTTGCTTGTTGTAAAGTAGCTAATATAGTTGCAGCAGCAGCATAATATTTCCCATACTGAGAATTCCTTAGTTTTGTGCTAATTTAAATGTTTTCAAATTTGCCACGCCCATTATTTAGCTAATTGAAATTATGTCGCATTTTTCAATAGGACATACTTACAGGTGGAACCGATACCACGACAACCATGACGGAGTGGACAATGACAGAGTTGACTCAACATCCAGAAGTAATGAAGAAGCTTCAAGAAGAACTAGCACGAGTTGTGGGCATTGAAGAATTTCACTTCACTACTTTTAAGGTGTTTAGATGCTGTTTTGAAAGAAACATTTCGTCTGCACCCGGATCTGCCCTCACCATTGTTGGTGCCTACCCGATACCCAATGGTACAAGAATCACGTTGAATGTTTGGACCATACATAGGGATCCTCAACTTTGGGACAATCCCCTTGAGTTTCGACCAGAGAGGTTTTTAAATGATCCTGGAAAACTTGAGTACTCGGAGAACAACTTCCAATATATGCCATTTGGTTCCGGTAGAAGGATTTGTGCTGGGATTCCTCTGGCAGAGAGGATGCTGATGCTTGTTCTGGCTTCATTACTGCACCCCTTTGGGGAAATTGCTCTACGGTGAAAAGTTGGACTTAGCTGATAAAAAAAATTGATCCCTTTGGTTGTTATTCCAACACCAGGACGAGCTAATGCAAAGGTCTACAAATAAGAAGATGTGTTAGCATTTGCCTCTGGAATATCGCTAGCGCTTTGATAAAATAACTTTTATCTGTATAGGAAGATGTGTCTTGTAACCCTATTTTTCATGCATCACTTGTATTGCATATACATTCTCCCTTTCTCCTTGCTTCTTTGTTTGATTTGCTTAATGGATTCGGTTTGCTTTGCTTAATGGATTTGTTTGTGGTGGAAGATGCCGCTCATGTTTCCATGTCTTGTTTCTATGGTAAGAGATTATGGAGTTTGTTAGCTACTGCTTTTCATAATTACATTCCTCCTATACAGATATCCATGGCTTCTTTGATGGCTTTATTTCAAAAAATTTCCAATTACAGCTCTAGAACATGTGGTTGGCGATGTTTTTTTTTGAATTTTAAATTAGATATGGAAGGCTCGTAGTGTGGTTTGGTGTGATAATAAAAAAATCCCTACCATGGTTCTACTTTCTAATTACAAAGCTTTCAGGAGCATGGTGCCGGTCTTTGCCCAGGTTACGTTACGATCCAGATCGTGATTCAATTTCATGCTTAGGTACGGATCATTCTATTTGTAAGACCCCTAAAGTGCATGTAGTCACCTGGTCCTCTCCAACTACTCGTTGGATTTAGGTTAATATAGATGGTAGTCAAAAGACGATCCAAGTTTGGCTGCTTGTGTTGCAATATTTCGAGATTCCAAGCTTGGGTGGTTTTGTTGCTCTTTTAGGCAAGCAATCTTTTTTTTTTTTTTTCAGAAATTATAGCAATTATTTTTGCTATTAAACAAGCACATACTCGTAGTTGTCATAAGCTTTGGACGGAAAGGACTTAAGCCTGGTGATTCCTCATTTAACTAGGCGTCTTATCCCTCCTTAACCTCTTTCTAATTGATGGAACAATTGTTTGATCCTTATATGGACATTCGATTCACTCAAGCTTTAGAAAATGAAATGTTGTCGCTGATATGTCGGCTAATATTGGTCCCGCTCCATATTCTTTTACATTACGGGATGTTGCAGGGAGTTAAGGGACCTCTTGACGAATTTTTAAAGTGCAACCCCTAATGTTAATAAATAAAAAATATATATTAAAAAAATTATATTATTTTATTATTTAATTAAAAATTAAGTTCAAACTCCTTATTCTTATGTAATCAAATATATACTTTACATTATCCAATTAATTTACCAAATTCAATTACAAACTTAGTACATATGAAAAACTAATCTTCTTGAATTTTTAACTGCAAAATCACTAATTAAGAATTCATAATTAAAATTTTTTATTAAAGAATTTTCAATAAGCAACATAGCTTATTTGTTTATTCTTTCTTGGGACATGGTCAATCAAAAGTGAGATTTAATCAATTTCAACTTTGAAAAGCTTCTTGTTGCAAATGTGATAGTAACTTATGTAGTCAACAAAATTTTGTATACAACTTATTTGAAAAATAACTATGATAACATCTTGGTTCACCAAATCATCAACATATTCATTCACCAAATTTTTAACATCTTCGTTTAGTTCATACTCTTCATTATGAATGTCACTCCTTTTTCAAGATAATGAATGTTTCATTTTAACTTTCTACCAATCCTTTGTTCGAGAGAGAGAGAGAGAGAGAGAGAGAGAGAGAGAGAGAGAGAGAGAGAGAGAGTAAGTATATCTCCTCTTTAAGATTTGACAATCTCATTTAATTTTTGTTTCTTTTTCCTTTTTACATAGCCCAAAGGATACTTTCTAAATAAAGGCATGATGATAATAAAAATTCGACAATGGTAATATAATTATGATATAATAAAAAAGATGTAAAGTATATCTTTAACTGTTACAAGAAGATAATCAAGATATCTACAAAATTTGATAGTATTTGCATTTCACATTTAAAAATAAGATTAAACTAATAAATTTAGTTATAAAATTACTAAAAAGACTGAATTTACAGTATTCATGTTAAATTATTCATTCAATAAAATAAGTCTAAAATTTAATGTTTCTCTTTTAAAATAAAATAATAATTACACAATATGTTATAAATTAATAATTAACTAAATTATGATATACATAATATTTTTAAAGCTTAATCACTTATTTATTGTTGCTACAACTTTTTTCTCACTTGTCTCTTTCTTTTCTATCCAATCACTTTATGGTTTTCTTTTATATATTTTAAAAATCAAAGCAAGTCACCCTTTATATAGATTTTCGTTTTTCTTTCTTTTTTCTGATTTTACATGTATTTCATTTATGTGTAGTATTAGACTTTTTTTATTTATTTAATTAGAAAATTATTTTACATAAAACTTTTGAAGGTCTTAATGGTTTGGATAACTCTCATATGAGGTGGAAAACAATCGAATATAAACAAATTTGCTTATGTCATGAAAGGGGCTGGTTGGGTTTGAACTTATAAAAAATATGTATAACTCATTTTTTTAATTGAATATTATAGCTTGAAATCATTTAAAATCTAATATTGAGCCCAAAAAAAAAAGAAAATATACAACTAATCTTAAATTTAGGGCTCCTAATTTTGGACCAAATTTTAAACCATAACTGGTTGTCTGTATTATTTGTCCCCAAGGCAACCCTTAGGATATTGCTAATTAACATATTTTATCTTTCTTGCATAAAGATGTAAACAACCTCTCTAATTATAGTTTTATCTAGGCTTTCTTTTGCTAGTTTCATAGTGCTTAAACTTGGAGGTTTGATCATTAGTTGCTATGGATACTATTAGCAATTATGTTGTTGCTTGCTTCTTGTTTTGCTACTACTACTACTATTTTACAAATTTTACTATCCCACTTTCCTTTGCTTGTTCTTTTATATTGTTGTAATTATAACACTGCTGATCTAGTAACAGTCTCACATGTTGAACTAAGGCATATAATTTGATATGCATGCATTAAATCTCACAATTACAGTTTTTTTATTGGAATATCTCCTTATTCTTAGTCAATTAAACTTCTAAAGATTTTTGAATCTTATCAAATAAAATCATAATCCAATCAAACCCAAACATTCCAAGACAACCTCTATGATATAATTTTAAGAGAGTAAAAGGTGCATTTTAGAATCTTTTGTCTTCTACAACATAAATAATTAAGTACTCGAGTATTATTCTCCAAATCAAAGTATCACAATCACCACTTTAAACAACTCATTTTATTAAAATTAAATAACAAAGAGAAAGCTATTTATAATATGGGCATGACTTTTCTTATTTTAGGATCGATAAAATGATTTGTAATCCTTTTTATTCAAAGATCATGTAAATATATAGTTGAAGTAATTTTCAAAGTAAATAAAAGATTAACGATCATATACTTTGTAACAAAAAATATTAAAATCATATTTTATAAAATATAAATATTGAAGCTTATAAATCTCATCATAAAAAATACATTTAAGTTTCTCATGTCACATAGTTTCAATTGACCTCGATGACCTAGTTATGAACAAAATTAGATAGTGTGCATAGTTAAAAAAGAATACTAGTTAATCCAAATAGGTATATCGACAATGATCAATTATAATTAGAATTAAAGTATGATGGACATATGAGCTAAAATATTTCATTTCAATTTATTATATAAGAATTATTTAATAACATAGCATTTTGGATTGATTTACTTACAAAGTACGCAACACATTTTAAAATTAAATGTTATTTATTATAAAACAATAAGTAAAACATTTTATGAATAAGTTTTGTACAATATAATTAAAATTTCTTTGTTTAAAACTAATTTTGAAAATATTCAAGTTGAAAAAGTTCATAACAAAAAGTCATACATTAAATCATAAAATATATTCCAAGAATTTAAGAAAAATATTTATTACTAAAATCTCATTTGCAATATTAAAAGAACAAAACCATATTATGAATAAAATTACTTATCTCATATCAAATTAAGGTCTTAAACTACCTCTAAATATTGTTTGAAGGTTTTAAACGTCTTATAATAAGAAAACTATCTCATTAAGGACACTTGATAATAGTACACAAATAAATCTTTCAAGGTTTTATAATGTATACAATACCTCCTTACATACCATAAATAAAACTCTTAATATTTTGAAGTTTCTAACTTTTAATCTACAAATTGAATCAACCTAAAACTTTACAAATTTTTTGAAGCAAACCTTAGGTAATCATTTATAATTTTCATGGCATTTAGAGTTCAAATGATTTCTAAAATAATAAATTTTTTAGATAATAATAAACTATCTAGTTTATTATGGAAATGCAAATTACTCAATTGAAAATTCATAACTATTTAAATATGTCTCAAAAAATTCTAAAATTTATAGATCAAATAGAAAACATGTGGATATGTCACCATGTAAAGTTTTATAATTTTTTAAGGTGGTTTGAAATTTCAAATTATTTTTATTTTTTTAATAAATTTGTAAAATTCACAAAATTCCATATTACAAGGGCTAATTTCAAAATTTCGTATAAAATTGAATTCATGTTTGAATTGAGCAAAAAAAAATTCTAAAACTATCTTTTTGTGTGAGAATTCATAATATTATTTTTTATTATAAATAATCATGACAAAATTTTTGTTAAAAATTTTCTATAGACATTATATTCACCAAATTCTATAAAGTTCTAATTCAAATAATCCACAATTGTAATACAAGTTAAGGAAAATATGATTCCTCATGTTGTATTCCTCATGTAATACAAATAATCCACTTTATAATAATAATTTAAAGAATTCTATTTGACCTAATAGGTGAGTTGGTTTAAAAGAAAACGTTTGTAGAAGAGAAAATTGAAAAACTAGGATCATGTTGAAAATAATGCCCAAACAATAAATAAACCTATATTTTTTGAATCATTGACTCCAAATAAACTAATTATCCTTTAAGTGACATATATTTCTAAAGTGACACAAGTCTCTATAGTGATATTTAACCCTAATGATATACAAGTCATTGAAATAATGCAAGTCCTCGAAGTGATAATTGAATTGCTCAAGTTGTAAATGACACATTAACAAAGATCAAACCAAACATATATTACCGAAGTTCTTCTATACTCATGAACTCCAATAGAGTCAACATAATGTTAAAAAGATATGCCTCTTTGATGATTTTGTCAATCTCTGTTGTTGAAAATATCTTCATAAATACAAGTATATACTATCAAAAATAAGTAATAAAGTGATAAATAAGAATTATTCCCACAATAATTGATTATCTATACTTTAACTAATGAGTTAACCTATTTTAATTTTATTTGATGAGTTGAATGAAAATATGATTTATGCTAAAATAACTAATAACTAAATTAAAACAAACAAAAACAATTTAAGAGTAACTAAGCAAAAGAGTTTTGGGATATCTAATGTTATCGAAACCAATCTACTAAAATTTTATCTATTCTTAATAATCACAACTTAAATTTATGATTGATAATAAAAAATATCTCAATTATTTGTTAACTTTTTTAAGAGTTATAACAAAACTATGTTAAAATATTAACCCATTATATTCTTATGTGAATAAAAATTGATAGAAACATATTATTGCACTATAGTTCTATACAATGATTATATAAAGCATGCAAGTATATTTTTATTTTATATAGACTTTATAACATTCAACACAAGAACTAAAACATAATTTTTTTTAGAGTTTTTTTATAAATTTTAAATCATCTAAACAATGGTTAGTTATTTAAAAGTATTAAGAATATGTAGAATACTCAACCATGAAGATAGATTTTAATTATATTGATAAATAAAAGTCATAACATTATAGATGACTATATCATAGTGTTTGTAAACAAATTTAGTTCATAATGAAAAAAAAATCCTATTTATTATATTTAACATTTTTAATAATGAAAAATAAAAAAATTAATTTTATTAAAACTTTACCTACATTTACTTTTAAGAAATTGGTGCATAGTATTGATATGCATCGACTTTACAAATTTATAAATTGATATTTTTATCTTTAAGGAGAGAATTTCATAAATGGAACATATTTTGTTATAAAAGAACTATAAAAATTTTGGACAAATATACACTGAACTTTTTTTTAATTAAGTTTTATCTTACTTAATTTTACTAACAAAATTTTTAATGAAACAGTATTGAACATGTCGAATCTCATTTAAAGCAGTCATCAAAGGGAAAATATTGCTTATGTTTAGTAGATTCCACCACTTTTTCTCATTGGCCAAATCCACCTCTCTTGTTCTTGAACGAAAATGCCCTAAGCTTGTGAAAGGTGAAAAATACATGCTTGATTTTAATTGGTCATATGGATTCATATGTATAGTAAGATATCTTATATTTCAAAATTCTTGAATCTACTCAATTTTGCTTAATGTTATAGTATTGTCGAATCTCTTTTATGCCTCTCTATAAGAATTTATATGTTCAATGACCTAATTATAAAATATCTCTTGTATCCCTTTACTATATTTTATTTATACTTTAATTTAATATTTACAACATTTTCTTTATTTTTGTTTATATTTTATTATGTAATAGCAAATTAAATTTGCTTATCAACTTTCCGCCATTTGGTATCTAAAGGCTCTCAAAATTCTAGACTTATTATTTTCCATTATCAATATATTAAAATACTTATAATTTTATTTAAATTTTAATATTTATTCATCTTTATATTTTTGCTTAGTCATGATATGTTCTATATATATATATATATAACAATAAAGGGGTCGACATTGCATTATATAATAAAGATCATATTACTTGAGAAAGTTCATTAAGCATGGATGATTAAATAAATATAAAAAGCGTGAATATACAAACATATATATATATATATATATATATTGTTGCCATATATAAAGTGTTGATGTCAAAATTTTGTCATCAATCACAAATGAAAAATTCTCTCAAATTTTAGGATGAAAGGTGCAATGTAAATTTCAACAAGAAAATTCAATAAAATTAACAAGAGAATACAAATAAATTAAGAAGATGATATATATATATATATATATATATATAGAAAGAGAGAGAGAGAGAGAGAGAGAGAGAGAAAGAGAACAAAGTTTTATTTTCAACAAATGTTGGAACCACCTTATAGTAAAGACTAACCATCTTGAAATTGTTCAAAATCAAAATAGATCACAAGAATAAAAGGCAAAACTTTTCAATTTAGAAATTGAAAATTGGGAGCCATTTTACCTATGATCTTTATTGTTATTATTTGTAGGCAAATCAAAGAGAAATGATCTCACATGTCAAATCCAAATGTCACATAGGCAGAAAAAAAGGAGTTGTCTAAATATTAACAATTATCATTTATTTATTTAATGCATCATCAAATACATCTAAATTTTATAACAACTAATATTGTCTTTAGGCCCTTATTATTTGTTTAGTTTTGTGGATAATGTTAAGGTTATTCTAATCCTATTAGTGAGTTGGTGAGTTAGTAAGTTATTGATTATATAGCCTAGACCCAATAGGCATAAATATGTAACTATACATTATTACAATAATTAATAGAATTGACAGTTTATTTATAAATTTTATATAACATTAAAAATTTTAATTACCTATAATATAAAGTCCTTACAATGATAATTAAAGAAATTAATTTAAGTTTAATTTATGACATCTTGCCATTCTTAAATATTTTTTATCATAGAATTATTAATACTAAAGTATTGATAAATTCAATTTAGATTAACATATTTTATTTCAACTTCATTAAAAAAAGAAGGCAGCTAATATCATAAACTACTAATAAAGATATTCATTTATTCTAACATATAAATTTTTGTTAAAAAAACAAATGCATTGATAACTAATATGAAGTGTTATCTATATGTTTATGAAATTTCTCAAGTTACAATGATATAATTGATCCTTAAACTTAAGATATTAATAATATCTTATATGTACATCATATTTGAATTGATGTTACTCCTCTGCAGTCCATAGCAATATTACATATAAGGTAATGATTAAGCAATATGAAAATTACACAAAGATTATGAAGGATCAATGAAGAATTCATTATTCTAGATAAGATAAAGTCGGTACTTTTAGTGATGTTATTTTGACATAAGTAATAATATAAATCTATAGCCATGACGAATTTTGAAAGAGTTTTAGAGAATCTAAAATTTGATTATTAGTTTAAATCAAAAAATTTTAATTACTATGATTTAATAGAGTAGACATTTTTATATGCTTATAAAATCTTTGGTAGAATGTGTATGAAGAGAAAAATTAAATCATATGATAATTGTATAGGAAATAGATTTCACTAAAGTTACTTTTCTTTTTCAATTAGAGATCATGATGCATTGTTAGATGTCGCTTTTGATATATCAAAATTAGTTACTTAATTAAGGAGTTAATCGAAGATAAATTAATTAGATTAATTTATCTAGACTTAAGAAATCTATAGCCATCTCCATTGCCAATATAAAAGAAATCTAATAAATTACACGCTTTAAATTATTAAGGAATTAAGGATAAGTTATTTAGAATTAAATTTCAAAACTTAATTATTACATCTCCAAACTTTTAGGGTAAATTCATAATATCAGAAATTATAAATAAAAATGAAATTTTGAAAATTCTAGACTAATCTCTAAAACTAGAAATATTGATGTCATTTTATAATTTTTAAAAGTATAAATGTTATTTTAGAATTTTCAAAAGTTTAGGGACTAAATAAAATTAAACAAATTATTTGCTTTCAATTATACTTCCAAATTTATCATAATAAAATTTTTATTTATTTAATTAATTAATTAAAAGAAAAAATTAGTTATTTAATTTTAGATTAGATTGCGATCCTATAAAATAATATTAAACCCTATTTCTATCCATATACTTTTAACTTTTAATATGATTAAAAGTAAATAACTAAAAACTAGAAATACTTCTTTGTTTTTTTGCCAAAATATATGAATTTTTAAAATAAGATTTGGAAAAACAATTCTCTATTGCCAAAAACTCTCAAATTCTAATTTTTGTCTTTTTTTTAAGTTAGTCCTAAATAAACTAATTTTCATCTCTTTTTTTAAGCTATCACTAAATAACAAACACTTATATAACTTTGAATTTAGTATAATTCAAATTCTTTTAATTTTTTACCTTATATAGATACTGTTAAATACCACACAATCTAAATGATTGATCCAAGAAAAGAATTAGAGCAACTGCCGTATTTTAACTATAATTTTTAGCTTTGAAATTTGATTAATGTAATTCTAAAAGACTCTGTGAAGAAGACTCAAAGATTTGTAACTTGCAATTTATGGAAGAAATCTTGAGTCTAGCATATTTAAGGTCAAAGCTGCATTGAAAGTTGTGGGTCTGCAAAATCTAAGAAAGAGGTATTAAAACTTTAAGATCTTGGTACATCATACTAATATTCTAGATATTATTAATTATTTTTTATCACAAAATATGCATAACAAAAGAATACTTGAATGGGAATTAAGAAAAATTTCAATTTCCGACTCTGTGTGTGTGTGTGTTCTTGATTTTCCAACATAAATGTCAGATGATAACTTTTTCTTTTGAAGAATCTAATACTAATGCATCTAAACTTGGTCTTACAACACTCTTCGGCACATAGATTACGTAGATATCTACCATAGAGGGCATATAACATGTCGTTGCCACTAGTAACATGTCATTACTTTACTACGAGGTGCTAACCAAGGGTTGCCATGGTAAGTATTTAACAATATTTAAAAACTTTTTTCCTTTACATTAATTTCTTTATATATGTGATAGAGATACTACCAAATAGAAAAAACAATCCTTGATTCCGTAATAGTTTAATAAATTTGCCTTACTTAATTCACATAGCACCTACACAATGATTTAGGGACAGTGTTAAAATTGAACAAATAGTGTGGTTGGTTTCATTTTAAAATATTTGCAAGATAAATCTTACTCGTCGTCCATCACCTTTTGTCCACATTAAATTTTGGTTTTTAAGAAAATAACTTTTGTTTATAAAATTTAGTAAAATTCAAGATATATAAGTTAGAGTTTTGAGTATAAAAAGGTTTTATATATATATATATATATATATATTACAAAGCAATCACACTAACAAATAAACGTTGCCTGTTTTGAAAAATTTATCATAAATTTTTTTTAAAATTTTTGGCATTCTCAATTTTACATTTTTGACTGGTCAACAAATGTGGTGTTGTGATGCGCATATAATACTTGTCGCTTTGTTGATATGCAAAGAATGAGTAATACTAGATCGAGAAATGTGCATCCGTTGGTAGAGTTTTTGTTATTGCATATTTTGCTAGAGACGTGACATTTGCTTCGCATAGTGGAATCACTCCAATGATCTCCATCCATAAAAACTTTTCCTTTAGCGTACCACCAACCGTAACAATGTTTGTTGTAGTTGGAAACTTGTCATTCACCACTTTTTTATCTTTTCCAGAAATTGCTTGGCTTGTGACATCGGCTGTTGGTGCTTTTTTAGCCTTTTTAATCACCTATAGGAATCATTGGTTTCAATATTGGCAGCGTGTTAAGCGCAATATTGCTAGTGATAACATTGTTCCCAGTAAGATCATAAAGAGAAAGCGACAAGCACTGCTAAAATTAACCATCCCACTTCCACAAAATTTTTACCTTTCATTTACTATTTGCAAGCGCGTGAATTATATATATTTACCAAAGTCAAATGAGATAGTCACAGTCTCGATTACTCTACTTAATTTTGTCCTCAATTTAGTAATCTTTGGTTCAAGATTCCCAAGAATTTTTGTCGTAGATTCATTATAGCCTTGCTCAGCGTGTTTGTCAGGACTTCCATGAGCTTAATTAGCTTTTGGTTTCTTCATCATGATATGTTATTTGTATATTGCTCAGACTCAAATACTTACCCAAATGGCTAAGATTCAACTCGTCTTGAACATTTTGTAGGTGTACAGAGTAACAGAGCATAGATAAAAAGCAAAATTCATAATCAGATTCCAATAACTAGATCTACATTAAGATCCTGGCATTGTTTTTATTGGTGACATTCACCTCACCACTTAACATCGGAAAATTATGTACATCCATTATGTTTCAACGTACTCTTACCATTTCCCACTATCTATGATATGCAAATTCATTCCACTACGTACTCTGCCTTTTTCCACTATCTATGATGCGCATATTCATTCCACAAATACAGAAAGAAATGGTTTTCAACCTGAAGCGGCTGGCCTGCAAACAGGAAGATCCGTCTCAACATTGGGTGGGATCCGAAGAATTGGGTTGCTCTCAAAGAAATTCACTGGCTTTAGATCAAAGCTTGATGAGACAGTAGGCATAATTGGGAAATCTTCCTGGCAAGGTATATGATGGAATCCAAGCGTGTACCACAGCACAATGTCTTTATTCTCAATGGGTCGATCCCTGCAGAAAGTCGGCATGATTCGTACATTTATTAGCCGAGGAATATCAATTCAAACTTGATAAAACATGATGAAAAATATGTATTTACAGTGTTAAGTATTATAAGATATCAAAATTCATCAATGCATGTATACTTCTTGAGAAATTGAGAAATTAAATTTGTAAGAAAGAGTGTATAATTTTCTTAAATAAGTTTCTCACCTATTAGACCAAACTGCAAGAGTATCTTCACCCTTGCTTTGATAAACAAACAACCCACCTGCCCATTGCTCGCTCCGATTATATGGGGTGACCCATATCTGGTTATTTGTAAATGCTCCCCGCTTCTGGGGAGGATCTTCGAGATCAAGCAAGCTAGCAGCTGTCCCTCCAGGAACCACCTTATATCCTACCGGATTCCCCACCCGGGTCTTCTTAGTCGGGTTTATCACATGGAACTCTGCTGGTTCATAGAGTTTAAGCTTAATTTGCACATCTTTCTCCGTTTTAGCCACATTTCTCACAGCCTTTAAGTAACTCCTCCTCGGCGACTGATCAGGTGAGGTTTCTTGCCTCTCAATGTTTACATTTACGAAGGAATTGTCAGAATCATCAATGTCCATGTCAAGGTAAAATGTGATATAGTGGTCATGGATGACACCAATAATATTTTCAGACAGAAGGGTCCCAAACAGATTTTCCTTTTCTTCATTGGAAATTTGGTTCATGTGCTCATAGGTTGTGCCTTTCACCATCAGAATGCCACTCAGTCCAACCTGTGACCAAAATTCTGCTGTTAGTATCAAAATGTCCAATTCGACCAACAAAATACAACTCTACTACCAAATTAGATCCTTTTGATCAGCAAAATCAAAGCTAAAGTTGACAAAGAACAGTGTTGTCACACTTTGCAATTTTTACCAAATATAGACAAGAAAGATAACATAATATCTCTTTTTCTTTGTAGAATGATCAATGAAATCACTTACCTTAACTCTAATTAGTCCATCTGTCTGAAATTCCCAATCAACAATATAATCATAGTTAGCGACGGATGCTGCCATTCTAACCACTAACGTCACCTTTGGCCTCACTTCTCTAATCTGTCAAAACAAATTCACAAACCGAGCAATAAAGTTGACGGTAACTCCAATTGATGTTATGTCACTGACAAAAAACTGTGGTGGCATCTTGTGAAAGACTGCAACTTTATATTTTATACATATAGGCCAAGTTATAAAAATTGGACAAATTATACCAAAAGCACATAGGTTGCCATGCAATTTTAACTATAATGTCAACATTATTTAAAGACTAAACGATCGTAAAATAATGGGCCATGTATATATTCGGACCCAATGACCATACCTCCATACCCGTGATCGGACTCTCTGAGTGTCGCCATCCAATGTCTCCGGCATACCTCTCGAACACACAAACCATGTTTGATCGTACGTACGGCGTTCCATCAGCAGCCGCAAACACGCCATCCATATAATAGGCGTTACGCGGACAATCATTAAGCGGATCCAGGGGCATGGCCTGCAACCCGAACCCATATTCACCCGCATCCATATATGTCTTAAAATACCATGCATCAGTGGGATCCATATAAGGCACAAACAATTCACTTGTAAACCCCTTATACATGACATTCCTCATCTCCCCAGTATCCGGGTCCTTCACCCGAGCCCGAGAAACCACCACCCCGGCTCTCGGGTCGGGTTTCAAGTGAAATTCCCAGTTCGCCCACTTAACGATATGGCCATCTTCTATTACAAAACTGGGACCATTGGGTTGCTCTATTGATATCGGGTTTACCAACTTCATTTCTTCTTGTATACTGTGTGCAGCATATCTATAATCTGTGTTGGCGGCCTTCGGTATTGGTATGCTCTTGCCCTTGTCCGTTATTTCCACTACTTGCTTCGTGTCTAGATCGAGAAGTACGGTCAAACCTTCAATTGGCCGCATGTAAAAGTTTGCGGTGTCCTTCATTGAATAGCACTGCACCTTAACCAGTCTCCTTTTCTCCTCTTTTTCTCCAAACCAACCCAACGAAATCGGAAGACAAGCCAAGTCGTTGAGATCAACACCCCGTTCAACGATCGTACGGTTGAAATCCGCATTCAAAAGTGGAGCCCATGTCGCCGACGTCATGTCTTCCATAGTCATGGTAGGATAACCGGACAGTGAATCTGTCTTGTGCATGGTAACCTCTTCGGTCGTTAAGTCGACTATCAACATGTAAGATATGTTGTTCACGCGTGCGACCACGGAGGCTTTTCTCGGTAACAGCGGGTCACCTTTTTTCCAGTTAAGGACAGGCAATTTTTCGGGTTCTTCCAAGGTGATAGAGTGGATCGTATGGGGCACGGACTGCCTGAAGAGCGTGTGAGAGGAGAGTATTGTACGGACATCGTTAACTTCTTGGATGGTGAGTGGGTCTAGAGGGTGGTGAGGGGTGTCTGATGCATGGTTGCGGTGGTGGTGCGTGGGTTTCGGGGATTCTTTAAGTGGTTTGTTTAGTTGTCTGTCTTGGAAGCGATTCTTGGAGGTGCACCATGAGGAATGGGCGGTGCAGTCCAAGAGCTCAGTCGCATCAGGCGGCGCGTAGGGGAAGTTGAACCATGTGATGACTAAGAGAGTCGCTATGCCAATGAAAAATAAGATGAAGCGAAGAAAGTATCTTGATTCCATAGAAACATAGACTTAGAAGTGATGATTTATGAGTGTGAAAATAAGGAGAATAATTCGGAGTATGACTGAGAGCGAAGATAAATAGGAGTAAGTGAACAAGTACGATGAAGATAAGGCTGAGAAAATTCCAAATTATAAGCACAGAGAGATGCAAAGAATCATGACAAGTATGCGCATTAGATGCAGAAGATACTACACGTCCTTGTGGACGTGGCCTGATATTTTGTGAATTTTTTTTCCTCAAAAAAGGTAACAAATAAAAAACAAAAGTGGTTAGCTGATGCATATATGCAAGTGATTATCAGAAAACAAATAATAAAATGAATTATTACGAAGAGAAATACTTCTACAGATGGTAATAGTGAGATAAAATGAATCCAAGAATATTCATCGTTCAGAATGGGAAAAATACCTGTGTTTTTCCTCTTTCTCGTTGCTTTGACATGGAGAGAGTGGTGGTGGTGGTGGTGGTGGTGGGTGGGCTCAAACTCAACCATACAAGGTTGGTAACGGTGGGCCAGACTTTCACGTACGAGGCGATGTAATTCAAATTATTATATTACACTGGTGGTGTTCTGTTTCAATTCAAATTTTATTTATTTAATTACGTGTTAAAAAAATAAAAATTTTAATTTAATATAATTATTAAATAAATTATAAATTTATTATTTTTTTTAAAAATATATATATATATATAAAATTTATAAAATAATTTTAATAAAAATTAAATAATACAATATAATTATTATAATTATGTTATAAATAAATTCAAATGTTAAAAAATTTAAATTTAAATTTAATATAATTAATAATATTATTATATTATATTATTTATTTAATAAATATATTATTTTATATAAAT
>CP135567.1:4972936-5057792 GCA_032401905.1 Swietenia macrophylla | reverse complement strand
GTGGCGACGGGGTTGTTGGGATAGATAACTTTAACAGTTACTACGAGGCAAGCTTAAAAAGGGCTAGGAAACGGTTACTTGAGCGAGCAGGCGTTTATATCATTGATGGAGATATTAACGATAAATCACTTCTAGACAATATCTTCCACCTCGTTGCCTTTACTCACGTCATGCACCTTGCTGCACAGGCCGGCGTCCGTTATGCCATACGAAACCCAAACTCCTACGTACAAAGTAACATAGCAGGTTTCGTTAATCTACTTGAGACATGTAAATCATCAGATCGTCAGCCTGCAATTGTTTGGGCGTCTTCGAGTTCAGTTTATGGAATTAATAGGAAAGTACCCTTTTCTGAGAAAGACCGAACTGACCAGCCAGCCAGCTTGTATGCGGCTACAAAGAAAGCTGGTGAGGAAATAGCACACACTTATAATCATATTTATGGCTTATCAATTACCGGTTTAAGGTTTTTCACTGTTTATGGTCCCTGGGGACGGCCTGATATGGCATATTTCTCTTTTACTAGAGATATACTTAAAGGAAAAACAATCAGTATTTACGAGTCTCCTGATAAAGGAAGTGTGGCCAGGGATTTCACGTATATTGATGATATTGTAAAGGGATGTTTAGCGGCATTGGATACGGCGAAGAAGAGTACAGGGAGTGGAGCGAAGAAAAGAGGACCAGCGCAGTTGAGGATATTCAATTTGGGAAATACGACCCCGGTGCCTGTGAGTAGGCTTGTGAGTTTGTTAGAGAAGATTTTGAAGGTGAAGGCTAAGAAGAAGGTGTTGCCATTGCCTAGGAATGGAGATGTGGAGTTCACTCATGCAAATATTAGTTTGGCACAGAGAGAGCTTGGGTATAAGCCTAATATTGATTTGGAGACTGGACTGAAGAAGTTTGTGGGGTGGTACTTGACATATTATTCTGGTTCAAGAATGAAGAATTTTTGGTGAATGTCTGTTCTTTATACACAGTGGTTACCTATATTTGACGTCAGTATGCAATCTTAGGGCCACCATTCCCGCAATGCAATGTTTTATCTAATTTTGAAGGCATTCATGCAGGGAGGGGATATCTGATTGCTGTTGATTAATTAAAAACTGAAAACATATATTATTGTGTGTCCACATACTGCTTGTTTGTTCTTTCAAGTCACTTGCAGCTTTGGCATTGTGCAGACCATGACTGACACATTTCTCCTAAAGGGAGCTTAGTAAATGAGCAAATTCGCATCTGGTTTTATAAATTTGTGCCTGAATAGGCTTATGATTTGGATTGGACAAAATTTTGGAGCTAATGATGCTTCTCTTACAGTCTTGCTCCTGGTGAGACATAGATTCATTTGGATTGATTGAGCAATTTTCACTTCCTGAAAATCTCGTATATGTATGTACATGCACATACTGCGTCCAGGTTGGTTTGTCCTGTCTTGCTGAGGATAGCATTGCAATTAAGATGGCAGGAATTCTCTGTTATAATCCGGGGAATTCCCCCACCTCGAAGGTTTTTTGTCAAAGAGACTCAGATTTAGAGGTTTTCAATGTTGTGCTCATTACAATCGCACTTAAAAGGAAAAGAAATTTCAGATAGGTGCATTACAATATAACAGCAATGTGAAGTTGAACCTTTGGTACATGTACAGGATTGTGATGTGTAAGCAGGAAGTGTTTTTTGGTGACTCATTATTCAACTGCAACCCGCTCCTTTTTCTTCTTTATTTCCGTTGGATGTAGTCCTTTTCTCTGCAAAAACTTGACTGTTTCCGATATGGTAATAATCAAATCAGCAACAATGTCAGAGTTTCAAACTTGCATTGTCAGGAAAATATGGAAAAATAATCCATGCGAATTAAAATGGAATAACAACAACCGTTAATCGACTATGAACCTTTCAGATGTGCCAATAAATTACTTGCTATGTTGGAAGATAATGCACTGCCCGCAGTCTGCAGCCATTCACAACCAAGAGCATCCGTTTAAATCTATGAATATGAGATGAAGACAGCAAGGATAGAAGAAGCCTCACAGAAAAAGTTGTCTTCCCTGATTCTCTCTAATCAGCCACCACAGAAATGTTACAACATAAGTTGAAAAAAAGGCGCTCTATAATCGGGCATTGAAAAATCATACTTTGTTCTTGTAATCTTTGATCATAACATATCTAAAATGTCTGAATAGAAACATCAATAAGATGAAAGTAAAGCATTAGATGATTCCTTGATCCACCTCAGTGAATAACATGCTTCTACTAGAAAGGGATGACATAGTTGATGCAAAACCCAATTTCTCTATCTCGTTGTGTAACAAAAATGTATGAGCACTAATATGGGAAAGAAGGTCTTCAAAGTTGTATCCCTCCTGTCAATAAAATCAAGCATCGTTTTAACTTGTAAGAAAAAAATGAATTTATAGCAATAAGAGCATATATACCTGGGACATTTGGCCCGAGTCGTATGCAAGATGCAGCTAGCCAATCTTTCTATTTCCAAAACCCCATCAACATCTTCGTCATGGTTATCTGTTCTTCAGTTCTACTGCCACCATATTAAGAAGATTCATCTCAGTATCAACAGCTTACAGCTCCAAGAAAATTTCCCCAATAAAAAAGTTCAAGATTCCAACAGCAAAACCTTGCTATATAACCCATCATTCTTGTTGCTTCCTTGAATACAACACATCTCTGCTACAACATGTGCCAAGGCTCTATATTCATATTCAGCACTCGACTTAGCAACCACATGTTGCTTCCTTGAATTCCAAGACACTAGATTACCCCTAAAGAACACACAATATCCTGTTATTGACTTCTTATCTTTATTACCACTAGCCCAATCAGTATCTGAAAATCCAATCAAATCCAAACTTCCTATGTTGTTGAAAACCAGGCCTAGATCACAAGTTTTTTTGAGATACCTGAGAACTCTCTTGCATGCTTTCCGGTGAACTTTGCCGGCATCACTCATATATTGACTGAGTTTGTTTATTGCATAAGTGATCTCAGGTCTAGACAAAGTTGGCATCGAAGTGAGCCTATGATGGATCTATATAAAGTTTGATCTTCAAATGCCTTCTCACGTGATTTGCTGAGTTTTACTCCGGCAGTCATTGGCGTTTCAACACCCTTGCAATATAGCATCTTAGTCTTTGATAGCAAATCAGTAATATATTTAGTTTGAGACATGAAGAGTGCTCCAAGTGTTCTAGTGATTTCAAAACCAAGAAAATAGTTCAAATTTCCCAAGTCTTTCAAGGCAAAGGATTCAAGTAGCAGCTTGAATAGTTTTCTAATTACTTCATCATTACTTCCTGTTATAATTAGATCATCTACATAAATTAGGAGCAGGGTAGTGTTTGAATTATTTACCTGTAAAATACGGAAGTGTCTGACTTAGAGTTTAGGAACTTCCAGCTGAGCAGTAAGGTTTCTAACTTATCAAACGAAGCTCTTAGAGCTTGTTTTAAGCCATATAAGGCTTTCTTCAGTTTACAGATGTGATTAAGCATATTGAGTTATTCAAAACTAGCAGGTTGGTGTATATAGAATACCTGAGAAAGCTAACCATTGAGGAAGGCATTATTTATGTCGATTTGTCTAAGGTTGTGTGTTCTTAAGATGAGTTTAATGGTGGAAAGTTTCATTACTGGGCTACAAGTTTCAGAAAAATCCATCCCAAGAATTTGTAGGAAACCCTTAGCTACTAGTTAGCTTTGTATTTTTGGAGACTCTATATGCATTTTGCTTCACTTCAAAGACCTATTTATTACCTACAACTTTTATGTTTGGTGTATGAGGTACAAGATCCCAAGTTTTGTTGATCATTAGAACATAGTACTCTTACTGCATTGCCTTTTTTTCATCCACGATCTTTTGAAGTTTCTTCCTTGTTTATTGGGATGTCAAGATGAATAGGAGTATGTTTGTGTGCAAGATAATTTTTGGGCTCGAAGATACCAGCCTTAGCTCTTGTAATCATGAAGTGCCAAGGTTATGGCAGATTATCTTGCAAGGGTCTTTACTGTGATAGTGAGGTGTTTGATGGAGTGTGGACAATGTTTTCTAGTGAGCTTTTGTGGAAGGTACAGTGTTTGACAATTGAAAACAAGAACCAGCAGATATAGGAAAAGTTTGTACCTGATTTGGAGAAGTTGAAGATTCTGCATTAGGAGTTGTTGACCTGAAATTATTATCTACTACTGCGATGTCCTTGAGAGAATCTGAAAACCAAGTTGACATGACATAAATGGTAGTGAAGTAGCTAGATGTGCATCAACTTTTTGGGGAACTTGAGACACGAAGTTGGGGTTAGTAGTAAATGGAAAAAAATCCTCATTAAAAACAACATTTCTACCAATATATATCCTTTCGGAAGGATGCAAACACATGTAGCTTTTGTGGTTAGATGAGTATCCTATAAACACACATTTGGAAGTGTGAAATTGAAACTTATTCTTGTTATATGGTCTAATGTATGGGAAGCATTCACAGCCAAACACTTTTAAAAGCTTTATGTTAGGCTTGACATCTAAGAGAAGTTCAAATGGTGATAGATTATTAAGAACAGGTGTGGGAAGCCTGTTCAATTAAAGACCTCCCACCAGAATTTTAGAGGCCTGCTGGACTGAGCAAGGAGTGTTATATGCCTATGTTTCCTTCCAATTTTTTCATTTTGGTGATGTGTTTGGGGGCATGAATATCTGAGAGTTATGCCTTGATCAATTAAAAACTTCTCAAGTGGTCTAAATTCACCTCTCATATCAAATTGTAGGGACTTGATTTCAGTGTTTAAGGTTTTCTTGATCAAGGTTTTCTTGATCAAGGTTTTGAAGTTCTTAAAAACTGAAAAGGCTTATGATTTATGACTCAAAGGGTATATCTAAATGTACCTGGTAAGGTCATCCATAAATACAATGTAGAATCTATATTGAAGAAATGGGTACGGGACCCCAAAGATCTGTGTGACTTGCACGTTTGTCCATATTGACATGCAGAACAGAAAGAAAATAATGAAATTGAGGTGTCTTTATTAATAGAAAAGAGATCTTTACATGAAAAGAGGATGTTTTTGGAAACTTTGGCATTCAGATGTCCTAGTCTCTTATGCTACAGGTCTAGAACATTTTGAGTTTTCAAATCAATGAATCCTTCTACAAGATTAGATTATATCTAAGTAAATTTGAAAGGGAAAACAATGGTTTGGAAGCTAAAACTAAACTTGAAGAATTTGGAGACTAGAAACTTAAGACAGGACACCTCAGTAGCTGGTACAATCCTTTCTTAGCCATTCCTTCTAGCAGAATCTTCTTCTTATTCAAATCTTTCACAACACAAGCATGTTTATAGAATGCAACCACTACATCATTGTCATTTAAAAGCTGTGAAACACCAACAAGGTTTTTGGTGGTTCTAGCTACCACTAAGACTTTGTTTAGGTGAATATGTTTTAAGGTGTGTGGTATGGGCAGATTTGTGTAACCAACATATGAAATGGAAAGATTTTCGCCATTGCCAACAGCAAGCTTCTCTGCTCCTTGATAATTCTGATTCATGGTTAAGTTTTTCACCGAATTTATAATGTGATTGGTTGCCCCACTGTCCATGTACTAAGTCGAATCCATAACTACTTCAGGTGATGCAATGTACGCTTCCTTGTTCTCTTGCCTGTTCTGTTGTGGCACGAATTCTTTATTGAACCTATGCCGGCAGTCAATAGCTAAATGACCAGTCTTGTGGTAAAATTTGACATGCGGGTTTTGGACCCTTATTTTAGCCTCTTCCATTTTGACCTCTACCTCTATTTCCACTATTAGAGAGTGACTTGTTAGCATTGTTATAGGACCAGTTTTTCTTCTGAGAGAAAGTATGTTTGAGTAAGGTTAGCAGCAAGTTCTTGATAAAAACTAGAGGGGAAGGTTCCATTCCACGAATCCAATCTGTTTTCTTGAGCTAGCAACGTCGAGTATACTTCTTCAATTGAGAGAGTTTTGACCCTTGAAGACAGATTCACAATCATAGATTTAAAATTCTTTTCTAGACCTCCCAGGAGGTAGAGAATGAAATCTCTATCAGAGATGAAGTCTCCTAATGCTTTGAGTGAGTTTGAAATTCTTTTCATCCTTCTAAAATAATCAATGACACTGAATTTTCCTTCTCTGTTAAGTGATTAAGCTTCGAAGGTTAATAATCTTAGAAAACAACTCCGCTGACAAGATTTTTTCTAGTGCCTCCTATAGATCAACTTAGGATAAGCATCCCACCACGGCAATAAGCATAAGTTCACCCAAGGTTGAAAGGATCCAACCCATAAGTTGCTGGTCCTGTTTTTCCAGAGCTTGTAGCTTGGATTGGTAGTGGAGACTATATTCCCATCTTCATCAATGGAAATATCAAACCTGTTGGTAAGTTGCATTTTTGTCGAGGAAATCTTCCAAGTCATTTCCGCGAACAGAAAGAACTTGTGATCTCTAGAGAAGAAAGTTCGTTTTGTTGAGTTTGACTGTGCTTGAAAAGGTAAACTTGTTTTGAATTTGTGTTTGACTGATTTTGTGTGTTATCTTGGGTACCTGGCTGAATGACTGGAAGTCGACATAGTGCTTCAGGATTCTGATCTCCACTCTAATACCAAGTCAAGCAATTGAATAAGCTTCAATGCCTTTTTTGTATTGAAGAAATCAAAATGTTTATAACAGTGTCTCTCCTCTATTTACAGTGAATGAAAAGGGAAATTTATATGAAGTAAACTAAGCTACAAGACAAAAGACACAAAAGTAATCAAGGATTATGAGGAACGGGTCATGTAGAGGAATTGAGGTGAGTGCCAACTGTTGTAGAAAAGGACATCAGGATGATCGAAACAGAAAGTATGTCTTCCTACAATCTGAGCAGAATGAAGAAGAAAGGCGAGGAAGGGTGATGGGCTTGAGAAATGGACTTGCAGAATAGGCATGCCTCCTTGAGTCATGGGCTTAAGTGAAAACCTGAATATCTTAATTTCCAACTATGATCTCTCGAGGCACGTCACATCAAGAGCTTGTGGCTTATCCGAAACTATCTTGACCCCAAACACTATTCTTTCAATTCATCTGCCAAACAATAACCCACTTTTGGAATCAAAACACACCTTGCACCCCTTTTTTGTATTTTTCCTTCTTGGTTGGATACTTAGCAACCAAATTTACCCTCCTCTTCCTTCCTGGCTGATTCTATTTGATTCAACCATTTATTTTGTTTGTGCTCGTGAATTTGTTTAAATATTAACAAGGACAAATTAAATTGACCAACCTTTGAAAGACAATAGCCTAGAGATTGGAGAGTAAAGAGTCTGCTCAAAGAAAGGATTTATCGTACTGTTCCTTCATATGAATACATCCGGATTTACATTCCATCTTGAAGTGGGATGGCATCTAATACTGTGGGATTGAGACATACACACTGATCCAATCTAAGGGGCGTGACTCATGAAAAAGAAAGACAATTCTAATAACACTTTTTATTTTTATGTAAATGAAGAAAACTTTATTAAATAAAAATACAAGGAAATAGGGAATAAAGAATCACAATTGTAAAGATTCTACATCGCACAATTTCATACATAAATAAAGCTTTTATTCTTAAAGAATATAACTAAATAGCTGAGTTTACTGTACTAGCAAAAATTTCATGTTAAGAATATCATTTCATTGGCCATTACATACTATACTTCCATTATTGAAAGTGAGCTATTACTACTTTGTTAACCTTATTCGTTATCTAAAATTTGATGGAATGTTTGAATTTTATAAATATATATATATATATATATTTTTTGTTTATATCAAATATACATATATTTGAAGAAGAGTAAGAAAATTTTTAATATGGGTAAAAATATAAGTAGATTATTTAAATAATAATAATAATAATTTTTAGAAGATAATTAATTAGTTAATAGTGATTTTTTATATTAAGCAAAAAAGGGTGAAAAACTATGCGGGGTAAAACATTTTAAAATCTCTATTAAACTAAATAAATAAACAAACTTAATATGTAATTAATTAAAAATAATTAGTTTAAATATTTAATAAAAACTAATAAATTATATAATTATTAGAATCTAATTTTAGTATAAGTTAATAATGAATTAAAATTTTCTGTTAGTATTTTCTATTCTTATTTAAAATATCCAATAACATATAATATAATTAATGATAAAGAATTCAAATATAGTTAATATTTTATTTAATTATATTTATTTTTTATTTTTTATTAAAATTTATTAATTTTATATTAATGTAATAAAATACTAAATTATTTAATAAATTTTATTAAAATAAAATATTAATATTTTATTATAAATTATAACATGTGTCATTGAAAGGAATGCTTAAAAGATAAAAGACAAAAAACATATCTCTTGACAATAAATTAGTTTTACAAAGTTCATGATTTGATAAGCAACATAATAAAGTCAAAAGTAGTATTAATTGAATAAGTTGAATTCTTTTTAATTTTTTAATTTTTAATCAAATAATAATACAAAATATATTTAATAATAAATAATTTAAATTATTTTTTAATAAAATTTATAAATTAATTTTATATTTTATAATATAAATTAAAAAATTTAAAATATATTTTGAATTAGTTATTATTAAATATATTATATATTATTATGTTATCAAGACGAAGGAAAAAAAAGATTAAAAAAATTTTTAAATTTAATTGAATAAGCATATTCGCAAGTGAATAAATAAATAAAAATTCAGAGCAGCGGAAAAGGCGATTTTGGACAAAATATCCGTTGAAAATTCTCCAAAGGGGGGCACCCTGACGGGCAGTTGAAAAGGGTTCCGTTAATTGGCTGTTAACACGGAGCCACGTGGTCTTCTCGTTAAAATTCCGAAATAAAATTTAAAGAACAAATAAATAACAGCCAACGTGAACAACAATAAAAGAGAGAGAAGAGAAAGGCTTTTAAATTTTCTTGAGAGATAGACAGATCAGCGATTGGTTGATTGATTGATTGCTAAAAGTCGAATCGAATGTGAATGGACTTGTAGGTACAATAGTCGTAGCAATGAAAGGCGTCTTCTCGGCGCCCGGAGATTATATCTACTTCAAGTCTCAGGTTCCTCTTCACAAGATCCCTGCAAGTTTCTCTTCATTTTTTCATAATTTCTTACCATGTCTATATTTTTCACCTTCATTTTTTACTCGCTCTGCTTTGCTTTTGTTTCAGTTGCACTGGATTGTTTTTCTCTGGGAATTCATGTGAATTTTGCAACATATTGATGTTGATATCTTTTTACAATACTTTGTCTGATTGCTTGTTTTTGCGTGTTGGTGGACTACGGTTACTGTGCATGCATTTGTTTGAGCTGTATGGTTTTGTTATAAGATATTATTTTGAGGATTTGTTTCGGTTGACTGTTATGTGTAACTGTTTCAAATTTTTGTACCTCAGTTTTGAGAAATGTTGATGTTGGTTTGTTTACTTATTGAGTATTGAGAAATGTTGATGTGGGTTTGTTTAGTTTTTGGTTTTACTTAGTTATGCCTGAGTTCGCCATTGCTTACTGCTGTTTCTTCTGTTTCAACCGTAATGTCTCGTTTTTTAGATGATCATGGAGGTTTTTGAGTTTTTATCTGCAACTCTTTCATTGCATCATGCATTGGGTTTCTATTTTTAGATAGCATTGTTAGTTTCAATGTCGGTACATTTAAATTGTTCTACGTTGTGGTTTTAGGCCTTAACTTCAGTGTGCTGAGCATGTATCTGTGTCTTGGGATTGTTGATGAGTCGTTAGTAGTTTGTTCTTTTATGTACTCAATTATTTGGTTACAATCTTGATCACATCAGTTTTGATTCTCACGTATAAGATATCCCATCTCTGCTATAGTGAGCTGTTGGCATTTTAACCTTAAATATTAGTTGAGGGTTGACAAGGATACATTTGAACTTTTGCAGTCAATCTATCATTCTGATTTCATGCATTTCAGTATGGCTTTGTTTGCGTTCTTCTAGAATATGAGTTGTCTTAGTATTACATTCCACTTTAAGCAATTAACTTAATTAGTCAACTGTGATTACTTTATGTGAGTGGACTTAATTTCACTTGCTCTCTGATTTACTCCTTGGCTCCATGTATCAGTACTTTTCGAATGCATTATGATGCATGTATGCTGCAATGATATCTCGTGGAGATGCTATGGGTGGAGGCAGTATGTCATTTGCAGTGATCAAATTTGAATTTATCAATATTATTTGTGATGAAAATTCTTTAAATTTTTGCTGTCTTTATATTTTAATGGATCTAAGGAACATGTAACCTTTTAGCGGTTCTGATGAAAATGATCTCAACATTAAGATTTTTGCAAAGTCAAACTGATTTATTGACTTTTGCCTTGGTTGACGTCATTTCATGAAGCGCAAAGAAGAGGCTGGATATTTAAAATTTTAGAGTGAGATCATGTCATAATTTAGCTCTGCCGTCAAATCCATTTTTCATCCGAGTGTTAACTTTTAACCAAATGGTGATGTGTCTTTCACATGGAAATGTTCATCCTTTTTATTTCCAGATTGGCACAAAGCAGTGGCGATATTATGATTTTGGTCCAAAAGTGGTTCCTCCACTTATATGTCTTCCTGGAATGGCGGGGACAGCAGAAGTCTACTACAAGCAAATCATGTCGTTATCCATGAAGGTTTTATAACTGGATATTGTAGTATCTTAATGTATTTTGCTAGATTTTATTATTTTCTATATTCTTCTCTTCTTTGTGTGGTTCTTTTGTTTCCTAAGGGGAATGCAAATTATTTTTCAAAGGTTCAGATTGCAGTATTTGCCAATGAATTTTGTAACTAAAATACGTAACAGCTTCAAATTGTACTCTTTTGGAATAAAAGGCTAATCTATTGCTGCACAACTGTAAATTATAGATGCCATTTGGGCAGCGATTTTTTGAATTTTCTCTTGCTTTTCATTTTCATTTTATTTTTATAGCAAATAAAGAGAAAAGGAATGCTCTCGTTTATGTTAGCATCTTAGGTTTATAACATTTTCTTTTCAAATTTTGAGGATTACCGGGTGATTTCTGTTGATATTCCACATGTATGGAATCATCACGATTGGATTCAACCATTTGAAAAATTCCTTGATGCCATTGATGTGCATCATGTAATATTTTCATTTACAGCATATGCTACTGCATCCATCTTCCTTTTATTTTCTTTACCTTTTTAACTTTTATAAATATCACGTGTCTTGGATTTTGGTATATCAATTTGTTTTATGCACTGGAATGCATGTTTGATTTCAGTTTTTTACGTCTTCCATTGGTACTTTGTTCCTTGTTCTTTGTATGCTTAATTAACTCCTCCATGGATAGAGAAAAAGAGAATTACCTGGCACCTTCAAATACTGAAAGCACCTAAAGATTGCAAGTCAGGTTTCTAAATGTACACCATTTTGGTGATTTATAATAAAACAGCTGGCATACAGTATAATCAAAAATACACTCAGCCCCAAACTCAAAAAAAAAGAACTGAGATTCAACACTACATTTTGTTTTCTACTAGAATGAGCAAACACACTGATTGTTGGCATGAGATTTACAGCCTCTATTCTGTGTGATGTTATCACCCCAGTTTTTTTCTCTTAGGGAACTATTTTTTGAATGTACAACAAAATCAGCTTAATCTTTAATACGCAGTTTTGACATAATTAATCATACTAGAAGCATGGGTGAATAAATTGCACAATTTGTTGATTTCATGAGGAAATTATTGTATTAGGACAATAAGTAAATTATATTTTCAGTGAACAATAACTTTCTGTCAGCATATGTTTTCACATGTTTAAAGCGTCGTAAAATTTTGATTATGAATAAATTGAAAGTAGAATTAATGCCTGGAATTTTAGATATATTATATGTTTTTTAGTTTGGTTGTTGGCGTCATTTGTAATTTACAACTTCAGTACATATTTGGTCGACTGATAAATCCATCTCATACAGATACATCTTTATGGTACATCCCTTGGAGGCTTCCTAGCACAACTTTTTGCTCAGCATCGCCCAAGACGTGTTAGATCATTAGTACTATCAAATACCTTTTTGGATACATGTAATTTTGCAGCTGCAATGCCGTGGGCTCCCATGTATGTTGTTGTATTTCTTTACAGTGCCTGTGTGCTAGGGATGTTCTAATTAAGTAAAATATAGTTGTTAATGTCAAAAATGTATTTGTGCCAATTTTTTTCTCATCAACTGATTAGGAAATTATCACTCGTCCTTCTTGTCAGAAGATTGTATTCGTTTCCCTTATATTTAGTGACAAATTGTACACATGAAATATTTGATAAAGTTTTTCTGTTCTAATCATATTGTCAAATTCACTGTTAGTAAACTACTCAAAACCCTTAAACAAATGATATTTATTAAATGGCAGGATAAATATGAAGTTTGGTACAGTATTTCCTTTTTAACAAGTTTGCTTTGGTCCCTATTCCAGAAAACAGTAGTTGATTGTCTTCAGTGCAGTAGCATAGTAGTAACAATTGTGGTTTAGTTGAAGGAATACCAGGAACTGTTTATTTTATTAGAGGTTTGCATATCATTTGTAACTCTTAGTTATTCATTTGCCTGATATGCTATTTGTAATGGTTTGCTTGTAAATCTATATGTTATCAGCAATTGGTCTTTCCTAATTGTGGTATTGCCACATGCAGTGTTAGTTGGACGCCTTCTTTTTTGCTTAAACGATATGTCCTAACAGGAATTCATGATGGTCCTCATGAACCATTTATTGCAGATTCTGTGGACTTTGTTGTTTCCCAGGTAGAATCTGTAATTACCAAGTTTCAGGGAACATTCAGAACCATATCATAGATGGTAGTTTTCTTGTGAATAAATAGCATGTCATGATATAGTTTTTCTAAATTAAATCTTTTGTGTTTTGATCTGAATCATTTTTGTAATGTTCAAAGATGGGAATTAGGGGCATATTTTGTAAATCAGTTAGTTTTGTTTCCATCTTTTTGCTAATCTGCATGCATTAAGGTTTCAGACTGGCATACTGGTTTTTCCTTGAATACTGCATGATTTTTACTTATACTCTGCGTAAAAGTTCTGTCAATTTGAAACTTAACTATATTGGTGAAGATTTTAATAAATAGTTTGTGCTTCACTTGATACTAATGTTTTTTTTTTTACTTTCATTTATCTTGGTTGTTAGGGTTGCCTTCTGATTACGGCGGTGAATTACAGTCATTGCAGTTGTCTATTTTTGGCTTATTTTTTGCACTTTGTAGAGGGCGTTATCAAACCTTTTTAGTTTATTTCACCTTTTCTTTTTATTTTATCTCTGGCCTTTCATTTTTACATCCAGGGAGAGTTTTTCTGTTTTTTTCGTAGTAAATTAATTTCCAACTTTTTCTTACTTCTCTGGCTCTATTTTTCCTTCCACTTATAGTGCAAAAGCTATATGATGTAGAAGAATTCACTAAAATCTTTTGATGTTATTCAGGTTGAAACACTATCAAGAGAAGACTTGGCATCCAGGTTGACCTTGACAGCAGATGCTTCTTCGGTTGGAACTCTTCTGCTTTCAGATTCATATATCACTATAATGGATGTATGTTGTCTAAAACTATTTGGATGTGTATGCATGATATCTTTTCACTGATTTATCTAATTGACTCGCAGTAGGCATACGATGAAATGACAGATGCCTACTTTTGTCAAGTGGGCATAGCTGGATTTTTTCTGAACTAGTTCCTATATGCATCGAACAATCTTGCTAAAATTTTTGGTTTCACACATGGAAGTTCACGCTTATAAGGTTTAGAGGAAGGAATCAAATGCGAATGATGTGACATGTTCTGGAAGTGAGCATATGAACATGTAGTTAACAGTGTGTCAACTATATTAAAACTTGAACAAATTTATTATGTCAGCAATTTGCTTTGTCTGTATTTCATATGGATAGATATTAGGTAATTTCTTAAAATTTTGAGACAAGATAATTTTATGTTTCAACGTGAAATGGAATGATGTATTCATGTGCCATTTACTTCTTTATCTAGCTGCTGGACTTTTTAACTGCTTGAACTTTTTGCATGACCTATTATTGCTATATTTATACTTTTTCTGAAAATTTATCTTCTGGAATTGGTACTGGAAGAAATGCGTTTAACATTCTGCTGACAGCTTCCTTTATTCTTTTGATATGGTTGGTTCCTCCTTGAAGACAAATGACTATTGTGCCACTCCTCAACAACTCAAATATCAACTGAGTGAGAGGTATCCTGGAGCAAGGAGAGCTTACATGAAAACTGGAGGCTATTTCCCATTTCTTTCACGCTCAGATGAAGTCAATTTACCTCTTCAGGTTTATCTTTTTATATCTGTTTTTTTCAATGGACTTGATACATAAGCAAGCCATACAACAAGCTATCGTTTATCGAAAAACATGTTGCATTATGCAGCTACACCTCAGGCGAGTTGGTGTAGAAGCTCGGTCGGATTTGTTTCCGGGGAATCTCATAGTATGGTAGTGGTGGCAATTCTAGTGAAAAGAATGACAGAAAAGATCCTGAGGATCCTCCTGAAGATGATGAGGGAAATTCTAAAAGTCCAGCAGAAAGTCAACTACCAGCTCCGCAAAGTTCAGAGCCTCACAGTTTAGACAATTTACCCCTCAGCAATGCAAAAGGTTGCTTGGGTGGTCATGTAGACACAATGTTGTTGCCGCCACATGCGTTGTTGTCGAGTAAACAAAAAATTATGGTCTCTGAAATCGTTTTGCAACTCACTCTTGAAACTGTTGTGCCCTATTTGGTTGAATCTTTGTACACGACTTCAAAATATTACCAGATTTCCAGACAATTGGTGTGAAACGAAAATTTTCGTATTGTTCCTTGTGTAAGTTATACAAGCAAGCTGCAAAACAAACTTGAGTCAATCAAGGGTTTGTTAATGCTTTTTGGTGGAACTGGGTTTTCATTGACATTGGTGTACATTTGCATTTCTTTTTTGTTTAAATTAATGCGAATTTTTCAACATCCTAACTTTATTGCCAGGAACATATATTAGGAACATTCGCGTACAGCAAAATCGTCTCCTAAAGTTAAAGAATGGAGATGGAGCATCTTTATGTACCAATTACCTCGTTTACTTAAGTGATAAATTGCAATGTATTTACATGATGAGAGCCCGAAGAAGTCAAGCGAAACACCAAGAAAATATTGAAATTTGGTTTCAAATGAAAATGAGTTGCGACAGCACAAAAACCATTGCCTAGGCGTCTCACAAAAGGTGTTATAAACACAATCCATAGCTCAGGGCTGAATGTGAAGGTTTTGGTACAGATGCCGCCCGATAGTTGGGGTGAAATTTGCACAAACTTGACTGATCGGAGTTGCCTAAATGCCACTCAAAGTAAATTAGGAAGAAATTCGGAAGCATAAAGAAGCTCATCCATCAAAACGCAAACCTAAAAAACAATGTCAATGATTGAAATCCTCTTACACCTATAGAAGGACGTCACAGCCATGGCAAAAGACCCAGATAGAAAATAACTCAATTTGTGGTGAACTAAACTTTCAGACTTCATAGTTTTTCTTGCATTTGGCACCCAAACCAATTCAGGGTATATTGAGAATTACGGTATTGTGGTTTTAATCTATAGTTGCAGGAGATGAAAAGTAGGCAAGTGTGGGTAGGTGATTAACATTAGCCACCGAGTAAAAATGCTTTAGATGTGCTTCGAAAATTAAGCTAAAGCCCAGACGAGAAGAGAAATCGTTATCCATTACAGCAGAGCACTGGATTCGAAAAACTGCGGAGAAGCCGATTGCTCGGAAGCACAATGCATACGCAGACCAGTCAACACTTCAAATTTTGATGACAATTATGTGGATTGAATCAAATACAAAATTGTATTTTTCATAAGTTTCAGGAACACAACCAGAGAGTCGGCAACTCAATCGGGCTCTTACATTGCCATTAACGTTAGTACAAATCGGACAAGAACACATAAAAGAAAGTAGTTCATCTTTCATAATCAAAGTTCAAGCGTTCAAGCAGATAAATTGAGCACGTACAGCAATTGGATCAACAACATAAAAATGCAGTAACACAATGTCCTTATCCTAAACGATTGGACAAAGCAACTCTAATTTACTATAAGGATCGCACAGGACTAGCTACGAATTCAGTTAATCTAACTAACGCGACCAGAGTGCTTGCCGTTGTGGACTCGCTGTTGGAATTGTTCAAATATAGATTATGCATAGAAGAAAAAATAATGCATGTATCGTATGGCTTGCATGTGAAGCTTGCATGGAAATGTGATTTTGCAAGAAGAATTATGCATTGAAAAATTAAAGTTTTGCATGGAAAACATGCCAAAACAGAAGCCACAAATGAAGAACGCAAGTAAGATCACGCATGCATGTGTATGCCCAAGGCAATAACCCTGGGGCCGCGGCCTTAGCTCGCCTAGCCGCTCCCGAAGCATGAAAATGAGAAGCCAAGGCATAAGCCTTGGACCCACGGCGCTAGCCCCTCAAGGTCGTGGCGCTAGGTACTCTGTTTTCATCGTTTGAAGGTTATATACATAGAGCCGCAGCACTGGTTTTTCAATGCAAAAAATCATAAATTGAGATATCTCTATGGAGAATTGAGATGTATATCTATAAATAGAGGCATGAAATGGCTACCAAGATACATAATATACACAAGGTTTTCATAAGCTTTCTATCTTCTTCTTCTTTTTCAAAAATACATATTTATACTCTTATTTCTTTGTGAATTCTTTATTATCGATTATTGCCAAATTCATTTCAAGGCTTGTTATATCCTGAAAGCGGTTTGCATTGAAATCCCATAAGCAATCTCAATAAGAGAGAAAACACCTAACGCTTTAAGAAAAGTCTATTCACTATGTATTTGAAGTTTCCATTTCAAAAGATTTTCCCAACACATACAGCGCAAAGGAGAAAACAATAACAGTTACTTAACTCATAAACAAGAGGAAAACCAGTGATCAAATCAAAAGCTCATGTTTACAGATCAACAGCAAAATTCCAAGTGAGAAAACTAACTACTTCCAAACAAGAGAAAGCTTCAAGCCTTTTTATAGTAACTAGAAAGGGGATGAATCTAGCTTCAACAAGAATCAATCTAAACTTGGAACTTTATCCTTTCCATTCCTCACCAGGTTCTTGCGAACAGTGACTGTCTCCTTTATCAAAGGGCATCAATCTGTGACAGTGTCAATCCTTTCTTCGTGAACTTGCAAATAATGTGTTCGACCTGAATTCATATTCATGACAATAAAAAAAAGATAAAATAAATATATAAATGTATATATAATTAGTTGAACATTGAATGAGAATAATGCAGGAGCCGATACAGAGACATGATTGATGACTCAAGCTTTGTTGTTCTTTGTTAATATTTTGTTGTGCTTCTTTACCTACTTGAAATTTTTTTTCTTTTTGTCATTTTTGTTTACACTTACGTGGCTCTTAACCATTATGCAAAACGAATCATTTGCTGATTTCGGGTTATAAGTATTCATTTTTTATTTTTAAACATTTAGATGATATGGAATACTTTTTTCCGTAGATATCTTCTAGTACTTTCTAGATAAATTTGTGTTTTAATAAGATCAAGAACTAATCTCGCCAAGACAATTTGATCTTTAAAATCTTTGGTTTTTAACAATTTTAGTATCAAGGCTATGGTTGTTTCCTGACGTCATGGCTACAAAAGAATACGGAAGCAACCATGCTGAAAACGACGAGCACGACATGAAGGCTCTACAAAGCATCATTGAAGATCTAGAATAAGCTAACCTTGATGCATTCATGGTAAAGATACGCCAACTCTATAATGAATCAACAACAAAGAAAGAGATGAGTAATAGGGGTGGTGAAATCATAGACAAGATGTGACTTTAACACCACTATTGCATTACTGCAATAATCAACCACAATTACTCTAAAAAGCACAAAGATGACTTCATTCACTAAGGTCACACTCACGATACTTTGATAGTGATGAAAACTTTTAAGATACTTAGTGTAGCAAAGAGATATCTAGCAATACAAACTTTTACGAGCTTTGAAATCTAAGGAGTCTAAGGTAAATATTGAAATTCCTAGCTTTGATAAGCATTTACATATTAAAGACTTTTTGGATTGGATAAATACTGTAAAAAATTACTTTATCCATGTTGATGACTTTAAGGAGAAGAAAGTGAAAGTTATAGCATATAAGATGAAAATAGGAGCCTCTATTTAGTAAGAATAGATGTAAGTACCTCGATGATGAGAAGGCAAAGGTTCAGTTCAAACTTGGCCTAGAATGAGGCAACATCTACCAGCTTAATTCTTAGCTGATGGCTATAAGGAAATTTTGTTTTAGCAATACAGCAATGGTAACAAAAGCAGCGATCATTTAATAAATATACAGAAGAATTTTATAGACTAAATGTTAGAAATAATTTGAATGACACAAAGGGATAACAAATTACATGTTATGTGGGAAGTTTGAAGAAGTTTATTAAGGATAAATTAAAGATGAATTTAGATGGGCTTTGTCAAAAACAGTAAACTTAACATATAAAATTGAGGTACAAGTAAATAGGAACAACAAGTTTGAGTACACTAGAAAAACCTACAATGACCTTAATCAAGATAAATAGACAATTTCACAAAACCAAAGATCTTATGAAACCATTAAACATTACCTAAACACCATTGAACCAAGTCTGATCATACATTAAAATACTACTAAATTTCCAACCAAGGTTAAGAATCCAAATCCATATGATAGACGTATGCTTGGAAGATACTAAAAATGTAATCAACTAAGTCATCATTCAAATGAATGCCCTGTGAGGAAGATAGTGAACCTTGTTAATGAAAGAATAGAATGTGAGGAACAAGCTGAAAATTTTGAAGAGTAGGAAGAGCTTGTAATTAAGAAAAATGATGAGGAGAGCAATAATTATTGGTGAAAACTTTGGGATTAGCTATTAAGAAGCACCTAAATACTCACAAGATAGGTTGAATAAAAGAAAGTGAAAAATCAAGTGATTAAGAAGTTTGCACAATTTCTTTTTCAATTAGCAAGTATTACCAAGATAAAATGATGTATGACATAATGGATATAGATGTTTGCCACATGCTTTTAGGATGCCTTTGGGAATTTAATGTTGATGCCACACATAAACAAAAAGAAAATTGATATAAGTTTGTTTGGAAGAATAAAAAATTACTTTAATTTGCATGGCAAAAAATAAGTGAAAAACACATAGAGCTAAGAATTAAACTATGATATTCATTATTAATGAAGTAGATGCTGAAGAGTACAAAATGATAACAAGTTGGTAGGTGTATTGACAGTGAAAAAACAAAATGAAGAATTTGATAAGTTGTTTAGTTTAAAGGTATTTTCAAAACTTTACTTGACGAGTAGTTACTATCAGATAAGGATATGTTTGAGGACTGAACGGAAACTATCTTTGTATAAATTATAAGTAATGCCTTTCAGCCTTCATAATGCTACAACTGCATTTATATGGTTTATGAACCGAGTTCTTAAGCCTTTCATTGGAAATATGATAATTGTGTAATTGATTATATTTTATTTTATAAAAAAACTAAAGAGGATCATTTAAAATACTTTAGAGAGGTTTTGTAACCACTAAAAGAAGATTAGCTTTGCCTGAATATTAATAGGTATAATTTTCTTTCATTAACGATTACTTTTTTTAAGATTTATCACTAGTATAGAAAGGAATTTCAGCTAATGAAAACAAGACGCAAGCTATCAAAATTTTGCCTACACTAAAAAAATATTTAAAATGTAAGGACTTTTCATAAGCTTACTACCTTTTAAAGGCATTTTATTAAAAGTTTCAACATAATTGTCACACTTATCATTAACTTCATGAACCAAAAATAGTTTTAATAAAGAGAACCTACTAAGAAGTATTCAAGTGATCAAAAATAAATTAAGTTTTATACTAATCCTTACATCACCCAATTTCAGTTTTCCATATAAAATAGAAATAAATAGTTTCATGGTCAATGTTAGAGTTATTATAATCCAAGAAAGAAGACCTATAAAATTTTTCAATGAAAAATTAAATAAAGCCAAGTAAAAATGGTCCACCTATGAATAAGAATTATTCATTATTGTAAAAACTCTTAAACAATAAAAATATCATCTTATACAAAGTATCATCATGCATTTAAATTATTGGACTCATAAAAGAATCTTACTAGAATGTATGCCAGATGTGGTAAACGCTTTAATGTGGTAAGCACAATCCAAGGTAAATTAAATAATGTGGTAAACACTTTAAATCATAAGTATTAACTTTTGATTACTCTCAATGATGAAATGATCAGTTTTGAAACCATAGAAGAATAATATGTCAATAATGAGGATTTTGGAAGTCAGTGGTTGCAATGTGCGTAAAGTAACAACAAAGGTGGGTATTTCTTATAGGAAGGCTTCCTAGTCAAAGGAAATTAATTGTCTTGTAAGCAAATTATTGAGAGAGCAACTTATTAGAAAACTCATAGAGGAGGGCAACAATTCATGCAAATCGAGACAAAACAATATTTTTGCTAGAAAAAATATTATATTGGCTAAGAATGAAGAAAGAACTAACTAACTTTGTCCAAAGAAGTGCAATTTGTTAAAGGATGAAAGGTAATTCATAAAACTTTAGTTTTTAACAATCTTTTGCCTATTCCTAATAATATACGAGGGATGTAAATATAGGCTTCATTTTGTAAGACCTAAGATCAAAAGAATAATAGACTCAATTACCTTAGTTACTGATTGTTTCTCTATGATGACTCATTTTATAATTTAACAAATACGGCCAGTTACTGATTGTTTCTCTATGATGACTCATTTTATAATTTAACAAATACGGCCAGTTTGTTCTATAAAGAAATTACGAAGCAATATAGAGTTCCTCATCCGTTACTTCTAATTAAGATTTTAAATTTATAAGTCATTTTTAGAAAAATTTTTGGAAGAAATTTGAGACTAGGTTGAAATTTAGTAGTGCATGTCATCTTCGTATTGATGGACAAATTGAAGTAGTAAATAAAATCCAAACCTAATGTGGTATTTCCCTATCATAGGGCTTTCTATCTATAGATTGAGCCATTTAAAAATATAATAAGAAGCATAATAGGAGATAAGCCCAAGAATTGAGATATGACTCCTTCACAAGTTGAATTTGCTATTAACCATATGGTAAACAAGTTCATTAGAAAATCTCCATTCTTTGTTGTTTGTTCTCATTGGAGATTCTACAATGCCATTCCTTATCAATTACTGTTATTCTTTTATGGAGGTTTCACAGATTCTGTAGAATGTGATGTTGAATATCATAAAAGATTTAAGTTGTGCTCTCTTAAAATTTATTAATTTTGAGAGGAATGACAACTCAATGGTCCAAATGGAGTATAAACCTCAAAGTCTATTTGTTCTGTCTTACTTTAATGGGAATAATTACTTGTATTGAAAAATAAGGATAAGAGCATTTCTTAAATCCATAGATGAGCGACCATGAATGTCATGTGTAAAAGCTTAAAGTTCCTTTACAGTCATAATTAATGAAGTCACTAGTCTTCAAAATTTTAATCAATGGACTAAGGATAAGATAGTAAAGTCAAACTAGAATAGTAAAGCTATAAATACGATTTTCATGGTTATTTTCGCTGAAGAGTTTAAAAGAATATCCTTGTGTGAGATTGCTAAAGATGCTTGGGATATTTTTGAGACCACCTATAAGGATACGAAAACTATTAACTACTCTAAGTTTTAGATACTAATCTGTAAATTTGAAGAGATTAGGATGAAAAATGATGAAATATTTGATAAGTTCTATATTTAGTTTAATAATATAGTAAACTCAAGTTTTAATTTAAGCGAAAAGATTCCTAAAAATTAAGTAATTAGAAAAGTCTTTAGAAATTTGCTTAAAAGATTTCGTCTTAAAGTCATTGCTATAAAGAAAAGTAAAGATCTAGATTTAGTTAAAATAGAAGAACTAGTTAAAATAGAAGAACTAATAGATTCTCTCTAAATTTATGAATTAAATTTTCTTAAATCAAAATTTTCTAAATCTATGGCTTTAAATCTAATAAAGAAAATGTTAAAATTGAATCTAGTAATAAATCTTCAGATGATTAGGAGATGGAGTTATTTGTCAAAAAATTTAGAAAATATTTTAAATCTAAAAAGAGAGATTTTTGCAAGAATAAAAAATCTTTTAAAAAAGATAATAATTTTTCTAAAAATAGCAAGAAATTTGAATGCCACCAATGTAAAGAGTTTGAACACATCAAGGTAAAGTGTTCTAACTTAAAAAAGGACAAAAAGGCTATAAATATCTTTTTTAGTGATGATAACTCTAATAAAGATGAATGTGATGAGTTGTCTTTTGATAAAATAAATTTTGTAGCTTTTATTTCCTCTATTAAAAATGAGTGTTTTTATTCATAATAAATTAGTTTGGTTAACGAGAATAATATTCATGGTACATTTAAGAAACTTTATAGAGAGCATTTGAAACTTAAAAAGGAGAACAAAAATGTTATGAAAAAATTCAGGTTTGTTAAACTTGAGAAGGAGGATCTTATAGCGAAATTAGGAAAATAAGTTGAGTTAGTTTTTAGTTTAAAAGAGCAAATTAAAGTATTAAAGATTGAAATTGATGCCTTAACTTGTGAGTTGAAAGATGTTAGGTTACAACTTATTAAATTCTCTAATGGCATTAAAAAAATAGATGAGATACTTAGTGTAGACCAACATGTGGGTAGGAAAATAAAGTTAGGTTTTTTAGTGACTAACCTTAAAGACACTTGCACCTCTAAAACTATGTTTGTTGCTGCTAAGTTAACTATTCTTAAAGTTGATGTGACTAAGTATAAAATTGTAAATATTCCTCATTTTATGAGTCATTTCTTAGTGGATAGAAAAAATATTAACTCTTCAACTAGATTTTGCCAATTTATCATGAATATGACAAATGTGGTCACATAATACCATATTATTTTGAGTTTAAAAAGAAAAAGAAAAAGAAGGTGTAAAAAAAAAGGATGTTTCTATTATTCCTAGGTTTAAATTTCATCAACATGAATTTATTTGTCAAGTTATAGAGTTAACTCAATTAGTTAAGATAATTGGTGATAAACTTGCTTCATTGACTAAAGTTTTTACTAGCCATAGACACCTTCTTAAGAATATGAGAGATTGTTACTCTATTTGATACATATGCCTCAGTAAAATTTTATTTTTTTTGTTAAGTTTTATTCATGCTTTTCTTTATGTTTTTATTTAGCATGAGTTAGGTTTTATGCATTTTTAAAAAAAATTAAAATGTTTTTGTTTTGTTTATGTTAGTGAGAGTGGTATATAAATGTTTACCATGTTGTCATGTGAAAAATTAGTCTCCGACTTATATTTTGTAGCCACTAAGTTTGAGTATTTACTATGTATACTTTTAATGTCTTTTGTATGTGTATTTGGTATCTTTATTTTGCATGTGGTTTAGTTTGTTATGCATTCGTGATTTGTTTTCTTAATCACTATACACTTCAGTGTGAATTTATTTGGCTTAATCGCATGTATAATGTTGAAGCAGACAATTATAGGTTAGAATAATGTATTATGATGATTGAATTGACTTTTGACTAGTGCGCCTTTTTTATGAAATATCTTATACCCCATTCTAATATTTGAAACAATATTAGATATGCCTAATGACAGTTAAAAAAAACAAACAAAAAAAATGAAAAGCAATTAATACAAATAATCTTTACTTTAAAGAGAGAAAAATAAGATAAATAATGAAATTATAATTTTTTTTAAGATCTTAGTAGCATTAGATTTGACTTTCTTTCATCATGTTACACTTGTTCCAACTCGTGGTTTCATATAGTTTAGCCCTACTCATAATTTTTTGATTTTGGGCCACTTATTCATTATTTGTTATCACTTTACACATATGAATTACTTATTCTTGATTCACTTTATTTCATACTTATTAAAGAAGAAAATTGCTATAAATTCATTATATTTGTGTATAGCATTTACTTGAGACTATGATGTTTACTTGATTTAAGTTTTAAATGCTATTTTCATGCACTTTATGTGTGAAAAAGATCTTATTCCAATCCAATAACTTTTTTTGAGGTGTTTTTTTTGTTTTTATTTAGTTTTTTTTCATTAATTGACTTTTTTTTAATTTTTCCCTAGCTTACATATTCTTGATGTAGACATTGTAGTTTTTGTGATTAACTTACATGATACTTCTTGATCTTTTTGTTATTTAGTGACACAAAAAGAGAGATAATTTTACATGAGTTAATAAGTTAGAAGGAGATATAAGAATCACGAAGTTACGAGGATATATAGGAGTTTAGAAAAATATTTAGATACATAATGAATTTTCATATTTTTATATGCATGATGAATATTTTTATTTGGAATAATTTTTTTTTTTTTTGTTATTGTGATTCATGCATATTGATTTTTATTTTATATTATCTTTTTATAATTTTTTTGATGTATTTTACTTGACATTGGAAGTTATATTTTTCAAGTAACAAATTTTTGTTGGCAATATCTATAATTTACAATGTTTAATTTTTAGATTTCTTAACTTGTAAATAAAATTTTATTTTTGGTGATTATCAAAGCTTTGTAAGTTAATATTTTGTAGAATTGGATTTTTTCATGAAATGGCCAAAAGAAAAGTTCGGTAGGCTCATATTTTATATTAGCTCATTCCATGTCAAAATGGTTAAATTGATACATAGTACTACGAATAGTATGTGTGAATAGGATTTGATGAATAGTATTAAACAAATAGTATTTAGATGAAATAGTAGATAAATAGAATAAAACAGAAAACTAGCACTCAACCTACATTTAGTATTTGCTCAAGCAAAGTAAACAGTAACAAAATAGTATGTAAACAGCAATAAAATAATGTGTAAATAGTAACACAAAAAATAGTGCATAAACAATTATATATGAATAGTATTTAAGCGTTAAACCAGCACTTGATAAGCACTCAGGTGGTAAACAGTATGAGTGAATAGTATATATAAATAGTAATTTAACAGAAAAAGAGAATATATATATATATATATATTCAAAAAGTTTAACAAAATAAAGTGACAACTATTTTAAGGGTTTATAGCTTTTTGAGCAAAATTTTTTTCTCTGAATTTATTAAGAGCATTATCTATTAATTTTTTAAAAGAAAATATAAATCATATTTTTATGAGTAAGATTTACTTTGATATTTTCTATTGAAAGATTTTTCAACTTTCTATCTTTATAAATTTAATTGTGAAACTTTCAAAATTTTGATTGTTGTTGGTGGCTAAAGGTTTTAACCTTGTGAACATTTCATTTGAGGATTCCATTGAGTAAAAAAGATTTCAAAATTCTAAATAATAGGATTGCTTAAAGTGGATCACTTAGAATTAGGTTACAAAAGTTTTTGTAAGAAATCACTGTTTATAAGTTATTCTTTATTAGTATAATATTTTAATTATTTTTATTATCAATTTGGAGAACTTTTATTATGTGAAAAGGTTGTTTATAAAGTTTTTTTCGTTAATAAATCCCATTGTTAAATTTATTTTAATTATCTTTTTAATTATTAATTGGATTTGTTATTGTGGCTTGGTTGTCATAGGTTTATGTTGATTATTACTTTTGATTCATTTAATGTATAACAAATCTTAACATATTTTGATTTATTAGTTTTGATTTTTATTTTTTCGTATAACAAATCTTAACCTTTTACTCTTTTCATAAATTCTAGAATCTAATCCTAAGCATAAATTTACAAGTTGTATCAAAGCTAAGAGGTGATGAGCTCGAGTCATAGGAGTGTTACCATAGAAAAAGGTTTGTTAAAGATTCCATAATGTCGCTCCTTGTTAATGACTATTGCTCTTCTATGAAAGTTCTACAGACTTTACTGAGTGCGATATCAAATACTAAAAAAAACTTGAGTTGTGCTCTGTTAATACCGATTGATTTTGAAATGAATTATAACTTAACAGCTCGATAGTTCTAAGGCTTCTAACTATACTATTGATCTCTTAAAGCTCTCTTAATTTATAAGCAAAATAGCAGTCGAATTTGCAAAAGAGATACATAATATTTATCAAAAAGTTAAGAAAATGCTTTTAGAAGCTAGGCTAAATATAAGAAAACAAGATGACAAGCAAGGGCACAAAAAAGATTTTGAAAAATGAGACACCGTGATGGAATTTTTTAAGAAAGAAAGATTTCTTGCAATAACTTATAATAAACTTAAGGTAAGGGAGTAGAGGCCTTTTCAACTTGTGAAAATGATCAATGACGATGCTTATGTCCTTAAACTGCCTCCTACTTTGTAAATTTGTTCAACTGTCAATATTGATAAGTTGTTTAAATATTTTCTTCTTGATGCTGTACCAATAATCTCTTTGTAATCAAGGTCAAATCTTTCTTCAATAAAAGTCATTAATGCAGGAACCATTACAAAAACATAATTGAAGACTTGGGCTTCTTTTATGTATGTGTGTGTGTGTGTGTTAATTAATATTCTATTTTGCTTCATTAGCTACTTGGAATTTTTTTTTATTTTTCCTTTTGTTTATGCCAATGTGAGTCTTAACCATCATGCAAAGTATATAATTTTGCTTGTTTAGAGTTATAAATGTTATCATTTTGTAAGTTATAAATTTATTAATAAAGAATTTATAACATTCAAATTACGACCCTTAACACTCCATTATATTTTTGTAACTCTAAAATTTAAATTTAAAACTTGTAACTGCAGTATTAGGTAGCTATAATACCTCTATTAAATACAAGAATTCTTTGATGGGAAAAAATTATATAAATTAGGAGATGTTTTACTTTGTTAAGATCTTTAAACTCGAAATTTTTTTAAACATTATTTTAAAAGAATTAAGAGAGTTTATGAGATTTTGGCAACATCCAGAAACATCAACAAAAGTAATGGCAAGTGTTAATAATTTATAACTTTCACACTTAGTTTCTCTAATTTTAAAGCATGTCTTAAAATTGTATACTTATATTTAGTATCAGAGCCATGTTAATAATCTCTGGCTTACTCATTTTATTGAATATTTTGGAAGAAAATACAAAATGATAGTTATGGGTTTGTTAATATTTTAATTTTTCATACAACATGAATTAATATATTTTTGATGTTAATAGGTATTATAAATCATTTTGTTATTGAATTTATGATATTTTAGAGTTAAAAAATATTGAAAATGATGACAAAAATGCTTAAAAACATAATTTCAGGTACTTGGGTTTGCATTCAGGTTAGGTTGACCCAATTGAAGATTGTAGAAAACCCTTACTAGTGGATGATGTGTCAGTTGCTTTTAAGATATATGGATGACATGTCATCCGATTTTTCTCACTATTTGAAAAATAAAATGCAAAGGTCGTAATTCAAACTTAAGACCAAGTCTTCATTGTACAAGTCCAAACACTGGGCCAGGCACTAACACTAGAACATGCACTTCTTTTGTTTAATAAAGGCATATTTAGTTATCTTTAACCATTTTTGGTTTCAATATTAATTATATAAAAAATTTAAATGCCACAAATTAACCCCTAACCTTTGTGTTATGAATTAATTTCTTAACCGCTAAATTAGTTGTTTTGTTATTTGACACGTTTAAGAATTTAATGTTTTTAATATTGTTTTTTATGCTTTCGCAATATTAAATTATAATATGCAATTTAGTCCACATATTTATTTTGTTTGTTATGATTTTGGTCTAAATAATGCTTTATATGCAATTTAGTTTTACATTAAATTTACATAGTTTTAATTACGCATATTATTAAGTTTATTAGATACAAATTTAAATTCAATTTAAATATTTGAATTTATGCATATTATTTATGTTATGCTATATACATGGTTAAAATTTAATTTTAATTATTTATTTTAAACATATAATTTATCTTTCATATACGCAATAGTATAATTTGCTCAATTTATGTATTTTTTATTTATGAAATATATTATAGAGATAGTAATTAGTATGCAAATTCATTAAAAAAAATACATAACACTTAAGCAAATAGAAAAATGTTATATTAAGTATTGTTGTCAGGTAGAGTTGTAGTATTTTATTTGCTTCTAATTATATTTTTCTAAAATTCTATCTAAAGAGGTTAGGTTTTAAATGGAACAGCTTGTAACTTGTCTAATCTTTTCAGAGAATTGATTTATTGTAATTATTAGCGAAATAAATTACTCTCTGTTACCTATATAATAAATGTAGAAATATTTTATAAAAAATTTCTATAAGACATAAATATTAAAATATGTTTGTGTCACACCCCTAAAAATTTAGGTTCATAAATTAGATATTTTGGTAAATTTATAAATTTTAAAAATTTTATGACACTTCTAATATTTTTTATAAAATTTTAAATCACAAACACAACCACAATTATCACATCAAAATTTTTTTTATTCTTATTATAATTAAATATGTACACTTTTCAGTTTGTTTATAACATTCTGACAATTACAATATACACTATAAAATATTCTAGCAAAGTATATCTAGCAAAAAGAATAAAATTTTTTTAAGTTTACCTATTTTCTGCTCCTTTAAAAGAATTTAAAAAATAGGATGTGAACCAAACGCTCGTAGATATTCATATATAATTTATGTTTTTTAAATAAATTTAATTATAATTATACTGCCAATTAATCAAGTAATAAATAAATATAAATAAGTATAACTACGTATAAGTATAACTACGCATAATTAATGATAATATAATAATTATACAATTTAGTTATCACTATGTATAATGCATAGTTTTGAACTACTATTCTCAAAGACTGTTGTCCAAAAAAAGTATAGTATGTGCACTTTAAGGGATTTATTTTCAAGAACCGTTGCCCATAATTTCAAGTTTATGAGGTTTTTATCGCATAACTAAAATCAAGTTTATAGTCACCAGTATTAAATAAAAGATTATATGCTATTTTATAATTCAATCGCATATAATAATAACAAAATAATTTATTAACATTATTTTACAATATTTTAAATATCAAAATTATAATTTAATAATAATAATAATATTAAACTTTTAAAAAATTTATATAAAATAAGACAGAATAGTAATAATATCATTTAAATATAATTTTTTCATAAAAATTAAAAGTAAAACCTTATTTTTTAATTTTTAAAACACTAAAATACTTAATTATATATGAATTACATACTTGGATCAAAAAAGTTTGTATATGTATAGCTCTTCTGCTTTGTTTTTTCCATCCTTATCATTATTTAATATCACTTTTTAAATTCAATTTATAATCGCTAAAATGAACTAATAATTTATGCTGATTATAATAAAATACATATAAGTTTTCGTCTTAAAATCAAACTAACGTTCGGTCTAAAAATTTTTATAATTTTAAATATTTAAAATAAAATTTTTTATAATAATAAATTACGAAAAAGTCTTTAAAATATAAATAATTATATAAATAATTTAAAAATATTTATGCTTAAAGCTTAGAATTTTTTGAAAATTTACAATTATACACTAAATTAAAAAAATTTTATCACAACCCAAAATTTCTAAGTATTTACACATAAATCTACCTATTTTTGTATTTTTTGTATTTTCACTCCCAATCAAAATTTCATAAATATTCATCTAATTTGCAATAATTCTTGAAAAAATTTTCAATTAAATTATCAAACTCAACCCAAATCTATGAATCTAGTGTTTAAGAATTTAAAATAATAATAATTTTCACAATTAAACTATTAAAATAAAATCTATCTATTTTTAAATTTTTTAACAATTTTTATACTAAATATAAATAATTTTCTTCTCAAAATAAAGTAAGAAAAAAAATTTTACCTTCACTTTCTTACCTCTCTTTCTAGTTTTCTTCTCCTTCTTATTTTCTCCTCCTTTCTCTCTTTTTCCCTCTTCTTTTCTTTCACTCCTCTTTTCTTTTCTTTTCTTTTCTGTTCTTTTCTTTCTTTTTCTCTCTTCTCGTGGGTTTTAAAATGTTCCATTCAATTCTCCTTCTTCCATACACCTATTTATAACAAAGTAAATGGGCCAAAATGAACATTTTAAGCTTAAGAAAATAAAAAAAAAATTAGGCCTATATTTTGTTTATTAATGAGTTGGTATTACAATTTATATATTATAACAATCATAGTGGTTCACAAAATTTAATTTATTAGAGAGTATCCACGGCATTCTGAAATTAAATAAATTTTATATCAAGTTAAAATCACATATAGTTTAAGATATTAATTGTAATTAATCATATTAAATGTGATAAATTTTATCCCATAATAATTTTTATTATATTTATATATTTAATTAGGATAAAATATTGTATTATTTTTCTTAATTTACTTACAAAAATTAAGAAATTGAATACAATATAATAGTTTTATTATTAAGATATGTTAATCTATTTGAATAAAATGCTTAGCCCATAGATAGTATTTTATATCACGTTATTCATATTTTAGACATATTTTATATTGATAAAATATGATAATATTTAAATATCAATAAAATTTATCATAAATATGTATTTTACAGTATTATAACCTACAAATATATTTGATATCAACTTATATGTTCCTGAACTGGTAGAAGATAATTATAAAATATGAAAAGAGAAAGTATTATTATATTTAAGGTGACAGGATATAAATTATGTTATACAAAAAGACAAACCACCACTTATTACTGATGTTAACACTCTGACACAAATTAAACTTTATAAATGTTGAAAGCGATCTAATTATCTTAGTTGTAATGTTCACTTAGACTAAAATTTCTGTTAACATATATAGTCTAGTCACTCAGTATGATGATGTCCTACTTTGATGAAGGCTATTAATGAACAGTTTGAGCCATTAAATAAAGCACTAGCTAGTGATAATGCAATTCTCTTCCATAAAACTTACCACTATCACTAGTGTACGAGAGCACATCATAAAAATAAGAGATATTATAACTCAATTGAAAATTTTGAACGTGGCAATGTTTAAACTTTTCTTTGTGCACTATATTTTGAATTCACTTTCTTAACTATATGGATCCTTCAAAATTTCTTATAACACATAAATATAAATGGTCGATTAATAAACTATTGATCATGTGTGTTCAAGAATAAAAAAGGTTAATCGTAAAAATAGAAGTGAATTTTTAAAGTGCATATCTGGCAATGAAGGAAAAGATCAAGAAAAAAGGAAAATGCAAAATATCTGTCCAAATTGAAATAAAGAAAGAGTTTAAATGTTTATTTTGCGAAAAAAAAAAAAAAGAGGGGGGACGCGCATATGAAAAAAAAATTACATTAAATTTCAACAATAACTTACTAAAAAAGTTTTTTTTTTTTTTTTTTTGTAAGTTATGAGTTTAATATAATTGAATTTTATCATAATATATGGTAGATTGACTCTAGTTCTATAATTCACATTATGAACATTTTGCAGGACTTGAAAAACCTAACAAAATCAGTGAGAAGTGAGCATTTTATCTATTCTGAAAATAAGAGAAGTTCAACTGTGAAAATTATTGAGGCATGCAATTTAGTTCTCAATAGTAGTTTTGTAATGAATTTAAAAATGACCTTTTATATTCTTAATTTTTTTAAAATTTAATTTTTGTTTCTAAACTTATACCCTATGGATATTCTTTTCAGTTTTTCAAATTCTTTTATAAAATTTTTTTATAAATTTTATTTTCTTGAAAATAGTATATTGTTTAATAGTCTGTTTCATATTAATTTACAAAATAATACTGTTATAACATAATGCATATTCCTACTGATTTAAAAAAAAAAGTGTTATAAATAAAAATTCCTCTATATTGTTGCATTGGATATTAGGACATATTTTTATAGAAAGAATCAAAAAGTTAGTAAATGATTAGTTATACTTTAAATTTTATAGATTTTAAGACTTATGTGGATTGTATAAAAGGTAAACAGACTAATAAGTTTAAGAAAGATGCCAAGAGGAGTTCAAACTTATTAGAAATTATACATACAGACATTTGTAGCCCTAGTATAGGCTCATATAATTATAAGTATTTAATTATTTTTATTGATAATTATTCACGATTTATATATATTTGCTTACTGAATACTAAAGATGAAGCATTAAATGTTTTTAAAATATTCAAAGTTAAAGTAAAGAAATAATGCGGTAAGTAAATAAAGATCGTGAGATCTATTAGAGGTGGTGAATACTATGGTAGATAGAGGATGGACAAGCATTTAAGCCATTTGCAAGGTTTTTTCAAATGCATAGGATTGATTCATTAAGCAACATTAAAAGATACAAGGCTAGACTTATTGCTAAAAGATTCACTCAAAAAAAAGAAATTGATTACACAAACATATTTTAACTTATGTCTAAAAAGGATTTTTCTGTGTGATTATGATATTAAAAGCTCATTTTGATCTAGAGCTACATCAAATAGATGTGAAAATAGCATTGCTTGTGGAGATCTAAAAGAAGAAGTTTATATGAAATAACTTGAAGCATTCTCTTTCAGTGATGATGAGCATTTGATTTGTGAGCATAAAAAATTCATATATGGGTTGAAACAAGCTTCCAACAATAGTACTTAAAATTCTATGAAGTTATTTCTTTTTTCAATTTTAAAAAAAATATCACAGATTAATGTATATACTAAAAGGTTAGTAGGAGTAAAATTTATTTCGTTGTTCTACATATGGATGATATATTACTTGTAACCAATGATAAAAGGTTTATACATGAGGTGAAATAATTTCTTTCTAGAAATTTTGATATGAAAAATATGGGTGAAGCATCTTATATCATTAGCATTAAGATACATAAAGATAAGTATCGAAGTATTTTAAGTCTATCTTAGAAAACTTATATCAAGAAAATTCTAGAAAAATTTTGAATGAAAAATTGTTTTCTAAGTATACCACCAATTGTTAATGGAGATAAATTTAATTTGAATCAATGTCCTAGAAATGATTTCAAAAAGGAATAAATGAGCAGCATTTCATACGCTTTAACTGTTGAGAGCATTATATATGCTCAAGATTGTAAAAAACCTGACACAACTTTCGCAGCTAAAATTTTGGGACGATAAAGTAACCCATATATGGACCATTAAAAAACTACAAAGAAAGTTTTGATGTATCTTAAAGGGACCAAATATTACATGCTTATATATAAATGAACCAATAATTTAAAAGTGCTTAGTAACTCAAATTCTAATTTTGCTAGCTGTGATGACACTAGAAAATCAATATCTGAATACATCTTTATGTTAGTTGGTGAAGCCGTATCTTAAAGAAGCGCTAAGTAATCACTAACTACTACTTCCACTATAGAGGCTAAATTCGTTTTGTGTTTTGAAGCTACTTTTTTTGGAGTATGGTTAAAAAGTTTCATATCTGGACTTGGACTTGGACTTAGACTTATGAATTCAATTTTTAGACCATTGAAAATATATTGTGACAGTTTAGTTATTGTATTCTTGGCTAAGAACAATAAAAGTAGGAGTCGAAGTAAATACATCAATATTAAGTACTTAGCCATTAGAAACGTATTAAAAAAATAGAATGGTCATTAAGTACGTTAACACTAAATTAATAATTGTAAATCTTTTAACAAAAGGCATGCCACCATCATAATTTAAGGATCGTCTAGTTCATATGAGATTTGCTTCTATTATGTAAATTTATACAAAATGTTATAAATGAAACTCTAATTATATGTTTTCTAATAAAATGTGTATATTTAAACTGCAGTAAGAAGTATAATACATCTTTAATACATGGAAGAAAAGTTGTTAATTTTGATAATATATTGCCATGATTCATATGTGTTATTTTTTATGTATGAGAATTTGAAGTTTGTGGGTCAAGTGAAAGAATGTAAATTATAAATTCATTAAGGAAAAATTTGCAACATTCAAATTATGACTCTTAACTCTCTAGTATATTTATGTAATTCTAAAATTTAAATTTAAAATTTGTAATTACAATATTAAATGGTCATAACACTTTTATTAAGTGTAAAAATTTTTTGATGGGAATAATTTTATAAATTGAAATATATTTTACTTTGCTAAAATTTGTAAACTAGAAATTTTTGTTAAACAATATTTTGAAAGGATTTAAAGAATTCAGAAAATTTTAGCACCATTCAAAAATGTCAACAAAAGTAATAGCAAGAGGATAATAATTTATAACTTTTGCACTTAATTTTTCTAATTTTAAAGTATAGCTTAAGAATGTACCGACACATACTTTTCTATTTTAAAACATTCAGATAACATAGAATATTTTTTCCAGCAAATATCCAACATTCAGGTAATATAATTGTGTTTTTTCGTGATAGGATCCAGCATCTAATCTGGTCAAAACAATTTAATCTTGAAAATCTTTGCCTTGCATTAGAGAATGAATGTTACACCTGGAGAGGAGTGCGTTTGTATGGAAAAGCAGAGGTGGATGTACATTTACTGTCGCAACGAAAATTGCAGAAGTATTAGCTTAAAACATAAAATCAAAAGCATTCTGTAAAATGTTAGTTGTTAGCCGAGTTCTAGTTATTGTTGGTCATCATATATTAATCAAACAAAGGTGTTCGTACGCAGATGTTCATGCAGTTGGGACAGCGACAATGATTCCATTGTTTAATGAACTACGTCGATAATTTCCCACTTCTATTCACTTAAAGTACGAAGTCCCCAGGCTTTATAGTCATATTTAGTGCCCAGGGGCAAGATATGAATTCTGAGACTTGGCTATGCTACATACAATGTGTTAATGTATTGTTACATTAATTTCTTAGTAACATAATTTCAAATATTCTCTGTGAAATTCAAAATTTCAACGTAAAACTTAAAATAAATAATATAAAATTAAACAAAGTAAAATTTCAAATTTCAAACATAAAAATTCAAAAACTAAACATAAAACTCAAAAAATAAAATATTTAAGTTAAAAAAAAAGGGCAAATATAACGAGGTTCTGAGAAACACGTAGAAAGTAAAATGTGCCCCTGACTCTTATTCTAAAAATGTGGAGTGAAAATCATCTGTGACAAATAATTATGGCTTTAAACAAAACATTCGTTCCTACCTAAATTCTTCCTGCCATTTGTCATTCTATACTTCCAAGGAGTGTCAATCCTGCAGAATTCCAAAGGCAACTTCAAATCTCAAAAATTTTACTCCCAATCAGACTTTCCGAAAATTCTATTGTCTTCGAAGCTTGCATGGTCTAATCTAATGCAAGTTAGTCACCATGGCCATATCTCAACAATCTCCTAATATGAGAGGCTGGGGAAAATAGATGTAAAACAAAGAAAGAAACATTCCTTTCTTGGTCACGTTAATACCAATGAAGAGCTGTTCTCCGAAGAATACGTCAAAATGATGCAAGGTATAAAGAACTTCCAAGTTTAATAAACACGCATATACATCACACTATTGATTACTTATTTCCTCCCCCAAACCAAGATGTTAATAACAATCCAAAAATGGGGAAAAAAAAAAAAACAAAAGTGTTAGGTTCACATCAATTTCAATCAACAAGCCTGTCTATGCCCATAAAAAGTGTGACCAGTTGCATCCTGCATGAAGGGACATTGAGCAGAACACAGGCAAAAAGGTACTGCATTTAGAATAAAAAATCAATTCAAAACCCGTATTGCAAAAGAGTATTGAAATACAAGAATAGATTGGAAATCAAACCGCCCCAAAACCTCCCCCATTTCAGAGCTGACCAAATCTTGGCCAGAACATACTATTACAAATTTGAACAGGTTTTGATTTTATAGGAGAAAAATTCTTCATTTAATATATACCTTGTATGGCTCATTTTTTGGGTGAGGCACTCAAGCTGGAGCCTGAGAGACAGAAATTTCGTAAGGTAACAACCCACAACTATCCTTCATCCTTTTTCACGTCTATCCAAAACTGATAGAAGCTGGTTCAAATTACTTCAAGATCACTACAAGCGTCACGGTGACACTTTGTGTAGATTAAGAATCGTGTTAATATACATACTGCTTTCATATCCATTTCATTTGGATCTCATCAAAACAAACCCCTAAGCAGTAAAAACAATCCCTCAAAGTGTTGAAGCTCAGTTCTTACAGATTGCGCAAGAGAAATTCATTTCGCCAATACGAGCAACACATCAATTATCCTACAATAATATTAACTTAGTAGGTCCTCATTTATGTATCTTCATTGCATTTAGGAGAAAAGAGAAATATCATAATTCATTTCTAAAATCGTTATACCAAAACAGAGGACCTTTACATGCATTTGTCAATGAAGCCAATCCCAATTACATAGCTAGATAATAAAAATAATACTAATAATATTTGTAACAAAAGCTTAGCATTACTAAACAAATTCATTTCAAAAGGCAACAACATCTGCACATTACATTATACATAACATAATAACTTCGATTGTTAAAGAGAAAAAAAAGAAAGTTAACAAAAAGGTCAGCATTATTCCAACAATTCAAGAAATACCAACATCCAATCACATTAAAATGACAACCAAAGCCCTAAACCAAAACCAAAAATACAAAAAAAAAAAATACAAGAAAAAAAGAAATACTTCCACGAAACATTGAAGACAAAAACACACCCATTTTAATTTCTTCGAGATCCAATCATCTTACTTGGCCACCATCCTGGCAATAAAATCCTCGTACCGGATCTTCCCATCCGAACCGACATCCACTTCCCGGATCCACTCATCAAACTCGGATGGTTCCAGCTTTTCCCCAATAGAAGTCAGAATATGTCGTAGATCCACCACAGAGACAAACCCGGTGGAATCCTTATCGAGCACTTTGAAGGCGTCACGCAACTGGCGATCGAATGGCTCCGGTTTCATGTGCTTTGCCATCAGCTCAAGGAAGCGGGGGAAATCAAAGGGAGCTGTTAGTTTTTCCTCGGAAATTATGGATTTTAGCTGAGCTTGGGTGGGGTTTCCCCCAAGCGACCTCATCAGGATCCCCAGCTCAGATGGCGCTATCTTACCGTCACTGTCGGTGTCGAATAATGTGAAGGCTTCCTTCATAGAAGAGACCTGGTCGTCGCTAAGATCCTTGCCCATTTTTTCTCTCGTTCTGGATTTTTTTTCTCTCGTCTTCGATTTGTTCTCTCTCGTCTTCGATTTCTCAGCAGTCTCTCTTTGTTTCGAGGGAATGAGGAACGATTTTTGAAGTGGAATGGCTAGAATTTGGGAGGTTGCAAAGTTGGAGACGCTGTCGTTTAAGGGTGGAGAGGAGAGGAAAACGATGTCGTTTTGGTGGGTGATTTGTGATTTTTATTTTCGAGGGATTATTTTCAAATATCTCCATTTACTTTTAGCACAATCAGGTTTGTAAATTTTTTTAAAAAATAATAAAAGACATCTACTACTATTAAAACAGTTATAATTTGTAAATAATCCCTCGAAAATAAAAATCACAAATCACCCACCAAAACGACATCGTTTTCCTCTCCTCTCCACCCTTAAACGACAGCGTCTCCAACTTTGCAACCTCCCAAATTCTAGCCATTCCACTTCAAAAATCGTTCCTCATTCCCTCGAAACAAAGAGAGACTGCTGAGAAATCGAAGACGAGAGAGAANGGATTTTACTAAGTTATTGTACTAAATTACTACATGCATTGCCTAAGCACGTCCGAAAAAATCAATGGGAAACTAACAAGGAACGCATTTGAGGGTCAGTTTGAGATTGAGGTTGAAGCCTTGGTCCCATCGTTTCTGGGTCTAGCAGCGGAAACTCTGGGCTCAACAATGATATAACATAAAAAGCCAGACCCAAAAAAAGGGATCCACTTTAGAAATTTGCAAAACAGATATCTAGAATAGGTCCCATTTTGATTCTGTACGTTAACGTCCATTATTACCAATCCAATTTCCAATTAATATTTAATTATCTAATTCCAATGCATTATTTTAAAATAATTAATCAATAATTAAATATAATTATTAAATTATTAAAGAGTATTTTTTATTAATTTTTTAAAAATTTATATATTTTTATAATTTTGACAAATTTAAAAATATCTTTATTTTTGAAGTGGTCGCCTTGGGCACTGTCGACTGTGACTTGTCAATCAATTTTTCTGTCTGTGTTGCGTTTGAATTAAAGCATTGGAAATTGGATTGGTAATAATGGACGTTAACGTACAGAATCAAAATGGGACCTATTCTAGATATCTGTTTTGCAAATTTCTAAAGTGGATCCCTTTTTTTGGGTCTGGCTTTTTATGTTATATCATTGTTGAGCCCAGAGTTTCCGCTGCTAGACCCAGAAACGATGGGACCAAGGCTTCAACCTCAATCTCAAACTGACCCTCAAATGCGTTCCTTGTTAGTTTCCCATTGATTTTTTCGGACGTGCTTAGGCAATGCATGTAGTAATTTAGTACAATAACTTAGTAAAATCCAGATAATGAAAAATAGAGTCCTAAAGTGGTAGTAATTAAACGAGGAAACCTGAAATCATGAGGTTTCAAACTCCATGGATCTCGTCAATAACCTGGCAAACAAAAGCTATGCCTATGATTATTAATTTCTTTGAGAGAATAGCCACGTATCCAACCAAATTAATCACAAAGCTAAAAGTTAAATAAGCATTTCCCCACAAAATCAGGGATATAAAGATAAAGGTGAAAGTGACACTAGAAAGCGATAAGAAATTAATTAATGTGAGGATTCGTCTATTGTTGATACAGAGTGATCTTGACCTTTTGCAAAAGATTAACATACAACGCTAAGGGTCATCATGAATTTTACATCTCAGGGAGTACCTATGTGGATAATACATTGAAAAAGTATACACTAGATCATGTACCTTCTAATGATATATGTACGCAAAATATGTATACATTCAAACTTGAGCTATTGTATTCCATCAACAGCTTTATTTTTAAAAGTTCCTTTATATATTGTCTTCTAATATTTTTTACAATTATATACTATATTGCATTTTAAAGTATTTTAGTGATATTGTAGAATTATCAAATCAACAAAAGAAAGAAAATTTATTTATTAATTACAAATAAAAAAGTTAAAATAGATTTCACGATTAATACAGTGAACAAAATTCATGAAATTTACTTTTAATTTTTTTCATTCATTATTAATAAATAAATTTTTGTCTTTATTAATTAGATAATTCTATCATATTACCTATGCTCATATAATAATATCATACTACTTAAAAAAATTTCTTATCTTAATCACGATACCCTCCAATTATGTTTCTTTTAAGTGCTTTGATTAGATTTATTTCTTTTAATATATACTTAATTAGAGCGCTATAAATTATAAGATTACAAATAAAAACAGGTCATCTAACAACCAACCTTTAATTAAGTAAACCATTTTCCTAACCTTGGAAGAAAATGGTACAAAAGAAACCGGACCCATTTTGAATTTTGATAACGATAATCTATTCAATATGTCATAGTCTATGATGGTATTAAAGTTAGAAATTGAGGGAATCTAAGGTTAAGCAAAGGTAACATTTTTGTCCTACTCAAGTTTAGCCGTCTCTGGGTCCAACTCCATTAATCATTTGTAAAGTTAATAGAAGAATTGTTTTTTGGCATATCGTAATAACTAATTACATAGAATAAGTCAGAGAGCATCATCATTCATCATGATAAAATAACTTTAGAATAATTTTCAACTTTGTCTGCATACTTAATCTTTATGTTAATGTATACCAATATTCTTGCACATTTGTATAAGGCCCTGATATCTACCGCCAATGAGAAAGATTGTTAAAATCGCATGTGAGATGCCATCATTATTGTGCTAATCAGCCTTAATTAGGTTTCCCACCCATGACTTTCTAGGGGGAAAAGGAATGTCAGTGACCTTATTTGATTAGAATTCAGATCTGTTATACTTAGCTTAGTTTTTTGGTTTGTTGTTACTTCGAGAATTAGGTGGCAATACAATTATTGTTCTATATTAAAATTCAAGTTACCCACAAGAGAAACTGTAACAACCCTACAAAATGCACTAATGGTTATTCTTGATTATTGATTTTATATCACATGCATTTCATGTTTAAATCCATCCGAACTCATTTAATGACAATCAAAACATGGTCAACATCAAGGACTTCTGCATCGCCAGTGATGACACTATTGTTTACCCTAACCGGCAGTCAAGATAGTGTAAACAATAGTGTCATCGCAGTGATCGCAGCCAACTGTCCGTTACCCTAATAATCTCACCTTATCTCATTAACATTAAACTCTAAATGCAAATGTGTTAGTCTCCAAAAGTCGTTATTGGTTGTAGTCAGTTTCAACTTTCAGACACAGTACTACTACTGCATCTCACTCACTCTGGCCGCCCTGTCAATTCCGTAAACTACAATAGTTTTGAACACAAAAGAAAAGGAAAAACAGATATGGTTTCTTCTTCTTCGTCAGGCTCTCTTTGTCCAAGAATATAGCATAATTGATAACAAACAGAACAAAATCAGTAAGGGAAACAAATCTTTGACACGAGCAAACATGGGTATCTCTCTTTTTCTTCTCTCTTTCCTTGTCTCGATCACATTTTCTCAACCACTCTCAGTTTGTGGAAACACCGAGCTGAGGGCTCTTTTGGAGCTTAAATCCTCATTAGATCCAGAACACAAGCTTCTTAAATCATGGACAGAATATGGAGATCCTTGTAGCGGTTCATTTGAGGGAATAGCATGCAACGAGCATCGCAAAGTGGGTAACATTTCGTTACAGGGAAAGGGTTTAACTGGCAAGTTATCGCCTGCTTTGGGTGGTTTCAAGTGCTTGTCTGGTCTCTACTTGCATTACAATAATTTGTCTGGAGAGATACCCAGAGAGATTGGTAGCCTAACTGAATTATCTGATTTGTATCTTGATGTGAATAACTTGTCTGGAAGTATTCCTCCGGAAATCGGAAACATGACTGGTTTACAAGGTCAGTTGTTTATTTTGCTGAGAGAGTTACGTATTTGTTCAATGATTTCTTCTTGTTGCTTTGGTTTTATTTTTAAAGGGTGTTAGATCTTCTACAATCTGCATCAAGGTTATTTAAACATAGTTTAAAGGTGTTTGAGGATATCTATTTCCCTTAAAACAAATATGCAAGTGATTGAAGAATCTTGTTCCTTGTGATTAAATTTCTTGATTCCTGATTACGAACTGAATTAATCTCTGGATCAATATAAATCAGGTTTGCGGCTGATAATGCTGAGGCAAAGAATGGAAATAAAATTTTATTCTTACCCATTTTTTCTGTAATTCAAAAAAGTAGGAAAGAATTAGTTTTGGTGGTACCCTTCCTTTGGTCAGTCCAATGGCCAATGCAAAAATTATGGAGGACCTGAGATTCAAATCCTTTTCATTATTTTTTTTTTCTTGACCGTCGTTTTCCTTGGCGCTGCTGTGCATCACAGCATGTTTCACGATATCTTAGACATCATTGGTTTCAAATTCTATTCAAAACAAAGAACTGAGTAAAGGTCTTGCATTTTTTTTTTTTATTTGGCCGGTTGTTGGTTGCCTTCAATTACTCAGCCGGGTTCTCTATCTTCTTGGCAAATCTGACGTTTACGGTTGACGGAACAGACAATAGCGTTTTTCAATTTCTGAATTGGCTAAATTGGCCCAGATTTAATTCTGCAAAGAAACCAACGATAATAAAATGCTAATATAATTTAACTAAAATTTTCATTAAAATAGTTTGGTACGTTTCAGTGCGGAAAACAAAATGGTGAATATCTTTGGAATGGTTTATGATGCAAGATATTCATTATAATCTTAAATTCAACTAAAAGTGATATTGCCCTGTTTTGTAGTTCTGCAGCTATGTTGTAACCAGCTGAATGGAAGTATACCTACCCAGATGGGGTCCTTGAAGAACCTAAATGTGCTTACATTGCAACATAATAGACTAACTGGTGAAATTCCTGCTAGCCTGGGGAACTTGGAAATGTTAAAAAGGCTTGATTTGAGTTTCAATGGCTTGTTTGGTACAATTCCCGAAAGCTTAGCTGATAATCCACAATTGCAATTTCTTGATGTCCGAAATAATACACTCTCTGGAATTGTCCCTTCTGGTAAGTTTTTCTGTAACATCCTTATTGTCATAGTAATTCCTTTTTATTTGGAACTTTGTATTCTGCAATCTAACTTGTTTTTGTTTTCGCTAACTCAAAATGAAGATTTAAAGAGATTAAGTGGAAGATTCCAGAGCGAGAACAACCCAGGTTTATGTGGAGTTGGATTTCATTCATTGAGAGCTTGCACTGCTTTTGATAATATGAACATCAACCGAGTTGAACCCTTCGGATCACACTCAAACAATACAGCTCCAGTAGATAACCCCAACTCCAGAAATTTCCAAGCACATTGCAATCAAACTCATTGCTCAAACTCATCAAAATTCCCACAAATTGCTATCGCTGCCGCGGTTGTTATGGTCAGTATCACATTAGCAGGTGTTGGATTTCTAATCTTTTTTCTCTACCGCCGGCGGAAACAAAAGATAGGGAATACATCCGAGTCTTCTGATGGGCAGCATGGCATTGACCTGGCAAAGGAGTTCAACAGGAATGGAGCCTCTCCTCTTGTAATTCTCGAATATTGTCATGGATGGGACCCACTGGGCGATCGTCTCAGCGGCACCGGATTCTCCCAGGAGGATCTAAATAACTTTAGGTTCAACCTCGAAGAAATTGAATCTGCAACCCGATGCTTTTCTGAGGTGAACTTATTGGTAAGGAGCAACTTCTCATCTGTCTATAAAGGAATTCTCAGAGATGGTTCACATGTAGCGATTAGAAGCATTAACATGACGAGCTGTAAATCCGAGGAAGCTGAGTTTGTAAAGGGATTGTACTTGCTAACCTCAATGAGACATGAAAACATTGTTAGGCTGAGAGGGTTTTGTTGCTCGAGAGGCAGAGGCGAATGTTTTCTCATCTATGACTTGGCTACAAAGGGAAAGCTGTCAAGGTATCTTGATGTAGAAGATGGAAGCAACAATGTACTTGACTGGCCTACAAGAGTTTCCATCATTGTAGGCATAGCAAAAGGTCAGTTTTTGCTCTATTATCCTTCATCGTAGTTTTAGATTGCATTCTCTTCTATTCAATATTGTGCCCAGAATTAGATGATACGGTTATTTTCTTCACTCAGGTATTGGATATTTACATAGCAGAGAAGGGAAAAAGCCTGCCATAGTCCACCGGAACTTATCTGTCGAGAAGGTTCTAATTGACCAGCAGTTCAAACCACTGATTGCAGACTGCGGCCTTCATAATCTTCTTGCAGATGATATTGTCTTTTCAGCTCTCAAAACTAATGCCGCAATGGGATACTTGGCTCCGGAGTATGTTACCACTGGCCGTTTTACGGAGAAGAGTGACATTTTTGCATTTGGAGTGATCATCCTCCAAATTTTATCCGGTTCTCTGGTACTCACCAACTCAATGCGATTGGCTGCGGAATCTTCCACATTTGAAAATTTCATGGACAGAAATCTTGAGGGAAATTTCTCGGAGTCTGAAGCTGCTAAACTAGGGAAAATGGCTCTGATTTGCGCCAATGAAGAACCTGAAAACAGACCTACTATGGAGACTGTAATTCAAGAGTTAACTATTGCAGCACCAATAATGGCAACATTTATATTTTCATAATTTCGGGAAATTGATGTTGTTCAACAGCTTTTACACCTGGCATTTTTCATAACTACTTACCTCTATGGTACCAAGGCCTACTTTGAAATTTGTAAGATGTTCATTTCTTGTATATTGGAGTTGCTGTCATTTCATTTTGTTTCGTGTGTCCGAGGAGTTTCACACATCAAGCATACAACTCCGAATTGCTAGCAATGACTAGTAATGATAACAACTCACTTCAGCTCAACATCTAATAGGATTTTAAGAGTGACTACCGTCATTTTAATATATCCTGATCCTCTCCAACTTTAGAGTTTATCCACATAATTTTCTAGCTACTAATCCTCAAGATTCCTGGCTTTCCAGCAAATATGCTAGATTCCAACCTCCGAGAGACTGATATTTACTCATAAAACTCCTATCACTGCAGATCAACCATCAAATAATTCAAGTCATTGACATATATTCATAGCTATTGAGTTCTGTTGTATTGATGCACATATCACCATAGTACAACCCAATTTTAGAGAGATCGTTTCTCCTTTTATTAGCTCTTATGAAAAATATATTGTAAAGAACTTCCAAGCGATTGACTACCGTCACGGCCAGCACAAAGGCAAAGGTATGCAGTATTGACCTGGCTCACACAGAAAGGCCCTAATCCTCTACTCTAAGCAACCGCACTATGCCGTTGATGCTCTTGAAACCATTCAGAAGGCCACCATTGTGGCCTGATGGCCTCAACCCTAACATCTTCCTCTCCTTGTATTGCCAATGCACCTGATGCTTTGAAGGCTTCTTCCAACCGCAAGACACCTAGGCCACAACAACCTAGAGCAGTTGTCACCTTTCCAGCCTTTTTACCACATTCAACATCAATTACTTCTGAGCCAGGGATGACTTTCTGCTCTAGTTCTGACAATGTAGAAAGGAATCGCTTGTAACATTGCAAGATCAGAAAAATATATTATTGAAAATCAAATGGAGTAAAAGTTACCGTTTCCTTGATCATCAATAAACCTCAAAGGAAGCAATCGCTTGCGAATAACACCACGGTGGTGAGTACGAGCTATCAACTCTTGACCAACATAGCAACCTTTGTCAAAGCTAATAGCATTTAGACCAGCAAGATTGTATTCAAGTGGCATTGCTTCCCCTAATTAGAATAATAACAAGTTTGGATTTAAAGATCAGACAAAAGGAAATACAACTCGCAGAAAAGAATGGGCATAAATCAGATACATAGGATCAGTTTGGTTTGCTGTGATTTTTAAAATAGTCATTATTAACTACACTGAAGAAATAATCAGCAATAAAGAAAATCAATTAAGTGTTTAATAAATTATACTTCTAAAATTTACAACATTTCTAAAAAGCAAGTCAATTTATTTAGTAAATCTCATTGTTAATTATGTCATGAGTGCATAAAATGACAAATAGATGTGAAATGTGTATTATATATTTGTGGTAGATTAAATCATTCACGTAGGAATATATTTGTGTTTGTATTAATTGAGAAAACTTATCCTCAAAATCTGCCGTGAAAAAGGAAATTTAGCTTATGAAAACACTTTTAGATATTCCAACAACAATCCCAAACTGGCCCATATCTTGGTTTAGCTGTCAATTAAGAGAGAGTGAGAATGGATAAGGTTCAACACAATCTAAACCACCAATTGTTAAGGTTCATTATTCAGACATTTACGACGTTTGACTGCCCATTTCCAAAGGTATCAGCCTTGTTGGTTTGCTCTTTCCCGATTCTTCCTCACACCCACCTTGAAAGGAAATTTTCTTTTCAGTTGTGTTTGTGCACGGTGTGGAGTGAGTGGGGGTGGGGTTGTGTGTGTAGAAACCTTAAAAAATAAATGATACTATATCATAACTGGTTTTAGTTTTAGCAAATGTAATAAATCAATGAATATAATCATAAAAGTAATGATTTGATGGTTTAGGTTGGCATGCAAAAAAACAGAAGTTAGACCAAACTTATCCTATTTTTCTGGATCAAAATTGATCCAACAACCCTAAAAGACCAAATTGAAGTGGTTGGTTTAGACCAGTTTAACAGTTGGATTGTGTCCAATACAAAGTATACACAATCAAGGTGAAAATAAAGGCATACCTTTAGGAATTTCGGTTGAGCCTTCAGCGACTCCCTTCTTTAATCTCCACAGAAGGTAATTCTCTTCATCTGTTTCTTTGTCGGACTCAACTGAAGGTGCTGCAACAGACGTAGTAAAAAAAAAAAGGCAACTTAATAAACAAGAAAGTGCATGCTTAATAAACAAGCAAGTTCAATAGATGACTCTGATGAGTTTCAAGTCTCTCAAATTACTTGGCAATGAAAATACAAAGAGATCTTTGAAGGAACAAGGGTTTTGAAAGCTCACGTATTGTATTAGATTGAAAGATTCCTCTGAATCCAAGACAATCCAATCTGGGATCCTTAAACCATTGCCATCCGGTATCAATACCATGTGAAGCTGACATGCCAGAACGATCAACACCACTACCCCAGCCAACACCAGCAGCCTCCGGTTCCTCTATAGATGAGGATTTCTGAGATAGGATCCCACCATAACGCTGCCAGCAAGAGAAATCTTCTGCAACACTCTCAATCTCAACCTTGGATCTCAACCTGTATCTGCAACAGCACAACAATATGTTAAAACAAGATGCAATACGGCATGGCCAATTGACTACATAGGCAGGTGCATAAAAATCTGTTTGTTTGTTTCTATGTTAGTCAGTCACCAATTACATGCTTCTGATGAAACAAACCAGAAATACCCAATAATAGAAAATCTCTCTTGCTCATAAGTGCATTGAAGGCAATAAATGGATAGAAAATGTAGAAAAAGCATCAGATAAGAAAAGAAAATGCAATACAAGAAATGGCAAAATTATTTTACATCTAACACCATTTTGTACTAAATAGCTCTTCCGGTGTTCAGGATTTAAATTTTTTATCAAAACATCAAATCATTTTTTATGAAACTACAATCTGCAAAGCACAAGCATGACTTGCATGCTTCAACTACCATTTTCTTTATTAAGAAGAATGAAGTTAATTCCATAATTATTTACAGTAAAAAGCTCAATTCCATAAAACATCAGACATGCTGGAAAACATAAATATTCACGAAAGTACATCATAGTGGCTACTTAAATTCGAAACCAGGTCATTTCATTCACTTATTTAACAATGCAATATATGAGATCAATCACATTCTTCGTTCTAACAATATTTACAAATCGGAAGGAGAAAAATCTCAATCTCTATTATTGCATGAAAATTAAGACGACAGACCAGTTTAATCTAGAAAGAAGCAAAAAAAAAAAAAGGTAATAAGCTAAAACAGAAAAGTTTTATAAACAATTCGCACAATTAGAATTTGTCAAAAAGGGAAAATAAAAGAAAATCTTACTTCTTAAAAGTCTGCAGTAACTCATCCAAGACTGACCCATCAACATCAGCAAACACCTCGACCGACCCATCTTCCGAACCGGACTCAGGCCCAGACCCGGTCTCATTCAGCTTCTCCTCGGGCTGAGGCGGAGAATACAAGAACAAGTCGTACAAAAACCTCCCCTGAGGAGTCAACAACGCCGCGTATACCGGAGAAGCCGACTCGTAAGGCAAATTGGGTGTCGGCAACGTAGACGTCTTCTCTCTCTCACCCGGAGGTTCACCGAACTTCCTCACATCGTTGGTTAGCAGGCCTTGTAGAAACTTTATAGTGTCTGGGCCGCTGAACCGGACCACGGACCGGGATTCTAGGCGCGAAGCCAATGGAACGGCATTACTTAAATCGGTTTGATTATGCAGGGTCCGACAGATGGAGGGAATGGATTTCGGAAGCAGAGGAGAAGGCTTGATACAACGCATTTTTTGTGTCGTTTCAGAGATGTTCGTGTTTTGCGTTACCGTGGAGAGGCTGGAGGAGAAGTCATGTAAGGTTGAGTTAGTTTGATGACACGTGGGCTTGAGGGCTCTGGCTTGATGCCACGTAGATCAAAAGATTGCTCCGTGTTCAACGAAATGCTTCAAAGAACTTCTTTAGTTAACTGGATAACAGTCTTGGGGTTGGCGAGGCGGTGGAAAAATGGTTTGGATCTTTCAAATGGAAATCGTTTCGGGCCAGTGGGCTCCTTTTGGGCCCAATTTATTAGTTATTAAGATAACAAATTTTTTGTGAGTGGAGAAATCTTTATAAATAAAGCTGCCAATTAAAAAAATAAAAAAAGGTTAATGAAGCTTTATTAAACAAACAAGATTATGTTATGAAAAAGAGTAGCGTGGGATTTGGAAAATCGTGTAGCTGGTTTCGTGTAAAGCCAACGGTTTTGCAAAGGAATAACAAACTGATAATCTAACAGAAGAAAATCCACTAATTCGAGTTGTTCACGACCACGGTCGAAAAAATAATATACTTTGACCGAATCGAAAGAAAACTAAAAGGTCAAAAGTCGTGCACTGAATTGGAAGGTTGAACTGTGAAAGCCTGGGATAACGCGCATACGAACCATAGTTGGTAATTCGTGAGTGAATGAATGGAACACTCAAATTGAAGTTTATATAATTAACACATTTACGCTAACTAATTTATAACAGGGTCTTAAATTGAAGTATAATTACTTCTTTAATGAAATTTTATTGATAAAATTAATTATAGGGTACGGCATTAAAAATTACTTCGAAGAGAAAAATAACAGTTGGCAGTGATTGTTGTCGCCGTCACTTAGCCAGATGTCCACGCCAGCGATGGAATTGGTCTACGTTTGACGTTCCTAAATAACCGACCAATGAGCGTGTTTTGATGCAAGTTTGACATCAAAACGGAGGCGAAGGCGATCATTTGTTTCATGGGCTAATAGTGCGGAGACGCAAGGACTTGTTTCTCAGCCCAAATCCAAAACTGAGTTTTGACCATTCCATTGAAAATGTTTATCTTTTAATAGTTCTTCCAAAATATACCCCCAATTTCTCGTTTCTAATTACATTTCAATCACTCCTGGTAACTCAAAAGGCAGACGATAATTTCAATACTTCTGCCAAAATTACCTCCCTCCCTCCCTCTCAGCTAACTAATTAAAACCAAGTTGAAAAAAATTCAAGAGAATTCTTCATTTTGCTTAGGAAGGACTCTTGTCACTCAATCACACATTTGTCTGGACCACTTTCTTGTTGGCTAGCTATTAAAGGTAAAATAATAGCAGCACAAGAAAACAATGAATCAGCGAGCATTGTTTACATTTAGGAATTATGAAACAACAACAGCAAATACAATTTATCATGATCACTTTCCATTGGTGTGAACTTGCAGATTTCCACCTTATCATGTTTGTCTGGTATGTGCATTTTTTTCTATCTGTTTGAATTCATGAACTACAAAAATTAATTGGATACGGCAACTTCTAAGACAGCCGATGATATAAGACTTGGTTTCTTTCTCGAACATGTACAAAATGATAACTGCGAATTCTTTCATTCCGCTACTGGGAAAGGAACCTAAGCTCTTGGATCAGCCTAATTCTTTAAATCCAGGGTTGGCTTGATTATTTTGAAAAATTTTCTCGATCTAAACGGAGTCTCATAAATTACATGATGTTTCCAGCTCAAGACATTATCTTATTTTATGAGTGAGTCTGGAAACAAGTAGTTGAAAACCAGAGAGCAAAGTGCATACAAATATCATAAAATAATTTTCTAATTCTAAATTCTAATTAAATAGTAATCCATAGTAATCCAAATCCGCCCCACTCGCGATTTGCGGGGTGGAATGTAATGTCAACGGCCCGCAGAGCACTTTCTGGTTCTAGGACCCATTCTGTCTTGAATAAAAAGCCAACACGAACAGCTCTTCTGAAATGCATTCCACTTTTTTCACTTGGTAATTAAGCAAAGCACAACTACAAAAACGAACAACAAACCCAAAGAAAATTCAACAAAGAACAGTTGCAAGAAATGAAGCTTGTTTGGTCTCCTGATACAGCATTGAAAGCATATATCGATGCCGTTAAATCGGTAAGAAAAGCCGCCATCTGTATCATTATTATTTCACATGCAAATTTGTTTTCAATTTCTTTCATACAGATGATATTAGTGGCTAATTATTATTCCTGATTTTGTCTGCAGTGTGAACTTTTTTATGAATCCGGGGCGGCAGAGCTGATATCGGCTATGGCTGCTGGCTGGAACGCGAGATTCATTGCGGAAACATGGTCACAAGGTGGAGCAGTAGCGACGAGCATTGGTCTTGCAGTTGCAAGCCGCCACACAGGTGGAAGACATGTGTGTTTAGTCCCTGATGAACGATCAAGAACAGAGTATGTACGGGCCATGGATGACGCTGGTTTCTCACCAGAAGTCATTGTGGGTCAGCCTGATGAAGTCGTGGATGGGTTAGTCGATATTGATTTCTTGGTTGTGGATAGTGGGCGAAAGGATTTCGCCCGAGTATTGAGGTCGGCAAAATTGAGCAACCGGGGTGCAGTTTTGATTTGCAAGAATGCAAGCAAAAGACATGATTCGAGTTTCGTATGGAAGACTGTTGTTGATTGTCGACCACGGCGGCTTGTGCGGTCTGTGTATCTACCAGTAGGGAAGGGATTGGATATTGCACACGTGGCTACAAGTTCTGGGAATTCGAGTTCAGGCAAGGTGAAGGGTGAGAGCCGGTGGTTCAGGCATGTTGATCGACAATCAGGAGAAGAACATGTTATCAGGAAGTAGTTTCTCGGAAGTGCTGATACTTTCAGGTTGTGTATATCATCAATTTGTTTCTTTTTCCTCGGACTCATGACTTGTAAATAATTTTTCTTATGGAAACAAACACAGAACATTCAAGTGATTTTTTTCCTTTTTCTTTTTCGGGCAATTACCTGATTGTTTAGTTAACTCGATTCACCACAGGGAGAGATTCTAATTTCAATAATTTTGTTCTTTTTCGCGTACTCTTCCCTCCTTTTCTTTGACTAATTTAGGCAATTTCAGAAATATCGAGGAGGGACTGTAATTTGCACAAATAAAAATTGCAATCAAGTACGAGAGATACATTCTTGGAGTATGAAAGCCCTTATAATCTCTAATGTTCACTGTGTGTTCTACAAGAATCCCTCATTTATGGCCTATATGGAATAGCCATCTGATGAGGGGAAGATATTTCATGATTTCGTTAGGGAACATAGCAAATAGCACGATTTCTTTCCACGAGTCTCTACCCTCCCAAGGATCTCAGAATTGCAGGGACAGAAACTAAAAATTTGACAAAATCAAGGAACCTAACTTTTAAAATAACCTTCATCAGTCCCAACTGTCTCGACTTCTTCTAAATGCCTTCTTATCGGAAAGAGCCTTTTTACTTTTCAGCCGTTTCTGCTCCCCAATTGCAGCCCTTCAAAATATCAAACAATAACAATAAGAGTCAATCCAGAGCCCTTCAAATCCAAGGCCACCTTAATATCAGAGCACAAGTAAAAGTGAATACAGAAATTTTGTAAATCAAATAAAAAGTATACAAAAACATTAGTAAAGGTGAAGAGTAGCAGACTGCATTCCCAGAAGAAGAATCCAATCAGAAAACATAGGTTGATTGAGCTCTTACAACTTAGCAATTTTCTTCTTCTGTTCTTCGGAAGGAGGTGGTGGGACGTAAGAAGCAGCGTCAATAATTGCCTGTTTAGTCCATTCAAAAAGAGGGAAAAGATTAATAGTAAAAAGAATGATAGCATGTCATGCATTGTTTACGCATCCTGAGAACCTTTCATATTTATCATAGTGACCAAATGTCAGCTACAGTCACTACATCAATGGGACAAAAACCAACATGGAGCACTCTTAAATTGAAAACAGCAAGTAAACCATAAGTTCAGGTACCTGTAGTTTACCCAAGGCATCTTCAATGTTACCCCTGAAGAAAAATGGTAAAACAAAATTTATTTTGTCAAGAAATAAGCAACATGGACACAAAAGGAGAAGAGGCGAAAAACACTACTTCTGTGTTCTAGTCTTTGTCGAAGAAATCACAATTTCACCATCCTTGTTTATTCGATTCTTCTCCTGTTCACATACAAAACACTTATTGAGAAATTATAGAAAGATGTACAGACTACCACCATGACCAATCTAGACAAGCAACTGCAAACATAAAGGCTAAATGAATGATAACAAATTTAAGATGTAGCCGTACTTTGTAAATGCTTGCTGACTCACACAGAGAGAATTATACTCGGGGTGAGAATGCCTGTTTACATACTTATTGCAAAATTTTGAGGCCATCATTGCAGTGATCAAATGTTTTAACATGATCAACATTCCATCACTATATACTAAAAATTTGTATCTGTCCAACAAAAAGCATTTTCTGAGCTTTAAATAGCAAGGAGCAGCATGTGGGTCACTTTAATTCAACAAGGTGAATTTGATATGCACGAGCCATTGATGTGCAGGAAATGTAATCTAGATTTCCCAAGTAAGCACTACATGTATTCTGAAATCTATGGTCAGGATAGGGAAAATAGCGTACTGTCATTCAGCTCACTGTTGATAAAATTCCACATCAGATCTTAAATACCTAAGAATTTGAATCCTATACTAAGAATCTGAATCCTATATTAGCCATTTTAATCCAATTCCCACTCAAACTCTTATGTAGAACTACGTGCAAGTGCAACTCTTGCTCCAAATTAGCAGGATTAGGAATCAAAATATGGTTCATGCACTTCTTGTTTATTCAATTCAGGTCAGATATAGACACAGTACATTTATGAATATTAATTCCATATTACATAAATTTGTTTTAATACAGATATTGATTTATTGGTTGCATGTCAATTCTAATTCTATTTAATAATTAGTTACAATTTTGTCAAAACATAAGAATATGAATTTTTGCATCGGCAGAGAATCATAGGCTTCTAGAAGTTAAACTTAACCCCCAAAAGATTCCTATGGACACAATATTTAACAGCCTTCCTCCTATTTTCTCAAAATAAGTTGCACAAACAATTACTTCCATAGATACAATAACAAATAGTGGTAACAAACCATTTGCATAATCCTCTCCCTGACCCTGTCACTCAGCCAATATGCATTTTTAACATTGAAACGCATGTCCACCTTAGTGTTCACTGAGAAATTTGTACAAAAAACAAACTTATTAGAAGTCACAAAGCCAGGTTTGTAGGTATACAAAACCAAAATGAAGTGAAACTTAAAAAGTGAGCAGTATACCTTTGTTCACATTTTGACCCCCAGGCCCACTGCTTCTTGCAAAACTAACAGTAACATGATCTGTGGGGGAAAAACATATTACCATTTAACCATGCTGACAGAAGCCAAGTTCCAGAAGATGCACCACAATAAATTTTAGTATTGGTTCCTATAAATTCTAAGAATACAACATATAAATAAAATTGATTTTCTGGAAACATTAAAAAAGTTGTAAAGGGAGGACTTGTTCTTCATTTTTTTTTTTTTTTTTTTTTTTTTTTTGTGGTTGTAAGCTGTTTTGAGGGGGCTTATAATATGATTAGGCATCAATTGCAGAATAGCAGGAGCCAACTTGAATTGTTTGATACTAATGGCAAGTGATAACATTGCACGCCATTACAAAACCATATATGCGGCAGCATGTTCAACAAGGCACTATAGCCAACAATAATAACTGATAAGAAGGTCTTTTGCTGAAAATGAGGCTGCCTCATCACAGTTTCTACACCACAAGACACCGATAGGCAATGTCAACAAAGGCGCTCTACAGTCTGCAATTCCACTTATATTTGATTCCTCTAGCAAGCAACTCATAGGAGTACTAAAACCATAATTGCCATGTTGCAGAAAATGATATAGGTGAACATAAATCTTGATTCAATTATGACAGATTATATGAAAATACAGCTTTGCCTTATTGAATTCATTTGAATTCAATTTAATCGAATTAACATGAATCACACAAAATTAACCAAGTAAAGCTACTTAGCTTATATCAATTTGAGGCATTTAATGAATAAACAAGAAGGCATGAAGTACCTAGAGTGATTTTAGGGATGGGCTGGTTCCCACCTGCGTTCGCTCGCTCCTCGGCTTCATGCAAGAGCTGCTGAACTTGGGAGAGCCGAGCCGATACCTTCTTATCGGCGCTGGAATCAGACGCCGCGCAACGAACACCGCCGAAGCTGATTCCACGGTGGTGAGTCACGCGGAGAGTCGTACTCCCACATAAAGCAGGGAAATCTGTTCTTATTGATGATAAGGAAAAGGAGGAGGAGAGTGGTCGATGATGCAGCAATTCTTTGAGGATCATGATTGCTGTGGTCCTAATTGCCGCCATTTTCTTACTTCCAATTGTTTTTTTTTTTTTATTATTATTAAAAGTGGAATGAAAACCCTAATTAAATGATAGCCAGAGGCAATTTGGTGGTTCCCCTTAATTTGGATTTATGCTTCGAGACAGAGATTTGAAGAAACGAGTCAACCTTCTGTTTAACGCCGAGTTCCATACGAACTCCTAATCCTAACGGCGGGAGCTGAATGTGACGGTGGTAACGCCATCGTCTTTTTAGCATTGTACAAATTAAATTTAGATTCGGTTGAAGTAAATTCTTCGACGAAAGACAGACAGACATTCAATTTCTTTGTTAAGTGTCTTAGGATAATGTTTCAAGTCTTTTATATATATATATATGAAGTTTACACAAATCCTTTTTAAATTTTAAAATTTTATGTCAATTGTATAAATTTATTCACAAACTGTTGTTATTATTATTATAAATAAATTAATTAATATAAAATATTTAAATGATTCTAAAATATCACATACAATGTAAGAAAATTATTAAATAAATTAAATGCCAATTGGAGCATTGATGTTATCTTAATTATCAGAAATACAAAAGGCAGAATTTAAAAGACAAAATCATAAAAGAAAAAAAAATGAATAATGATATTTTGTAAACAAATTTATTTGATAATAATTATATAATAGTAAGACTATGTTGTCGTCTAGGGAATTGTCTAATCAAGTCTCAAAGAAAGAAATAACGGGACAACTTTGGCCGGAAAGCCTGATGGTGCTCAACAAGCTACTGTTCACTGTTTATACCTGGAGAACATTCCACTCTCAACTTCCTTACTGTCAAAATTGTACAAGCACATCCACCCGAAGAGCTTGATTGAAGAGCCATCTGGTCCTTGGAGTGAGGAATTTTTCCACCTCACTTGGACAGTATTCTTGCACTCTAGCTAGAAGCCCCAAGATTCCAGCCTGAGGCCTAAAAACTGTGAGACTAATTCATGCCATTTTAGTAAAAATATAGTTTCAAAAAACTGAGTAAATTTCTCAAATTAATAAGACAGAGATTGTTATATGATTTGACTTGCATAGAAAAATATAAATGGCCGCACTAGTTCATTCAAAAGGCAAGTCTGCCACAAATTTAGACACCTTGCAATTAAACTAGGAACTTGTACATGAAGGTTGCTACTCTTGAGCAATGGAATGGATGGGGCGAAGTTCCAACACGTATCCTTCATGCCTTCCACCTTAGTCTCCTGATCTTCGTTGTGTACAACCCATCCTCTCCTTGACATTGGAAGAATTTTTCATCCTTCCCCTGTGATGTGTTTGTGAAGATCCAAATCCATCTGACACCACCATCCCTGAGTTTCGTGATTGCTCTGTTGAAGGAAGTGCCCAACCTCCCCGCCCCACTGGCTGATTCTGGCTGCTGCTGCTGCTGGCTCCTGAAACACAAAAGAATCATCGCAAAGCATATGTCAACATAACAGCGTGAGTAGTTCAGCTAGTACACTTAAATCAAATGTCACTTCCCCCACATTAAATTATCCTCAGTTTAGTTCAACCCATAATGCATTCTAAGACAAATAATTCAATAATATTTTTGAGGGACGAATAAAATGTCCAAATGGGCAAAACGGAAAGGGAAAAAAAACTGAACTACTAAACTCCAACATCAAAAGGTTAAATCCAGCTGCTCCAACACCCAGTTAATGCTAAGGGTGTACATCAAATGCAGATGATTGCATTCCGAATTTTGGATATCAATTTCGTTTTCATTTACAATGAAAAAGCATGCCCAGAATTCTATTCCTATGCTCTTTGTTAAATGCATAGTTACTGCAATGGAAAAGCTATATTTACATAAACAAAAAAATCAGAATTACAAAACCGTAAGACATATTTCCAGACCCATTACAAGGTCCAATAATAGATTAACTATCATTTTCAAGCATTCAAGTAAGCAAAGAATGATTGAATTACTATGCCGAAGTCTCAACAATCATACATATATTTGTCATCTCATTAAAACAAAACACTAGGAAACTTGTTGTTTTGACAATAAGGGAAAACATTTCATATGCATGTCTATTTTCACATTAACAGCATTCTAATTCCTAGAGAACACAAAAGATCTCCTGTATGACCCACACAAGTACACAATATAATAGCCCATCCTCAGTTAAAAAGACATACCAATATCATTATGACCGATGAAGCTACCAGTCCAACCAGGATATTGCTTTCTGGAATTTCCATTCCAAGCATCTTCAAAACCGGCAAGTTCATCTGGAAATTAATCCATTCAAAATCTATTTGGTCAATGCTGGTTGAACAAATTGTCATTAAATCTCAAACTATAAGTTGAAGGCCAACTAGAGTGTAAATAGGCAAATCAGATACTAAATCTAGCCTATAAGGTCTACAACCACAAATGCAAAACAGCAAATACAAACCATTGATATTCTCTGCATACCTTTGTTCAGATTGTGCAATGCCTGGAGTGTGTCCACCTTACCGTCAGAGTTAAGCTTCCTCGTAACAGAGTGACCCTGCAATACATATTCCAAACATTAAATCATTATTCATAAATCATATTCAACTTGAAACCTACACAGCTCTGGTTAATGATACACACAATAGCAAGAAACCAAAACTAAGACCATCAAAAAGGCTATCCAAGATATCATCCAACACATACCTTGCCATGAAGTGCCCTAGAAATCCGGTGTGATGCTTGCCTTGTAGCAGTATCAGCTTCTTTGCTTTCCTCAAAAGTTACCTGTTCCACACATCACCAACATTAAAATTATTAAAATAAAAATTAACCGAAAGAAATCATCCTTTGAATTACTTACACCATCACTTCCTGTCCTCCTTGTCTTTGAGGAGGTATAATAAGCTCCGTTGGCACCCCCATAAGTGACACATGAGCTTTTAAAGGTGAAACTATGAGTTTGGGGCTGTTGCTGTGCAACACTGTATCGACTATAGTCATTCCTGCAATGTGGATACTTGATCTTTCTCTCTGGAGTGCAAGGGAAAGGCAATTTTCCTCAGACTTAAAACAATAACGAGCATAAAAGAAAATAAAAGCCATAAAACCCAACTAGGGATACACTTTACCTTCAGCTTCATCATCTGGTTCCTCGACAAAAGGCTCACTGCTAGACCTACCATGCTTCCTAGGGTTTCCTTTTTTATCTTTAACAGCTTCTTCTTTTTCATCATCAGAGTTTAATTCCTCAATAATTGGTCCCCTAGGTTGCTTAGGCTGTGGAGGTTGATGCTCAATAAAAGCATTTTGTTGCATTTTTGTGAAAGGACTTCCACTAGGACCAAAGAAGCTAGACTCAAACATGCTACCAAAAGGGCGTGTGAAGAACGGATCATCAAATGGGTCCCTTCCCCCAAAGAAACTTGACATCAAGCTCCTGCCACCCCCAAAGCCACCGAAATCCCCAAAACCAGCAAAAGGGCCGCCAAAATCAAAGAAAGGATCCCTGCCTCCTCTCCCTCTCTGCATCTTGTCACAGCTATAACCAACAAAAATTAACAAAGGTAACCATGAAACTAAGTTCAGAACATCAAGAATATCATTCACAACCATTTATGTAACTTTAAGAAATACAAATTAGCATAATGCAAAGCAGCAGCAACACATAACCAAAAAACCCTAATGGCACAACAGAAAAACACTGAAGTACACAATATGTCATAAGGTCTGTCCTCACCTAACACCGAAAGAATCAACTCCGAGAAAGGATACAAACAATCATAAAGAGGAATCGCTAAAATAACACAATCAGACTAAAAAACTCGCTACACAAACTATATTTTCTCGCAAACCAAACATACCACAGACATTAACCACCACTTAGCAGTGTCAAAAAAACAAATTAAACGCAGTCGAAACTAAAACAACAAAAATATAAATGAAATTATCAACAACATAAAAGCCAACAAATCAATAACCTGTCATATCAAACTAAAATCCTGGAACAATTGAATTGGAAAGCAACCATAACTTCATTAACTTGTTTAATTACTAACAACCTATAAGAAAATTAAATGAAAGCGTCAAATAGAGAGTACATGGAAAGAATCAAGAGACGATAAAACTAGGAACAGAACCTCCGATTGGCAAGAAACTGAAAAAGGAGTGCGTTGATATTAGGGTTTGGGCTTTTATTTTATTTTTATTTCTCTCTTTCTGTGGAGTCGTTGTTTGTTGCTGCGTTAAGATAGACCGTAGAAATGCGAATGTGGTTTTTGAGGGATTCAATGTGAGAGAGAGCTTTGAATATTCTAGTACATACTAGGACACCTAAAGCATTACGGCAACCACACGTGGCGGTCAATTATTTGTTAATGGTGCTTATATGTGTACAGTACGAAGTATGAAAGTACCATAAAGGATAATTTGTGATATATTCGTTTTAGTATTAATTTTCTCCGGCAATTTCACATTTTCTACAAATTTTTACATATAAATGGATTGGGAAATGAGAAGCGACGGGTTCTGTTCTAAATACAATTTGTACACTACTGCTTATTTATTAGGGGTTTTATCACAAATTTTTTGAAAATATGTGATAATTTTTATTTTATGATATATTTTATAGTAAGATATATTTATTTTTTATATAATTTTAAATTAATTAATTAATTAAAAAATAAATATATTTTTAATTTTATTTATTATTTATAAATAAAATCTTAATTAACTTATCTTTATTTAAATTTTAAAATTTATTAACCATATTTTTAAAAGAAATAAAATAATATTTTATTTAAAAATTTTAATTATATGTATATCTAGGTATTAATTCTTTTATAAATTTATTTAAAATTATTTACTACTCTATATAAGATTCATGATCTATATTAAAAAAAATTACTTTATTATATAAGTTTTTAATTAGTAATTATAAAAATTTTTATTTTTATTATATAAAATACTTTTATATTATAATAATCGTATTATAAAATTTTAAGAGTTTAATATAAATTATTTTAAATAATATATTAAGTTAATATTTATTTTAATTTAATTAAAATTTTAAGTTATTAAAATTTAAAATATAAATTAGTATTTAATATAAAAAATTTAAGTAAAAATAAGTGAATTAAGATTTTATTATAAATAGATATATTTATTTTTTAATTAGTTAATATAGGATTATAACGAAAGTAAATACATCTTTTTTATAAAATTTAACACAAATTAAAATTATTATAAATTTTTTTAAAAAAAATATGATAAAACTCTTTATTTATCAAGATATAATTGCCCTTTTTTATACTTCAATCCCTGTTTTTTTCTTTTTTTGGGGCACAAATCTTCCGAAGGCGCTGATGTGTTAATGGTAAAAACCCTTCAGAGTAGTCTGTTGAAGTAAATAAATTAAAGTAGGATGACCGAAATGAAACATGGCAAATCAAAGTTAAGAAGCAAAACCGACCAACTTCTCTCTCGCTTTCTTTCTATTTCTCATTTCATTTCTCCGTATGCTTCTTATTCTTCTGATTGTAGCATCCCCAGCTTGTAGTAAGGATTTGCATGGTTCTGGAATATAAACGGATAGAAGGTAAATAAGAAAAAAAGAGAGAAGGCACAAAGGGAAGAGAGAGAAGGAAGAGAAAAGTGGTATAGGCAATATGTTTTATATTGGTGGTGATCCACCGCACCATAACAGTAGCTACTGTTAAATATTTTTGTGTATTTGAAAATTAATTAATTATTATATATGAAAATTATATCTTATGTTATTATATATTTGTTGATTATGAAGTATGATTTTATTGATCTTTATTTATTTTAATTTATGTCATTATTTATTTATTGATTACAAATTTTATATTAATGATCAATATTATAGTGACATTAATTTGTCTTTAATGGTTGCATAGTATTTTAGACTATAAAATGAGACTACCAATACTTTAAGAAGGTAAAGAAAGAAGAAAAAAAATTCTTATTATTACCTTTATTTTGACAATAAAAAATAAAATAATTTATAATTGTTCTAAAATTCTATATTCGAGAGTGCATTCTTGCATAACTAAGCTACTAAATCTTAAAAGTTAAACTACTATTGAACCCCATTTGCACTAGTATATTATCATAAAATAGTGAAATCTTTCCTTTAGAATAATGCTTTTGGCATGCCTTGACTTTTTCATTCAATTTTTTATTTGTCATTTGTTGTGTTAGCACCACATCCTAAAATTTTTCAACAATATGAAGAAAAGATATCCATTTTTGATGGAGGATGAGTGCACCAACTTATAGCTTTAATATATAAAAAGAAAATCGTTAGTGTCAATGATGGTGCATATAGAAAGTACCATGAATGAATCAGAACCTCAATAGATAGGAGAAAAGTTTAAGACACATGAGGTACAAAACTACTTTTGTTTTTATAGTTTCCCATAATATTATGATGTTTTATTTTGATGTTCTAATATATATAGATATGGTCTAAAAAGTTAACACGTATTTATGAAATAAAGAAAAATGATATGGTCATATTTGTTGAATAACATTTTAAATATGATATGATGTGGGGATAAAAATATGGTTCTGCAGATAAAATTACGATATCAGAGCTATTTGAGATGAAAATCCATGTAATCCCTTTGTTTTGTTGAAAGAGAGAAGATGGGACAATTTTGTTGGAGTCCAAATATAAATTATCTATGAGATTTTTCTCTCTTATTAATTTATATATTTTAACGTAACTTTTGTGTATTCATATTTAATATCATAATTATAATACTTTAATTTGACCGTTATAATATACTAATATCATTTTGTAACTCAAAATCTTTTAAATAACTAAAGTTTACACAATGAATTTTGTTAATTCTTTTAATATACATTATTTATTTTGTGTTAATGTATATTTGTAGTTACATGAATTTGTCCTTATATTACTTTAACCAAATTTTGAGACTTATATTTTAAATACTAACATGAATGTGATTATAAAAAAAAAAAAAAAAAAGATCAATATATTTATACTTGTTATTTTTTAATATTAAAAAATATGAGAGAAACAAATGTTTTTTTAAAAATATACATACGTGGTGATCTTATTTTATTACATATTAGTCTTGTTAGTTTTTTTTAATTAATTTGCTTATTTAATTATAAATTATAATACATAAATATCAAAAATTACATAATTTAATGTGTTAAATTTATAGTGACCTGATATGATTCGGTCTACGAGTACTAAACAAGTATATTAGAAATATTATTTTCTTGTTATGTATGTTAAATCAAACATATTACCTATAAAAGATTAATATATTTTCAGAAGGCACTATAATGGACTACAATGTGAGATTCTTTTATTTATGAATGATCAAAATACACAAAAGTAATTTTTATTATAATTTATTTCATGGAAATAAATTATAATAAAAATTACTTTTGTGTATTATGATCATTCATAAAAGTCAAATAAATTATTTTTGAAAGATATATTTTGATCGCTAAATAAAAGCATGTTCTAAGACTAATGATTAAATTAACCATTGGTATATCTTTTTATTAATTAAAAAAATAAAAACACACATAATTTGGTCAAGTTGTGTTATTATACAACTTGGTAAATCTAAATTGCAAGCTAGATTTATGAGATTAAAATTGAATTTGATCAAATGATTTTTGATAAATCAATAAATAAAAATATTGGTGATTTAAATATTGAGGAAAAGGATAATATGCCTATAACATAAGATAAAAGTGATAATAATCCTACTTATGTAATTAGAGATCTCATGTAGTAGGTTTATAGGAGTAAAAATAAGTTGCTTGTTATCTTGTAACACTATTAATATTACCCAAATATGTAGAATTACTCCTTATAACGTGATAATGTTTAACTACAATAAATATCGGATGAAATTTTATACTCTTAATAAACTATATAGCCAAAAATATTGCATAATGGTGTGTTTAAACTATAGAACACATTTGATACAATGTTCACCTATAAAAGTGTAGAAATTGGGTCGATTTCTACGAAAGTTTAGGCAGACATCTCTAGAGTATTTATGAATTTTAAGTAGATACAGATTATTAAAGTACCAAATACTAAAACAATTGAGTTGTAGAGAATTCATTGTGGGTAGTTAGTCCTTGACTCATGCAAAGAAACATTGGTTTATAAAAATTTTATATTTCACCAAGTTCTTACGAGACACGACTAGTTGTTTAATAATTGATTCATAATAGTTTGAAAGACACTGATATATATACATTGGATTCTAAAAAAATTCTTTAATAATTATTTTGTGTATTTTATAATAGAGGAGAATTGTTGGATATTTTGTGTATTTTCAAATACACTGTGCTCTAATTAATTGATCATTATATATAGTAAAATTACAACTTATGTCACTATACATTTGTTGGTTACAAAATATAATTTAATTGATCATTATATATTATAACATATGTCATTATTCGATTGTTGGTTACAAATTTTATATTAATAGTTAATATTATAATGATATTAATTTCTATTTAATGGTGGCATAATATCTTCTACTATAAAAGCAGACCACCAATACTTCGAAAAGGTGAATAAGTAAAAAAAAAAAAAAATCTTAAATTACTTCTATTTTAACACCAAAGAATAAAACACTTTATAGTTGTCCTAAGTTCTATATTTGAAAGTGTTTCCTTCTAAAATCAGGCCATTAAATCTTGAAAGTTAAATTACCATTGAGCATGACTTGCACCTTAATATTATCTTAGGATTGCAGAATTTTTCCCAATAATTACTATTATCATGTTGCAAGGGAAATGTATTTGACTGCGTGGCATCGTAAGAGCAACACACCTAATCGATTTTAATCAAACGACATGGGACAAGATCGTAGAACTATCCCTGAAGTTATCTTTGAATGGTTACCCTAATTCTTTATCACTTGTCAGATAGTTGTATCCCTCGAGTCTTCAGGATGTGATTTCTGAGTGTCTTTGGTAAAAATACAAATGTTATATGTTTAAATTTGAGAATAAAATCTTTTTAAACAAACTAAATCAGTATTTCATAATATAGTATTTATGAATCTTTGTATGAGTTCTAACTAATCCATCTACTTTGAAGCAGTTGTACTAATCTTTCAAATGGGGAAGATCAATTACTTTTTATCCACTATGTCTTCTTCTATTCTAAATCTTGGCATTAGAGAAAGCAAATCCAAACTGTGCAAAAGTTCAAGGAATTCAGCCATAAAGAGCGTGTCCAAAAATTTAGGAGTTTTAGACAAAATTTTAACAAGGTCTAGTCTATGTAATTTTTTTTTTTTCTCATTCTTGTAACTTTTTGAGCTACAAAATCATTTATTAAAGTTTTACAATCAAAGTGTTCTAACATTTCACTTTCAATAGATAATATGGCTAATATCTTTAATCTATTATTTAACATAGTAGATCTCAAATAAGATTTAAGCAATTTTATTTTGAAAAACTTCTTTTAATAGCAGCAACAACCACAAGTATTGTCAGTAATATTGTATAAGCACTAAATGCATTTGGAAAAGAATCTAATTTTTTAACATAATTTAATATTTTATTATAATACTAATTTCTTTTGTTAAAACTTCTTTCAATACTTTCAATTTTAAAAATAAATCAAGACCATCAATATTAGTATGCTCACCAAATTTTAAAAAAATTATCAAGATTAATACAATATTTTTTTAATTCATCGTCATCCAAAGTCTTAAATTTTTTTAATCAAATAAAAAATCAAAAATAGTTTTATATTCAAAAAATTGTTCAAATCTACTTTTAATAGAAGAAATAGATCAATCTATTATGTATAAAAAAATAATTAATACCAAAAAAATCTTCAATTGAATGTGTTATTTCACAATTTATATTTTTATCAAATTATCTTTATATATATATATATATATTATATGCTTTTTACAAAATTTAGGTTCTATGTTTATTTTAATAGCTATTTCTTAGAATCTTTCAAAGTATATGTAAATCTATTTTTCTTATAATTTTTTAAATAAGCAAATAAGACTTTTTAATTGGTCTACAACAACATTTATATGCATGTCTTTTCATCTTTTTGAACATTATTATTAATATTATCTTGTCCTAATAATTCAATATTATATTATAATTCATCTCTACCAACGATCGTTCTACTATTTTTTCACCAATTAAACTTGTTATAATAACTTTTTTCTAATAACAAAATTCTCAAGAGCAGCACATTGAGATTGAATTAATTTTTCAACTGTTCTCTTTTTTTTTAATTTTTCATAATCACATTCATATTTTTTATTTAATATATTCTTCACAACAAAGTTAAAAATTAGATAATATTCAACAAAACAAAATGTAGTTTTTAAGTAAAAAATAGAATATTAGAATTCATTAACTCGCACAAAAAAAATATAGATAAACTAAAAATAAAATAAGAAAAGATTATGTGACAATAGCACTTGGGTAAGAATTGCAAGTTTCTAATTATCTGAAAAAATTACCACAAAAAGCAATTGGGATTTTGAGCACTCCCTCCCAACTTCTAATCAAGCTTAAGGGCAAGAGATGGAGAAAGTAAAAAAGCCCAAAAAGAGAAAAGAAACAAATAAGAAAGAGACATTTGAGAAAGAGAGAGAGATAGGTTTGAGAATAAAAAAGATACCATAGAGAAAGAGAAAAAAAAAGACAGAAAAGAGTGAAAAAAAAAAGTTAAATAATTAAATAACTAAAAGCGGTAAGAATGTATTAAATGAGATAGTTATGATAATAAAATTAAAATAAAAGATTTAAAAATTAATTGAAATTTTTATAAATTTATTTAAATTTTATTAATTTAAAATATTATTTAATACTTTTATTATTAATAAATTTTCTAAAATATGGGGCCTTCTGATTGTACGGGACCCCGGGCAATCGTCTCACTCGCCTAGTGCTTCCCACTGTCCTGCAGCCACACTGATACTGTAGTATTTGCATTAACAGTTTCATTATCTATTAACAACTTACCCAATATTTGTTCTTCTAGTTTGATGCACAGTATTTTTTTTTTCTTTTATATCAAATAAATAGTTAATTTAAGAAGAAGTCTCAGTAACAATTGAAATATTTAATCATTTGATTCGCGGTCTCCCTCATTTTTGTAAACCAGTGATAAATCATATTTTTGTGGAAGCGATTAGACAAGCTGTTACAAAAAGTATTGGAGGTATTGTGTCAGGAGTTTGTTGATAAAACTGCTTGTAATATCAGGATCAATTGCAATAACAAAGATGTTATATACACAAGAAACACCATGGTTTTTGTGTATTAAATGCTGAATCGAAACAACCCCCTTTAATGTCTATGTTGCTATCTGTAAAAACAAAAAATGCTACAGATCATTTGCATCTGGCTTTGCCGGATATTCACCACCGTGAAATGATACGCTATGGTTTGATGAAGGCATGCAGCTATCAAGGTCGCAAGATGGTCGTTTCGGGTATACAAATACTTAGAAGATATCAATGAATGATATCCCCTGCAAACTGTTTGAACGAATGTTTTCTGATATCAGATAACCTCAATGACGTTTATGTGGAACCAAATTCAGGAAATTTGTAATAAACAAAAATTTCAACCCTCAAACTGCCGTAGTTTATATTCTTAGAATAAAAAACTTGTGAAAAAAATGAAGCAAGCAACTAAATGAGGCTATTCTTCTGTTTTACAAGCTGTAGTGCAATTATATTTTACATCTTGAAGTCCTGTCTAAAGCAAGGAACCTCACAAAAGATAAGAGGGTTTTTTTTTTTACCCCTATAAAAAGGATTAACCTGTTGAGAGTTCATCTTCCAACCAAGATCATAACGCCATTTAGGAGTGGTTTTCTTCTCAAATGCCTGAAATAGGAAATTGAGCAATCAAGAATGTTAGACATAGCATATTCTAGTATGAAGACTTTAATAATTAAATGGAAACAAAAGAAAGACTAAGTAATGAAATGTGTTACCTCAATAGTGGTAGTATTTCCCTTCACCAAATGGTGCGCGCATAATCAAGAAGCCCATAAAGTTAAAGAAACAGAAGAAAATGTAATGGATCATGCAGCCTAAGACACCAAATTCACCAAGTCCACTGCAGCCCATTCACGTAAGCCCACTCAAGATCAGGAATAAAACGTTAAAGATTTCTGTTATGACAGCTTAGCCCGAGGAGCTCTACAGTACAACAACAATCTCACCTTGCTCAGCCTCAGCCTCAGCCTCCTTTTCCCTGATACTGTAGCTGTCCTTGTGGTCCCTTTTTTTGTCATTTAGTTTTTCATTCTTGTTGTTGCTCAAGTTATCTAATCATACATGTTTAGCCACTGGCTACTGAATTTTTCAGAGTTGTATTTTGGGAAACTTTGGACCTTTGCCTTGAGAGAAATACAGAAGTAGAATTCTGCATTTTCAATCCTCAATTTCTAACTTGGTATCAGAGCTTTGGAATCTCTTCTAACCCTCTCAAATGGCTTCTACTACACAGCAGTCTAACAGCTCTTAACAAATACACTCACCAAATTCGAGCAACAACAACTTAACATTTCCTTCAACCATCAAACTCATTGAGTCCAACTTCATCTTATGGAAATCTCAAGTTCTTCCCTATATCAGAGGAAATGACCTTGAAGATCTTCTGGACTGCAATATCACTCCATCCTTGAAATATGAAGAAACAACTGATGATAAAGGCAATAGCTTCAGAGCAGTAAGACAGGAATACAAGACCTGGAAAAAGCAGGATCAACAGCTTATGGGTTGGATTCTTTCCAGACTGAGTGAAAGTATGCTTGCAGCTGTAGTAGGCTGTTCCTCATCTGCCGAGCTACGGACAGCATTGGAGAAAACCTTTGCTAATAAATATTTAGCTACAACAGCATAATACGGGACACCAATTATTCCGAGGACAACTAGTATCATTACAGAACAGGAAGAAGCGTGCAATATCTGAACACGTTACATGCCATGCCGAGCCAAGGATTGTCGGTGTTGTTGAAAGATTATTCAAAATGAAGGTATGATGATGATGTACGCGTGTACCAGGATTGTTTATTGTCCGAACGAGATGATGGAATTCCTGATGAGAAGGGGAATTTCCATTTTCCCGTTCTGGGGTTGTCGGATTTGATGAAATTCCACAACAGGGAGGTTGTTGACGACGGTTGTCGCACAGAAAAAGCAAATGATAAATAGAAATATATATCATTGTTGAATCATTATCAGCCCAATTCATGGGCTAATCTCTCAATGCAACGTTGTAAATTGGGCAAGTAGTACGGTTCATTTCATTTCTTTGTTTCTTTTGTGTTAAATTTTAAATTTTAATATTTTTTTTAAAGATCTGTTAAATTGTAATCGTGGAATATGAACTTTGTAAGTGAATACGTGCTGCCATGCTCCCGTCGAATATCTGCAGTAAATGATTTTTTTTTTTTTTTAAAATTAAATTAGCAAAGACAAATATATATATATATATATATATGTAATTATTTTTCAATTTTTTCGTACTCCTTAGTGCATTTGCAACGAGTATTTAAATTATTTATAATTGATAAAAATTATGACCTTTTGATGTTCGCATATTTATGAAAGAAAGATTGTATTTCAGATTGTTTATTCAACTTGGGACTCATGGTTTTTAATTATTTTATCTGGTGGACAATTTCCCAAGCAATTGTTATTGAGAGTGCTTTGCTCGAAAATGTTTAATATGGTGTTCCCTCTTCTTGTTCTACATGGGACCGTTTCACCTAAGTTATTGTTTCCCTCTTTTTTATTAATATATATATTTTTTATCATTTACAATTAAAATTTACAAATAAAGAGCATGTTACTTGTTTAATCTTGATACCTATCGTTTTATGCGATGAAAATAAAACTTAAAATTTTTTATTTAAATTAATTTTATATCTAGTTACAATATGATTAATTTAATTAAACTATTTGGCTTCTTGGGTCGACTATTTTTTTTCTAGAAAAAAAAAATTCCAAATTCTATTTCTTTTGATGCTCTCTCATCAATCACAACTACAATCATTTATTTTATGAATATAAATCACATTATATTTTTATACTTTCACTAATTTTATTAAGTTAAATAATGATATTATGTTGCATAATTTTGGTTTTTTATTTTTACAGCATAGCATGCATAATTATATATATATATATATATATATATATATATGTATGTATGTAGTAGATTAAAATTTTAATTTTTTAAGTTGAAGACGTTGTTTAGTGGATTCGGCATCACTCGTAATTTAATTAGTCGTGTGAAAATGAATATACTAATATTAGTCTTTGTCCTCCCATTTATATTTTTACACGATGTTTATTTAAAGTTTATTACTGTTGATATTTTATTTTAAGTGTTAATTTACTTTTAAAATTACTCTTAAACAAATATATTAGACTTTTTTTACTCTTAAATTTAAAATTTAACTTATTTTTATATAAATGTAATTATTAAATTTTTAGTGTTAATTTAAAAATATATTTAAAATATTTGAATATCTAAAATTGAATTACATTTATTGAGTTAAAAATAAATAAATAAAGAGTTGAATATAATAAAATTAAATTATCAAATACGATAATATTATCTATTGCGTACTTTAATACCCGGACGAAGCATCTTGGGTTTACTTCAAATTCATACCAAGAACAAAATCTTGAAAGGCCAAGTTGTTGGGCTGTTAAATAAGACAAGATCATTTGTTATGTGTTCTATTATTTGATTGAGACCTTGTAGGCACATAAATTTGAAATTCTAAGTACTAGAAACAACACAAATTTGGATATTTGAATCACTGTTATCAGTCTAAATACAAGTACTTGGAACCGGTTTTTATTAGGCAAGTTTAGGTTTCAAAGATTGTGGAACCGAAATCGAATTGAGGAATTAATTTAATTTTAAAAATTAAAAATTATTTATTTAATTTATTTTATTTTTTAAAGATAAAATAAGTAGAAATTCATATTCAATTAATGAATAATAATATTTAAATTTTTTTATTAAAGTAAGAAAAATTTATTTTACTAATTTTAAATAAACGTTTCAAATTTAAAAATAATACATGATGTTAAAATTTATTATTTAATTTTTACAAATATAATTTTTACATAAAATTTATTAATATTTGATTTAGTAAATAATTTATTTTTCTACACTATTAACATTCTTTACTCATTGAATTACATAAAAAAATTAACTAATATATTTATAATATTTTATTTAACTTGATTTATCATATTATTTATATAATAATTTTAAAAAAATATTGTGTATATATATTTATTTTAAAATTATCAAAATAAATTAATAATTATAATAAATAAATATTCGTATAATATGATATTATTAGATATATATTTTTACTATCATACAAAAAATTTATATTTCTTTTCTTTGTGATATATAATACTAACTCGAGTAATAATATAATTTTTTAAATATTTTATCGTATATTAATTTTTTAATAAATCATTTTTATTTTCTTTCATTCACTTAATTTTTTATTTATGTATTTTATTACTTTTATAATTTAATATCATTAATTTAGATTTTTAAAAAAAATTTCATAGTTAAAAATTATAAATTTTAGATAATTAATAAATAGAATATCTTCTTTTGGAATTGAAATTAAAAAGAATAAAAAAAAATAGAATATCTTGTTAAACAAAGTAGATTTTGATTCATATAGAACTAGAATCGAATTCAATGTTGCACACCCTTAATTATAATGTTATCTAAATAAAATTAAATACATTATTAAGTTCATATTTGATATTAACTTATTTCGTGTCAAAATAATTGAACATAATAAACAATATTTAACAAGCAATATTATGCTAATAGTGATTGATGAACATTATTTATACACATTTCATGTAAATAATGATTGAGAAGTGGCAAATAATGCTTGATTTTTGCTCGAGCAGTGCTCAAGTGGTGAATAATGCTCATAAACAATGATGAACAATACTCGGTATATGACCTCTATTTGACCAACATTTGAGTAACTGTGTTATCTAAATGGTCTCTTTCTAAATAAATATATATTCCTTTGAGTTTATTGAAAGTATTTTTTATTATTTTTTTTAAGAAAAAATATAAATTACATTCTTATAAGTAAAATTTATTTGAATATTTTCTCTTAAAATTTTTTTTAATTTTCTTACTTAAATTTGACTAAGTAGTCTTAAGAGTTTTATAAGGTGTTGGTGGCTATAAATTATAGTATTGTAAATATATTGTTAAAGTATTTCATAGTAAAAAGAGTTTTATAATTCTGAATAACCAATATTGTTCATAGTAAATTACTTATGAGATAGTTAAATTTAAAAATACAAAAATTTTTATAAAAATACTAATTATATATCTTTCTTTTATTAGTTAATTATTTTAATGACTCCTATTATTAATATAGAGAGCTTGTATTTTGTAAAGAATTTTTTATAAAAATTTTTTCGATAATAAAATTTTGTATTTATTTTATTTTATTATTTTATTATTTATTAATTAAATTTATTATTATATTTTATTATATTAAATTTTAGTTGATTAATTAAAATTTATTATTTTTAATTCATTTAGTATGTAACAAGTTTTAATTTTTTTTTCAAAACACCTTTTATTCTCTGCGGGGTATTCTAGCAATCTAAACGCCAAGAATTTCACGCCCGTGGATGTAACTTCCACTTAAGCTTGGAGAGGGCTAGCACGCATGCTGCACGAGTTTTTGTCCGTGAACCCTTCAAGAGTTTAGAGCAAGCCATGCATACAGAAGCAAAGCAATGGCATTCGCCGCAGTTGCCAGTTGCTGTACAACTGGGGACCTTTTACACGTGACCTTATGAGAGAGAAGATAGAAGAATACGTGACCCAAATCAAAAGTCAGCGCGCGGATGCTGCCACGTGCATTAATGTGGACCACACCACTCCCTCCAACGTTCATTTTTCTCTCACTCAGACTTAGTCCATCGTCTCATTTATTAACCTCACATGACTTTATGCTTTTTTTAGGACGACCGCAGGCTCGTAAATGAATGCTATGGTTGAGCTATTGAGACCTTTAAGATAGACTATTCAGTATCCTCATAAATGCACACAACTCCTGCATTGACCCACTCATTAATGCCCAAACCTTTTTGGATTGACATCTGTATTTTCATCACCTACACTGATTACCTGTAATATCCCACTAAATTATTGGCAAACTCGTTAACATGCACTCAAAGCCAATGTGCACCGCCGTACGAGAAACTAAAAGCAACTCTTGACTCTGGTCTGGTGGCCAAAGCATATATCGTTTAACGCTGTCTAGACCATCAAGTCCGCATCTGTGACGCAAAACTCTTAATTATAGGTCGGTTGTCCCATTAATACTCACCCATTTACTGGAAGAATATTTGCTATTCTTGCCAAGATGTTGTAGGATATATAGCTCATATGTATGCTGGAATTGGTATTTATAGATGTATATATATTCCCATGATAAGTTGAGATAACCAACTCAGAACCGGATTATTCTGATGCCGTTTTGCCTCATTTAAGAACGACATGAATTTAGCATTTTAAGAAAAAGAATGAACTAGGAAAATTATCCAAATTAATGTTTTTACCATTATGCACATATATATATAAATATATATTTTCTAATTTGAATTTTTACTAAAGATAAATATAAAAATTTTTAATAGACAATAGGGATAAAAAAGAAAAATAATAATAATGAGCATACAATAACAATAGAAATGTTAATTAAGAAAATAAATTATATATGATTACAATTACAAAATCGCTGTGTTTCAGCAGAATGCTATGTTTGAATTGAATTGAATTGAATTGATAATCATGCACAGAAATCCAATCATAAGATGATATGTACTGTACTGTCATGTTCATCTGTTCTCGGCGAGTGAGAGCACATTTACTACTTCACCTCTGATTCTCTGCCATGATTACAAGACGACGAAAAACTCAACCTAAGAAAATGAAAGAAAGCGAGAAGAGATTAAACTGAAAACGCAGACAGACTAACAATACCATACCCACGCCCACAGCCTCGGCTCAGCAGGAGCAGCACAGGTATAGACAAAACGAAACAAACACTAGTAGTGACATTAGAAAAAAGGAAGGAAAGAAAGAGTGCACCAAATTAATATGATCAGATAACAAAAACAAACTTGCAAGCAATAGCATGGCTCCTCCTTCGTCCTCATCTTCTCCTTCTTCCTCCAAATCCCCTCCTCCTCCACCTCACCAATCCCCTTGTTTCACTCCTGTAAGTTATCTTAAACCTTTGTTTGTTTCCCAGGAAAATAACAGAGAACAAGAAAAAGCTGCGGAGTTTCCTTAAATGCTTACTAAATATATCATTTTTTTTTCATTGTTGCAGATTCAAGAATGTGAAAGGGAAGAGCAACGGTCAGAGCACGTCGGTTGTACGGCAACACCTCTTCACCATCCTAGTGAGAAAAAGGCCAAACCCAATAGCAAGAAACGGCAAGATCAGTCTAGCGAAGAAGATGGTTCGGTTTCTTGCAACAAGTGCAGGCCACACTCTCGCGAGAAGATCTCTGTGGTTCCTTTGGATAACAACAATAACAACGTTGTCAACAAAAGTTCATCTTTCATGGCAAGTCCAAATGGGATTTTCAAGTCAATTTTTCATTCATTGATGAGAAAGAGCCCAAAATCAATGAATACATCAAGCGCGACAGAGGAGCAATGGAGGATCGCAGTTGCTGAGCTTTCACATAAGCTGATGCAAGCTACAAGAAAGAGAGATGAAGCATTGTCAGAAGCTTATAGGCTGAAGTACTCCATGACTGAGCTAGAGAAGAAACTTAACAAGCTTGAAGTTTATTGCGATAATTTGAAGTCTGGACTGGAAGAGTGTAGCAGCAATTCACCGTATAGAGCTGAAAAGAATTACAATATCCGTCAAATAAGAAATCAAGATTTCATGGTTGGTAATGACAAGGTCATAGAACAGTTTTTGATATCTGTATCTGAAGCTCGCTCCTCTGTTCGGCTTTTAAGCAGATCGCTCACCATGCTACTAAGGCACATGGGAAACAAAATTTACGAGAGAATATCAGTTCTTCTCCAACCTTATGATATCAAGATTCCGTCCTTCAGGAATACGAAGAGTATGCTTTATTATCTTGAAGCCTTGTTGAATAAGGCTTTCTTTGAAGATTTTGAATCAGTTGGGTTTCAAAAGAATGCTGCAGCTCAAATATTCAACCCAATAGATCGATGCGAAGCTAATTTTGCCTCGTTCAACTTTCTAAAAGAGTTGACTTGGGAGGAGGTTTTGAGCAAGGGAACAAGGCATTTCAGTGAAGAGTTTAGCAGGTTTTGCGACAGGAAAATGAGTGAGATTGTGGCCATGTTGGGCTGGAATAGAGCGTGGCCTGAGCCATTGTTGCAGGCCTTCTTTAATGCATCAAAAACTGTGTGGTTGGTGCACCTTTTGGCTAACTCGGTGCACCCAGGCTTACCAATCTTTAGGGTGGATCAGGAGGTAAGGTATGATTCTGTTTACATGGAAGATATGGGCGGAGACAAGGCCTGGAATTTGGTTCCAACGATGGTTCGGATCATGGTCGCACCTGGGTTCTATGTCTATGGCAACGTCATCAAGTGCAAGGTGCTCTGCAGGTACTACAACAACAATATTAGCACAAGTACTATTAGTAATAATAAGGGTTTAAACCCATCACCTAAATTAGAGTTTTAAATTATATTATTAGTGGATGATACTTTTGTTGCTAGATATGAGGACAAGGTATCAAACCAAGGTGCTAGGCTGCTTGGAGATAATGGGTTAACAATGGGGGATTTTGGGGTCTACGTATAAAAATTGTCACTTTCTTGTGCTCAGTTGTTTTACTCTCTATTTGGTCTATCTTGATAATTATTATTTGCTATTCCATGCCGTTTCTTATGCATGATATTGGACTCTAATTCTCCAACAAGATAAAGTTTTCTTCATGGGACCAAACTTGTGTGGATAGAATTATTATCACAAGAAAAGACACAGAAAAAGCCCATGTGGTAGGGAAGATTCTCTTGTGAATGTAATTTGGATCTTATGTGCTGAGTTCATTCGTTATACATTAACATTTTCCTTTGTTATGGAGACTTTTCTCCTTCTGTGCATATGGGATGTGGGACGGGCAGTGCCAGCGCAGAGTCCCAATGTATGGCTGAAAAGTGACACTCTGACACCACAAGAGTTCTATACTAATCTCAAATCTTTTAACATTTTGCCCAAAATATTTTACCAGTTGAGGTTTTGCAATCTTTGTGGTGGAATAATGGATTTCAAGGTGAGGTGTAGCTATAATGATAATAGGCCAATGAATATCTAGGAATCTTTTGAGTGAGTAATTTTGATGTTGGAATAAATTGAAGGCTGTCTAGAAAAAAGAATGGCCGTTGTTCACTTTCCTTCCCTACTTGTGAATACAATTTTTTTTTTTTTGGTCTTCTCTATGTTTAACGAAGCTCTGTTTCAGATAAAGATATTCTGTAGTAACAATTGGTGTCCATGATTAGCCTCTTGTTATACATCTGCTGTAGAGTGAGTGAGTTATCAATGCTTCTTAATTCTATGATTAACCGGAAATGTGGCATGGAGAAAATAGTATCAGACTCATTTAACTGCTAGCTCTTGGTTTTATAAAATTGAGCCGAAACTTGTTAAAATTCATTTCCTGAAATTACATTCATATACTGAAGCATGTTGGTTGCTAAAAGAAGTTATTATTGCTGTAAGCAATAGTTCAATATACAAACAAGAGGTTGAAAGAGAGTAAAAATTGTATTAAGAAGAAAAATGAGAATGAAAGTGGAATGGTTTTATTTCCTTCTCAGGTACTACGTATTTATGGTGGAAAAGATTCAAATACTCAACCCATTTAGTTTTTTACCTTCTCAGTTTTTGCGGTCCTGACTTCTATGTTTTGCCTTTTTTGGTTTTTGCTATTCTTACTTTTTAGTTTTGTCTTCTTAGCTTTTTCCTCTCTGAATTCTTTTAGTTTTGTCTTCTTTATTTTGACCAACCGATCTTCCTTCCAAACCGACATACTTGAACTGTCGAAGTTTTTCTTTTCAATATTGGACTCCCAGCGCAAGTAAGGCTCCACTCAATAAAATTCGTCAATTTTTTAGTACAATGCTCAACCGGTGCACACCAATGTCACATATCAATAAAATTATTAGTGGGGTATATTCGTTTAGCGTCAAATTTTTTATTCTAACAGAGCTCCTGAATGTTTAATAAAAAAAGAAAAATGATAGAACACATTTGATTGTCTTCTTCTAAAACGTGTTTACGAGATTATTTTCTGTCATATAGGATCGTATATTTAGAACATTCGATTGGATATTCTGGGCTATCACTGCCCATAATGCACGAAACACTATCACATAGGAAGGACTCTCTTGTATTGGAACCCCCACCAATTTTCCTCAAAATTTCCCAACCCACCACATTCCCTCATTCTAAAACCATCATCAAACACAAATCCACAATTTCTTTTCATCATAATGTCAACCGCTGATACAATCAATATGATCTTATTTTATGAATTTAGAAACAAAATGGTGGATTTCACAACTTGTGAATGCTTGCCAAGTTCTGTTTGATGCAGTATGCAATAAAAGTGTCATGAAATATGAGATTATTCATAGTTTCATGGCATATGGAGTGCATGTAATTATCATTCTAACCAATAATTCTTCACACTTAATGATGATTATATGAAGCCAATTCACGGATTGTTATATCAACGACTATCCAGTAGCCATACGAAACATGCGTTGGGAAATCAAAGACATTCAAGATTCAATACTGACGAAAATACAGGAGCCACTGTAGTACAAAAGTAACTTAGACAAATAATTTAATATAATTTGGAGATAATTTGAATTCAAACAACCAAAATATTATGTTGGCATTCATAACAACTTTTTTTAGGCAGCATTTGAAAATTATTATTGAACACCCACGACAAAATACTAATATTTGGATTATCATTCAAACAGCCAAAAGGTGCTTGCTCTGGGTTCTGCATAATTTTAACTCAAGCCAAAATCTAAATTAAATTTCAAGTGCAAATCATCATCTGCAAGAAACCAATTCCACTAAGCAACCTTGTCCTAGATTACATATACATTTATAATATGTAAATTTGAGAAAGTAATTTGGAGAAAGAAAGTATCATAAATAGAAAATAATTGTACCTAATTAGTGTAGTCTTCGAATGAGTATGACAGTCATGCCGACAGCAGTGCAGAATTTACATCTTACTATGTATGGTTAGGAGGAAAGAAAAGATTAGAACTCCACCCATCATCCAAATCTATGTCGTTTACATCATTAACATTATGTCTTTTAGCTTTAACATCTGTCTAACTATGACGATTTTGATTTCATATTTTCAATTTGATTACCCTTGAACTTCACGAATCTGAAATATTAACAACGAAGTTCCTTTCCCTTTCACCGAGCAGAATTTCTGCTGTTCTCTTCTTATTATCACCTGTTAACCTCTTGACATAAGCAATGTATCCATCAACGTAGAATTTCCTTTTGCAGCCTGAGTAGGTCAAATTAACTTATTTTTCCAGCTCTGAAATTAATAATGTGGGTAAGAAGTTTATCCATAGACATAAAATCCATCCAGTAACAGAAAAAAGAGCAAAATAGTAAACACAAACCTGTTCATCAATGCCACATATCGACCACATGCAACCAACATATCCATTTGGATCCCTCCCATCTATTTGGTACTGCATGTTCAGTTTCAGGTACATAGGCTGATAAAGCTTTTGTAACAAAAATCAGGAAAAGAATGAAAAGTTAATGAGATTACCATGTCATTTAGGTATATGGTTATTGCAAGGGCTTCTTCCGGTCCTTTTGTCCACTCAAGAATCCTGTTTGCCCAATACATTCTGCATGTGGTTTATTTATTTTTAATCTTAGCAGTGAAAAATAAATAGTGTCTATAATTATATTGTTAACTCAACGCAACAAAAAACATCAATGCACCAAATGTTAATGAAATAGTTTGAGCAAAAGATTGATCCAACCTCCAGCAATAAACCGAAAATAACATCACTGTCCAACATTTATCGCTTGATGTCTATGACTATATAGAAAAAGCGAGATCAAAATAATGCATAAGAATTCAGAGACCCTAAGTCGCACCCCCAAATATGAAGCAAGCAAACAAACCAAACAAGAGGTGGCACCACATGAAGAATCACAGGAGTGTCGTGATACTAAGAATTGATTCCGAAATTGTTGACAACATCAAACTTTACTGTTACTATAATATTCTACACAGTCTGTAAGCGTCAACAAGAATATTAAGTGTCAAAATACACACAAGAAAAAATAAAAGAAATTATTCTCTCGCTTTCATCGGAAAGGTGTTATATTCACACAAACTGCTCAACTTGCATACGTGCACAAGCCCCGAAACCTCTAAAAATTGAACTTCAATTTATGATTCTCAAGTTAGATTAAAAAAATCAAAACAAAAATTGAAATATATGTCGACATGCACATATATATAAAACCACCAAGAAGTTACTTGCCTCATAAATCCATGAATCTTCCCAAGGTAAACCATCTCCAACTAAGAAACATTCTAGAGCTGAAAATCTCAGCACAACAATTGGAAGATTATTAGCACAATGGCACAGTAACAAACGCCAAAGAAATATATTGAACTAACAATACAGTAATTCCTTAACTGATGCCATGAAATCATATTGCCATAATTCTTCCAATTCATTGGATTTTGACGCGGTCAGCAGTTTCTGTGCATTTTCAAGATCTATAACTTTTGATCTGGGAGAAGTTATGGAATGCGCTACATATCAACAAAAAGTTCTTACTGAACTCTTAATCATTCCAAATGGGATTATCCAATTGAGGTCATTCATGTTTTGGGACTATTTTAGTTTAGGAGTCGTAATTAAGGGTATTTTTAAAATTTTACAAGACTTTATATTTTAAAATTAGTATAAGTATATTATTTTCTTCTTTTCAAGAGAACTCTTGCCATAATTAAAAATTTCTTTCATTTAAGTTTGAGAAGTCTATCATTTTTCTTACTATCTCACTGTGTAAGATTTCAATTAGAAAGCAAGTCCTTAGAAGGGAGATAGATCTAGCCACGGGTCCTCTCAACCAAAGGCTATCAAATTGGGTTTCATTTTATTTTAATGAAACTCCTAATGACCAGAAAGTGGCCCTGATGGCTTACCATCTAAACAGTGAAGCCAACCATTGGCTTCAAAGGGTAAAAAATACATATGAAGAAAACAACACATAGTTAATTTGGGAAAAGTTTAACTTCATCTTCCTACTAAGTATATAGACTATGATGAAGCACTATCGTACATGAAAAAGTAGGATCACATCATGAATATCAAAAACAATTTGAAAGGCCAATAAATCATGTTCAATGGTAGAAGTAAAAGGCATTAGTGGTGCAATTCATAAGCTGTATGAAGCCAGAGATTGTTGATCATATCCAAATGTTCAAACCCCAAACATTGAAAGAACCTATTAGACTTGTTAGATCGAAGGTGTACTGGGAGCATCAACAGCATGAAAGTCTATTAATAAACTTTGTAGCTGTCAATTTGCATTCTTCTGTAATATTTAAATATATCATATTTATCTTTTATCTCCTTTAGGATTGTGAATTCGTGTATAAATTCATCATTTTCTATGAAAAAATTCAGATTGTCAAAATATAAATATAGATTTCTAATAACTAAGCTTCTTGTCTCTCATTTCTCCAAAGTTTAATTTAGTATTAGAGTCACCTTTATGGTCAATCCTCTCATAAATCCAAGCTTTACTCTGAGTCAAGAAAGCAACCGACCTATTGGAATGGTGTTCTCTCAAAATCAATCACACCTATCTTTTTGTGCAATTAAATTGGACAGAAATAATTTTTGTCTAGAAGACATAAGTTCTCCCTATTATAAGAGGCAATGACCTTAAAGGTTACATATATGCTAAAACCTGCTCTAAATAGATACATCATTGCGTATGGTAAAGAACAAGACCTTGCCATCACTGAAACTCAAGCTTTCATTTAATGGCACAAGCAAATTCAACTTTTACTGAGTTGGTTACTATCAATAATGAGTGAATGCATTGACGTCATTCACAAATTACATCATTTCAAAGGAGCTATGAGATACAAACTCCCCTCACCTCAAAGGTGAATTTCACACCTCAAAAACTAGTTTCAAAATACTAGAAAGGGGTTTATGATAGTAAGTGATTACTATGCAAAAATTATAAGCTTGGCTAATGTTCTTACAATTTCAAGAAAGGCAATCAATGAACAAGACTTTTTGGAACAAATTTTGAATGGATTCAAGGCAAAATATGATTCAACAATGCTTAAAATACCTTATAAAATGAGCAACATTACATTGAAAGATGTTTATGCTAACTTCTCATTTTTAAAAGTTATTTAGGGCATAAAATATGATAGATAGTGTCAACATTGAAGCAAACCTTATAGCTATAAATACATAACATAATTAAAACCAAAGAAAGAATTAGTCTTTTAGTGGAAGAAATTAGGGTGCTACAAATAATAGAAGAATCTTCAAAGGAATAGGAAAGGGCAGAAACATTTAAAGAATAAGTCAATAGCCTAAGGTATTTGCCAAATATGCACTAAGATTGAACATTCTATAACTTTTCCCTTGTATTGTTTGATAAAGAATTCAAAGCCAAAAATCCCAACAAGTAGCCTGAGTCATCAACTTATGTTACCACTAAAGAGTCCTAAAATGAAGCATGATAGTATCTCGATAATGGGGTTATAAATGATTTAAGCAAATTGTTAATCAAATCAGAGTATAAAAGTAAGCAAAATCTTACAATTGATGATGGAAACAAACTTAAGGTTTCTCACATATGGCATCACCACTTACATATAAAAAAATACGGTAGTTTTAAAGTTTAAAAACATACTACATGTTCTATATATGAAAAAAAAAAATTGGTTAACATTTCAAAACTTACCTATGACAATAACCTTATAATTAATTTTAATAGGCTTAACTATGTTATAAAAGAAAAGATGTAAAAGGAAATACAACTAGGAGTGACTAAAGAACGCTTACACATAAGGGAGTGAAATAGATAAGGAATAGCTTAATTAGTAAATCAAACAAATTAAAGAATTATTTGTTTGTTATGTCTATGTTTGCTTTCACATATGATGATCCTATGTACATAAACAATGAGTCTATAATAAATTCTTGAAGTAAAAGTTTTAATTATTTCAATATTGAACCTGAAAACATATTAAACCTTCTCCATGGGAGATTTGGTCCTCTTAATGAACAAATATTAAGAAAAATTATTTCTACTTGTAAGAATATTACCATTAATAATGGCCAATCTCCTCATCTTTGTGTAACCTACTAAATTGATAAAACCATAAATTAAATTTCAATAATATTGAATCTCATGCTAATGTAGTAAATGATTTTAGTAGATTTTCATGGATTTTCCTCTTTAAAACAAATCACAAACCACGCATATCTTTCTAGAATTCAAAAAATAAATCAAAACAATTTTAGGAAAGAAAATTATAGCACTTCAAACTGATATGGGATGTGAATTCTAGCCTTTAGAAAATATCTTGTAAAAATTAAGAGTGACATTAAGATCCTAGATCATACCCTATATGTCTTACCAAAATGGTAGAGTTGAAAGGAAGCATAGGCATATCATAGATCCATAAAGATTAGCATAACACTTCTTGTATAAACTAACTTACTTTTGAATTTTTGGTAGGAAGCATTTGAAACTTTAGTTTTTTTAATAAATAAGATGCCGACACTAATCTTCAATAATTTATCATCTTTTGAAAGGTTGTTCAAAAAATCCCAAATTATTCATTCTTGAAAAGTTTTGGTTGTTCTTACTTCCTACACTTAAGGTACTACAATAAGCGCTAGTTGTAATATTACACATAAAAATGCATTTTTATATGCTTTAGTTTTAAATATGAGGGATATAAATGCCTAAGTAGTTTATGAAAAGTTTCTATTACTAGACATATAGTTTTTAACGAACAAAATTTTTTATATTAATCTAATCTCTTTTTCAAATGCAAAATATTTTATCAATGGTCACATTTCATTTAACTATATCCAGGGTTTAACTATTCCCATGCAATCGAATGACTCATTTGATTTAAGCATAACAGTTTCATAAGCTACTCTAGTAATACCATCTTAAGTGTCTTTAAGCTTACCAAACCAATGTTAAGTAAGAACTTGTCTTATATCAATTCAATTTTAAAACATTGAAAGCTAAACACACACTAGTCTTGGGATAAAACCAAAACAAATCAAGATCATGAAGTGGTGCAAGCAATAAATATCCATCCTATGGTTACTAGATCAAAAGTTAGTGTTTGTAAGCCACCCACGTTATATTAGCTAGAAATAGTTAAAAGTGATGATGACAAATTAGCTAAGTCAGTTGAAAAAGCATTAAGCAGCGAGGAATAGAAAAATGCAATGAAAGACGAATTTGATACATTGATTAAGAATGAAATATAGGTTATAATGCCTTATAGAGCTGACATAAAACTAATGAAAAATAAGTGAATTTTTAAAATTAAATGTCATCCTGATGTAACCATTATAAGACATAAAGTAAGGTTGGTTGTTAAGGGTTATAGCCAAACTCTGGAATAAATTATACTAAAACTTTTAGTCCAATTGTTAAGGCATAACTATAAGTGCAGTGTTGAGCATCGTAGCTCATTTTAGATGAAATGTAAAATAGTTAGTTATCAATAATGCATTCCTAAATGGAAGGTTGATAGAAAAGGTTTACATGCCAATGTCAAAAAGTTTCAAAATTCAAGAGAAACCATAACATGTATGTAAATTAAAAGAGAGCCCTATATGGATTGAAGCAAGTTTCTTAAGCCTATTATGAAAGATCAAAGGAAACTCTCCTACAATAAAGCTTTATCAATTTAAAAATAGGCTTATTATTTTTTATCTTATCTAATAGTCAAAAAACAATGATGCATTTGGTGTACTCATTGTAAGAAACAAAGAAAAGGCTATTTAGAGATTAATTCAGAAGCTTGAGAACTAGTTTACTTTGAAAGTTCTTAGATTTCTAAGTTACTTCTTAAAGATTAAAGTAAAGAGAGATTTCCATAGAATGCATTTAAAATAAACCAAGTATATTCAACACTTACTCAAGAAGACAAAAATGACATGATGCAATGAAATTTCTTCATTAATGAAAACCTTTAACAAATTTATCAAGAAAAAGGGAGATAATTTTAATGATGTTATACCAGACAAAAGCTAATTGATGCCTTATAAGATGTGATTTTAACCAAACTAGAGATTGCATTTACTGTTAACAAATTAATTCAGCTCATATAATCTTTAGAAAAACTTATTAGATAGGATGCTAATAAATCCTAATGTATTTGCAAGGCATTCAAAATTTAAGCTTGCATTATGTTAATAGTGGAATAATGGAGATGAAATATTTTGTAGATGCTGACTGGATTTTAGATGTGGATGATAATATATTATAAAGTAGTTGTGCAATATTTCTAACTAGAAACTTGATTTTTTGAAGTTTCAGGAAACTAAAGATAGTGGCAAGATCAAGTACTAAATTCAGGTATAAGTCTTTAGTATTGTTAGCTGTTGAGATAGCTTGGTTATAGTCCTTGCTCAAATAAATTAAATGTCAATCTTCCTCAAACTCTAATGATATGGTATGATAATACCAGTGCAACATCTTTGGCTACTAATTTGATTATGCATAGAAGGATAAAGCACATTAAAATCAATGTCTATTTTGTTTGAGAGAATGTGTTCAAGAATGAAGTTGAAATTCAATATACTCCCACCAAGAAAAATCTCATAAACAAACTCAATACTTTACAATATATTTAAGTTTGAGGGAAAGTGTTAAAGTAAATGAGCATTAACAATCAAGCAAAATAGCAACATGAAAATAATCAGTATAATGAGATGCCGTATTTTACAACTATAATTTATCTATTTGTAATTTATTAAAATGTGGAACTTAAGTACAACCAACTTATATTCTTCTGTAATATGTAAACATGTCATATTTATCTTTTATCTCTTTAGGGTTGTAAATTTGTGTATGAATTCATCATCTTCCCTGGAAAAATTTAGATTGCCAAAATACAAATATACATTTCTAGTAGCTAAGCTTTTTGCTTCTCATTTCTCTAAAATTTAACTGGACTAGCTAGAACTAAAGATGAGCAATTGGATGGTCAACATAAAAGCACATAAATGACATTATATTTTACTTAAAAAAAGGTTTAGAACCATTGCACTATCTAAAAAAGTCATGTACACTAATTAACTTTAGAGAATAATATAAAAAAGTATGTTCGAATCTTTAAGGACCCGTGTTTACATTGAATTTGTTTGGCTTATCTATCACTAATTTAGATATTATATTGAAAATATGATAGTTAGCAACATTTGGGTTCATGAGTTGTGATTGGAAGCTATTAACTATGGAATTTCAATTGTAAGGCAAAAAAAAAAATAACTTAAGGATAAGATACTAGGGCAACTATTAAGGTTACCATGTAGAGCTTATCAAAGAAGATATGGCAAAAGGGAAAAAGATATTCATGTTACACATTTGAAAGCAATATACTACCAACCATGCAGAAGCTCTAGAGATCATGAAGATTTTGCTAGACAGATATGCAAACCTGTTTATAAAGTATATAAGCTATTACCTAAGAATAGAGGTGCCTATCCTGACACAAGAAAAAAGGGCCCTTGCTGGCTTTGTTGTTAGGCTAGACTAAGCTTATATAGTAAATGTGTTGGGCTAATTCAGGCCTGCTTAATAACATGCATCCTAGCACAGGCCTTTAAGCTCGACCTGACCTGTAGACCTTCAAAATTATAAATTTTTTATTTATTTTTTCCTTCTTGTCATTTGGATTTTTCTGTCTCCCTCTATAATTCTTTTCTTTCTTTCACCATTTTCAAGAAAAATTTCCTGAAGTAGCATTATTTGTAAGAGAACTTACATTTATAACTAATCCTAATTCAATCTTATTAAAACTAGCCAAGTCTAATTATTGTCTTAATTTTAACTAGTTAAAATAAAATAAATAGCACATTACTTTCAAACTCCTTTTTTACTTTCACTTTTATTTTTACTTCTATTAACTTTTTAAGAAATACTTACGAATTAAAATTTTATTTTCTCTCAACTTGCACTCTCATAAATATTCAAGACAATAACAAGACAAAGATGAGTTTTTTATTTATCAATGCTTACAAAATTTAATTTTAATTATTATTATTATCATTATTAAGATATTAGATTTATTTTTAGTTGAGTTATTTAATTAAAAAATTAGTAAAAATTTTGTGATGTGCAAACCATATTTCTTAGGTATTTTGCTTGATGGTAATATTATAAATATTTTAAATATTTAAAAAATTTAATGTTGTTACTGGATAAAAAATATATATATATAAGATTGCTAGAATTTAAGAATTTCTCCCTTAATTTTTATTATAGATTTATTTAATATTTAATATTAAATATTAAATATTAAATAAAATCAAGCAAAATACCTAAGGA